>OY292527.1:0-22961 GCA_958496365.1 Subacronicta megacephala | reverse complement strand
GTTCGTGCGCTCGGCCGCGCCCGCCGGTGGCGAGGACAAGGTGTGACTGGCGGCGGGCGGCGACGCGCGGGACGGCGCCGCGCCCTGCGGTGCCGCGCTCGACGGTGCCAGGCTGGACGGTGCCGCGCTCGACGGTGCCAGGCTGGACGGTGCCGCGCTCGACGGTGCCAGGCTGGACGGTGCCACGCTCGAGCGCCGCCGCAGTGGCGCGCCACATCCGCTTCGAGTGCGTCGACAGCGACGAAGACGCCCCGCCGGAGAAGCGCCTGCTGTAAGCGCTGCCGCCGCCCCCACCACCACCACCACCAACCACTACACCCTCCGTGTGGATAACGGTGATGATTGTGACATTATGTTTGTAGTAGCTCACTCTATCATTAAGTCCGCCACGCGGCTAAGTTCGGCACGCGGCGCGTCGCCGCAACACCTCGTGGACTGTGGGGTGAAGTGTGAAGTGCGCGCACACTATACGTAGGTAGACAAGTGTCGTCGCTCGCACGGACCTCGATATTGAGTGATAGTGCAGCATAAAACAACCTTAAGTAGGTAGGTAGTGATACTTACATATACATATATTAGTACCTATATAATATTATATGACCTGAGAGAGACGGTTGCAATGCTACTGACTGGCCTGTACAATGTACATGTTCATAGTTGTATATATTTTTATAAATAAAAATGTAAGGGTGTTACAGCAATAAATTTGTTTCATTTAACCTACTTCCTGTTCAACATAATTATACATTACACCGTGGCGTAATGATCTACTTATATTTGGGATGTGCAAAGTCCTCAGAGGTCGGCAGCCACCAGGGCATGTTAGACTCTAATCCACTCGAACTGCACTTGCCTTCCCTATGACCCTGACCCTGGACCATGCATGGCAGCACGTAAGGTTTTTTTTAAGTTTTTTTTAGGATTTAGGTTTTTTTAGGATTTAGCCTTATTTTTTAGGATAGGACATTGACATAATACTTGAATGATTCCTGAACTGTATCGGCAAATTCAGAATCATTGAAATATGATGTCAATGCTTATTTAATAATGAACTATCGTTTATTGGTCGCATCACATACATACATACAGACTCGTACATAGGAGACGGTAATAGGGAGCGGGCGCGGCGCGATGGCGGGTGCTCGTCTATGTGCGGTATAAATATAATGTCAGCTCGCGCATTGTCTGTGCGCGCCGATCAATTGGCACTCACACTATCGATACCTACTAAATTAAACTACACTGTTCGATTGTCACCGCAAGATATAAATACGCAGCGACGGCGCAACCTCGCCATCGCCTTATATGGACACCGGCGAACTGCTCGCTGCGGGCCACGCTGCGAGCCGGGGTGCGTGACGGGTCGTGCGTGACGGGTGCGTGACGGAGTGCTGCGTGACGGGTGCGGCACCGGGTTCAGGGGCACAGTGATGAACGCACGCTCAGTAATAAAATTATATTAAACAACATACACTTAAAGTAGTTCACTTACATGATAACGCAACGGCGAGCAGTCTCCGACAGAGAGTATAAAATAAATACATTTATGTAGCAACAAGTACAAAGTTGAACGGAAGTGATGTGCGCGCGACGCGTGACGTCACGCGGCGCTTAGAAGCACTTGCGGTGCACGATGCCGGGGCCGGACTCGTCGTACTCTCTGCTTGGAGATCCACATCTGCTGGAAGGTGGACAGCGACGCCAGGATGGAGCCGCCGATCCACACGGAGTACTTCCGCTCGGGCGGCGCAATGATCTTGATCTTAATGGTGGAGGGCGCGAGCGCCGTAGATCTCCCTCTCTGCATGCGGTCGGCGATACCCGGGTACATGGTGGTGCCCACCCGACAGCACCGTGTTGGCGTAACAGGTCCTTGCGGATGTCCACATCGCACTTCATGATGGAGTTGTACACGGTCTCGTGGATGCCGCACGACTCCATGCCCAGGAACGACGGCTGGAACAGCGCCTCGGGGCAGCGGAAGCGCTCGTTGCCGATGGTGATGACCTGTCCCGTCGGGCAGCTCGTACGACTTCTCCAGCGAGGTGGACGCGGCCCGCCGTCTGCATCTCCTGCTCGAAGTCGAGCGCCACGTAGCACAGCTTCTCCTTGATGTCGCGCACGATCTCGCGCTCCGCCGTTGTGGTGAACGAGTAGCCGCGCTCCGTGAGGATCTTCATGAGGTAGTCGGTGAGGTCGCGGCCCGCCAGGTCCAAGCGCAGGATGGCGTGCGGCAGCGCGTACCCCTCGTAGATGGGCACCGTGTGTGACACGCCGTCGCCCGAGTCCAGCACGATGCCCGTGGTGCGCCCGGACGCGTACAGCGACAGCACCGCCTGGATGGCCACGTACATGGCGGGGCAGTTGAACGTCTCGAACATGATCTGCGTCATCTTCTCCCTGTTCGCCTTGGGGTTGAGCGGCGCCTCCGTCAGCAGGATGGGGTGCTCCTCGGGCGCCACGCGCAGCTCGTTGTAGAAAGTGTGATGCCAGATCTTCTCCATGTCGTCCCAGTTGGTGATGATGCCGTGCTCGATGGGATACTTGAGGGTGAGGATACCCCTCTTGCTCTGCGCCTCGTCACCCACGTACGAGTCCTTCTGGCCCATGCCCACCATGACGCCCCTGGTGGCGCGCCGGCCCACGATGGAGGGGAACACGGCGCGCGGCGCGTCGTCGCCCGCGAAGCCGGCCTTGCACATGCCGGAGCCGTTGTCGACTACCAGCGCGCCCGCATCGTCGTCACACATCCTGGCTCGGTCCGCTTACACAACTCCAACACAGCTCCACACACACCTGCAACACAACGCGCACCTTAGTACACACACGCACACGCACCCGCCGCACCGCACCGTTACACTCGACCTGTATTCACCGCTCCGCTACAGCATAGACTTTGCTAATAGATTTGTCAGTAGCTAATTAAGATACAGATCGAAGTGATGTAACAAGGGCGGAGTGTAGGAGCACGGAGTTGTTTTTCAAGTGTGACACTCACGGCGCGGAGGTAGCGGTCGCAGCGGCGGTAGTGAGCGCTGGGTGGCGGCGCGCGCGCTATATACACGGCGCACGCTGCGCGCCGGCCGCTTGGCACTCGCGCCAGCCCCTACAAGGAGCTGGGCCAGCGCCCGCCGCCCGCCGCCGCCCCGCCGCCGCCCCGATGCACGCCACTGCCATTTAAGACAATCGAACGCATCTGACGACACACAATTACATCGCTCTCGTACAAAATAGTTCAATAAGAGTCGCCCGGAGCGGCAATGTGTGCTATTTCCACGCGTGAGCACTCGCGTGGTGCAGCCTACTTCAGCCGGAAATGCTTTACAGTGAGGTGCACAAATATATCTACTGTATCGCAAACACTACTCGAGCTTGTGTCCTGTCGAATTCTCTATGTTATCTATACAATCATCACAATATCTGCCAACCGCAGTAGGCTAGCGTGGTGGACTAATAGCCTGATTCCCTCAAGTTCTGAGAGGAGACCCGTGCCCAGTAGGGGGACAATGTAATGGGCTGATGATGCTATGCTGATCCATCATAATATCTCATAAAAATGAATTACCTACAAAATTAAAAGCATTTTATTAATATTGATTATATTTAAAAGGAAATTATCAATCGGCCCGTTTGTATATATTCTGTTCTCGTTTATATGTACACATTCCAAACAGGTCATTTCGGTTGAGAAGCAAAAAACTTAAATTTCAACAGATATCACTGACGTCACCTCAAAGACCTTAATTTAAATAAAACGTGTGAACGCAAATTTCGAGCTGGTGGGTGGGACTCGCGTAGGGTTAGCGGGTCATAGCGTCTGGTGTACCTAATTAGAAGACGCAGGTTAGAATCCTGCCCGCAGTCATATTTTTCCATCACTAAAATAACTTTATAATCTTTGCATGGAAAATTCCTGAAAAATACGAAAAGACAATAGAAATATATTATATTATGGGCTGGCCACGATATATTATGTTAATTTATGAAAAAATGTCTAGGCTTATTAATATTAAATACGTCTTTAATGCTGCAATACGTAGGTAATGCAGCATTATATCCGTGTGCAACAGCTACCTGTTGCACACGGATATAACGTACGGATATAATTCTATTGTTTTTAAAAGGAAGGGTAATGAGTTGAACACTCTACGTATGTATGTAAAACCTACCGTATGTGTGTCAAAATAGAACCCAACTACGAAAATAACAACTGCAAATTATCGCATGCCGCTTTGACCTGTGGCTGACAACTTTAGTACAAATATGATGGCAGCACACAGGCAGCCTCTACGCCTGTAACCTAGTGAGTTCTGTTCCTGGACATAGGATAATGTTGCACTTTTCAGCGGTTTCTTTTGTAGTTGGGTTTTAGTTTATAATAATAAACTGTAAGTTAATTTAAGTAATTTTGTATATATATGTCCACGTATTTCTGAGACTGACTGAACAAGAAATCTAATTATTATTATTTTTTAAAAAACTTACTAGCTGAACAGGCTTGAAGACGTATCATACTTCCTTTATCAATTCCTTCCCTAACCCATACATTCAAATTCCGTGCCTTGGTTAGCGATGAACGATTCGAATGAATTTAATTCTAATAACTCGAATCTGCCTTTGAACTCGCTCATTCGAATGGCCCTTCTAATAAACCGAGTTGATTCGCTTTAAGCATTCGCCGTGCAAGCGAGTCACGCGTTTAACTCGGCGGCTCGAATAGCTGGAGACTGGAGCTGATTCGTCGCGTCGCTCCGCCAGGAACAAAGTGAGCGAGCGAGTGAGACGGTGAATAGCTGCGATTCTACCAGTTGAAGTGAGAAATACATCCTTCGACTCGCTGTAAATTCGTTGTGATTCGTGTACACGGACCAATTCGCTCCGATGCTATTCGCTGAATACGACCGATTCGAATAAACTCGAATCATGATTCGAATCAACAACCTCTTCGATTCGAATGATTCGAATTGCAAAAAATATGACTCGTCCCATCGCTAGCCTTGGTCGCCCATAAACCTAAGCAAGCCACACTAACGCCCTCTCACGGCTATGGCGGGAAGTGTTCCGCTGGCTGTCAAGTCTGTCATCGATTCAAAATCCGAAGCGGCCGCTCGCGAATAAATTAAGAAATATTTTGGTGAAAAACTCTTTACAAGTGCAGCAAAGTGTCAAAGGTGGTAAGGTGCACCCAGTAAGTACATAGAATAATCCATCTTCCTATTTCTACCAGTTTTCTGCCTGGGTTGATTTGAGGGAATTTCATTTAAGTTAAGCACAAACATAAATTTTGGTCCATTTCTAGCGCATTTACCTATGGTAATAACAGTGTGTAGCTAATCTCAGGTTCAATTTTGATCGAAAACTCTGAGAATTAGCCGTAAACTACATTTTTCAGTGTAACAGTATTAACCTTCCAAATAGTGGTGGTTAGATTCCGATTCACGAGTCATCTTTATTTAGTCGTATTACCTTCTACCGAATCGTTTCTTGGAAATCTTAGATACTTACAACTTTTATATTGAAAAATTACTATCGTAGGTATTTAGTTTATTTTATAATATTAACCTCATCAAAAGCCTTCACCGCAATAAACACCTAATATTACCTTACCTATTATAATAGTATAATATTTTATTAATCTCTAATTAAATTAATCTAATTATCTGTTTAATATTTTACCTTTGTAATTATGAATAAATTGATTGTTTATTGTTTAATAGTGTAATGAAATCTAATAGTGGTGCAACTCGCCGTCTAGACTGGTCAACGATGAGTTGGGTTGCGGGGCAGAGCGGCGTCCCCCCGACCCTTAGTCGCAGGCGTCCCGTCCGCCTGACATGTACTGCGCGTCGGTACTGCGCTGCCAGTGTGGCTCGCGCTAGCGCTAATTATAATTTATTTTACAATGCGTTCTACATGTGCAGTTTACGGTTGTTTGTCGGCATCGTACAGAAGTAATAAATGAAAACTTAAGATTTCATCGATTTCCAATGGATGAGAATCGGTAAGTGCCTACTAACCTATTATACCTAAACAAATATTATCTCTACTTAGTAAACAAAGTCGCTATCCGCGACGCGTTCGTTTACTTCTAAAATATTTTAGCCTTCCAAGAATTTTGATACGGTTTTAGCTACCATTTAGAGAATTTCTAATATTTATATAGGTACTTACACAGTATTAAAACTGGGCTCTTAATGTTGATAATTATGTTTACAGGATAATAAATAAGTAGCTACTTGAGTAAAATTTGGCGTATCTAAACTTATTTATTATTTTATTATCTATAATATATATATCAAAACTAATATATTAGGATAAAAATATTTATTATTATTTACCTATTTTTTATAATAATATTATAAGATTTTGTTTGTTTGTTTGATCGCACTAAAGTACTGGTTGGAATTAATTTTATTTTTGTTTTGTATAGTCCATTTATCGAGGAAGGCTTTAGGCTATATAACATCACTCTATGACCAATATAAGTGGAGCATAAGTGAGAAATGTTGCAAAAACGGGAAAAAATGATTCCTTTTGAGCGCTTTCGTTGCGTGCGCTGCGTAAATGGTTAAAGTTATGCAAAAAATATTGTATGACGGAAATTTTCCGCTATAAAAGTTCTAAAAAAAGGCCGCGATAGCATAGGTCTATCTTTTAAGGTTGAATTAATAATAACCATTTTATGGTAATAGAATTTGTTCCAAAATAATGCATTATTTCCGAAGGTATTTAGAAAATGAAAATGAATGAGAATTAAAATTGACTTAACGATTCATTCATCCCACGTTCGTAGGGGACAACATTGGAGAAAGCTTATATAATCGCCTAACTCAAATTACATTTTCACCACCGTGTGATTGCTTCCCATTGCAATTTTTAAATCGTTTGTATGTGAGGATGAGAATCAATTACCTATCTATATTGTGAAATTTAACAACCGAAAATTAAAATCATCAAACAATAAATGTTGCAAATATTTGTCAGTTCAACATCTCTAAAGAGATAAATAAACTGGTGATTTTAACCCCCGTTTTATTTAATCCCTTAGGCCTGTCGCGAAGAATAAACAATAAATCGTGAAGGTAATATCTTGCTAGAAATCAATACTACTACTAACACATAGATTAATTTGAACTTACAATCATTATCACCTGTAACCTGTAAATCACCTTTCAAACAAAAAAAAACTAAATCAAAATCAAAATAGACACACACACAGACACGTCAAACTTATAACACCCCGTCGTTTTTGTGTCGGGGTTTAAAAAGTAAAAGCATAGTGTAATGAAATCTAATAGTGGACGCACTCCTTTGTCTGCGTCGAAATGCCGACAATCGTCTAGACATTGAAAATAGCTTAGGGTTGTCACAAAAAATATTTTTCAAGGACTTACTTTTACTTTTTAACCCCCGACGCAAAAACTACGGGGTGTTATAAGTTTGATGCGTCTGTGTGTGTGTGTGTGTGTGTGTGTGTGTGTGTGTCTATCTGTGCCATTATAGCTCCAGAACGGATGAACCGATTTTGATTTAGTTTTTTTTGTTTGAAAGGTGATTTACAGGTGATAATGATTGTAGGTTCAAATTAATCTATGTGTTAGTAGTTGTATTGATTTCTAGCAAGATATTACCTTCACGATTTATTGTTTATTCTTCGCGACAGGACCAAGTGATTAAATAAAACAGGGGCTAAAATCTCCAGTTTATTTATCTCTTTAGAGATGTTGAACTGACAAATATTTGCGACATTTATTGCTTGATGATTTTAATTTTCGGTTGTTAAATTTCACAATATAATTGATTCTCATCCTCACATACAAACGAATTAAAAATTGCAATGGGAAGCAATCACACGGTGGTGAAAATTTAATTTGAGTTAGACGATTATATAAGCTTTCTCCAACGTTGTCCCCTACGAACGTGGGAAATGAATCGATAAGTCTATTTTCTAATTCCTTGCAAAATTCTAGGAAATCATCTGGAACTCCTTGGAGACCACCAAATATATCAACAGTCTTATTGTAAGCTCTTTCCCGCAGATAAACATTTGCCGATGACGGTTGAGTTGTGTATGAAGAAGCATATCTAACCATTTGTAGACATTTATGTTTCTGCATACAGCGTCTCAATATATATCCACATATATATAAAAAGGCATTTGCTTCTGGTAAATCAAAGCTACGTGGTGTTTTCAAGGTTTCATCATTTCCAGGGTTAGCCATCGTCTCATTATGATTCACAGTCAAATTATGTTTTTTAACGAAATCATTATACTTAAACAATATGCTGTCAAAATCTTCCATACAGTTTCCATCGTCAGACAATTGCATCAACTGATGAAAATAACTTTTCATCAATAATCAATTTCATCAATAAATCAATTCCGACCAGTACTTTAGTGCGATCAAACAAACAAACAAAATCATAACAACAAAACAAAAATACAAAATTATCAACAAATTATAATATTATGAAATTCGTATATTCGTTAAAACCGTATCAAAATCCATTGGAAGGTTAAAATAATTTAGAAGTAAACGCACGGCGTCGCGGATAGCGACTTCGTTTACTAAGTAGAGATAATATTTATTTAGGTATAATAGGTTAGTAGGCACTTACCGATTCTCATCCTTTGGAAATTGATGAAATCTCAAGTTTTCACTATTACTTCTGTACGATGCCGACAAACAACCGTAAACTGCACATGTAGAACGTTAGATGTTGTAAAAGAAATTATAATAAGCGCTAGCGCGAGCCAAACTTTCAGCGGAGTACCGGCGCGCACTACCTGTCGGCCGGACGGGACGCCTGCGACTAAGGGTCGGGGGGACGCCGCTCTGCCCCGCAACCCACCTCATCGTTGACCTGTCTAGACGGCGAGTTGCCCCACTATTAGATTTCATTACACTATGGTAAAAGTAAGTCCTTGAAAAATATTTTTTGTAACAACCCTAAGCTATTTTCAATGTCTAGACGATTGTCGGCATTTCGACCCCGACAAAGGAGTGCGCCCACTATAGATTTCATTACACTATGCTATTATTATTTCACCTAAGTTGAGTGCAGTCTCAGACTAGGAAAATAGGCAGACGTAGCCCGTAGAACACGAGAGTGAAGCAGCCAAAGCAAATACAAAATCAAAAGCGAATACAAACTCACGTAAGTACTTAGCTGCGCGTCGTACTGCTTGTACGTCTCAAATGAGTTACCATTTTATTTCAAAACATGCCGTCTTGTGTTTTTAAACTTTGTAAAACTTGTTCCCAAAAACAAAGAAAAGAAGATGGAATATCTTTCCACAGGTAAATATTGTGTAGATTATTGTTTTGATATTTATTTTCCCTCTAATATTTCTCGGCTCACTTAGAACACATAACCTCGACAGTAATTGGTCTGGGTTGCCAGTTTACATCGAAATAGGTCTACTTGAATTTGGGTAATGTACGTTGTGTGTAAAAAGATCGATTCATTTCTATATGTACCTATATAACCATTCAGAGTTGGGCACAATGTAATCAGTTTAATGATTTACGATTACGATATTTTTTTATCATCAATTATGCTTACAGATTAACAAAAGTAATCATAGTCAGTGATTTATTATGTTGTTTGTATTAGTTTGTAATATTACATAATACCTATTACATAATAATGATAACTTTTTCCGATTGATATTGGATGCACGATTGATTGCATGTATTATATTTTTTTTTATTTGAAATCCATGATGGTGGACATTATTTATATGTAAATAAATTAATGTGGGTGTCATTTCGGAGGTTTTTCTGAGTGCTGATTACAAAAATGACATAAGTTTGGAAATCCAAGATGGCGGATATATATTTCTCTAAATAAATTCATAAGGGTCATATGGGTATCAATTTCAAGGTATCTTAGGGGGCTGATTATGAAAATAGCATTAATTTTGAAATCCAAGATGGTGGATATTCTTTTTCTAAATAGTATGGGTGTCCATTGCAAGGTTTCTCAGGGTGCTAGTGTAGAATATGAAATTAATTTCGTAATCCAAGGCGGCGTAGGTAGATTTTAATAGAAAAGTATTTGATGGTACGATTGCACTACCTTTATAGCAAAATTAGAAACGAATGCTCGATGTCCAGACACTAAACGGCAATACTATAAGAAATTGGTGCAGAACAAAGGCTGCTAAGATTTTGTGTGTAAAGTTATTGTAATAAATATGTTGGATTTTTTTATGTTTTTCCATGATAATATACCTAAATATGGTAAGTGTAAGTAATTATGCATATTTATTTATTAATTAAATAGTACGCACGGCTACACATCAAGCTATATAAATCCACAGTGCGAGGCCCGCCTATACTGTATTTGTATAGCTTAATGTGTAGCCGTGTGTACAGCATACATATTTATACAATATTTAAGTATATATCACAGAGTACTACCTACTACATCATGTATGACATACGTATATGTATGACACTTTCGTACATACAATTGAGCAGTAAAATGAAGTAGTTTAACATTGTATAATAGACTAATATTTATATTTTGTATTATTATTTTATATTTTCTTACGAGTATTTAACTTTATTCCACCGTAATTTATTTAATAATAATTATTCCGGTTAAATTATATTTAAGTACCTATAAGGTAAAAGCACATTTCCAATTATCAGCACCAATTGCAAAAACATAGAGGAAATATCAAAGAAACCTGAAAAAGAAAATGTCCAAAAGAATTACTTACAATTTCTAGCAATACTGCTGACACATTAAATCTTGTTAACAACTATTTTACTTTGATCGGTAGGGATCTTACCAATGATACTCTAAGTAAACTTCACAACAGAGACTGCACGCTTGCGAGTGAAGCCTTAACATGTAAAGGGCCCCCAAATTCAATGTCATTTGCCAATTTCCCAACTGACCCCTTAGACTTAAAAAACCACCACCACCACTGCCTTTAAAAAAGCTATAGTGATACCTATTTACAAGTCTGGTGATCGTAAAGTAGTTTAGAACAAATCGCTCCACTTCTGACGCTGTAACTAGGTTAACTTCAAGTATTACAACATCCTACTAATATTATAAATTAATGTGAAAGTTTGTGAGGATGGATGGATGGATGGATGGATGGATGGATGTTTGTTACTCTTTCACGCAAAAACTACTGAACGGATTTTGATGAAGCTTTACAGTAATATAGCTTATACATCAGAATAACACATAGGCTATAATCCATAAAGATTTTGTGTAATTTTGGCCATAATGTTACGATAAGTATCAAGTAAATCGGAAAAAATCCTGCCCTCTGAGAGCTATCTTGGCGTGCGCTGCCTAAACCGTTGGAGTTAAATGAAGATAATGTATTGTGGAATTGTTTGTCTTAAACGGTTGTAAATAAAACTCCGCGACAGTATATATCGACCTTTTATGTGGAAGCCAATATATCCCAAATTATACTTAGCTTGCTCACGTGTTTCGTATTCGGAAAATCTACATGACGTGTTTTCGCTGAACGAAACAAATCATGTAACATAGTTTATATGAGCATATTATAGTTAAAAAATTTAATCTGCTGAGCCGTTTGTGATGAAGATTGATATGGATAGTCAGTAGCCTGGGGAAGGACATAGGCTACTTTTTTATCAACAAACCATGCGGGCGAAGCCGCGGGCGGAAGCTAGTATTTAGATAAGGGAGAAAAATGTGTAGGGGTATTCCTGGACCTACAGAAGGCTTTCGATACCGTATCAATTCCAATTTTACTTTCACGCCTTCAGAATGTAGGAATAAGAGTTATTCCACTTCTGTGGTTCCAGAACTACCTTTCCGGAAGAAAACAAAGCATAAGGATTGGAGAGGTCAGCAATAGTAGTAACATTACTTACGGCGTACCCTAAGGAAGTACACTCGGTCCAAGCCTATTTTTGCTTTACCTTAACGAACTCTGCAACATTAAAATTGACAGAGCTGAATTAATTATGTTCGCAGATGAAACTGTCATTCTGTTTCATGATGCTACATGAAACTTACCTAGAACTACTTACTACTGAAAAGGGGTTACTTATTTTAACGCGGTGGTTAGAAAACAGCATAAAATCAAAATATCAATAAAATCCAAATATTGATAAAATCTAAATATCGAAAAAATTAAATATTGATCAAAAAAAAAAAATTTGATGATAAAATCAAAATGTCGATAAAACAAAGCATCGATAAAATCGTAAAATCGATAAAAAGAAATACTGATAAAATTAAAAAATACTATAAAATTTATATATCGATAAAAATTAACATCGATAAAATCTAAATATCAATAAACTCAAAATATCGATAAAACCGTAAAATCGAAATATCGATAAAATTAAAATATCGATAAATTCAAAATATCGATAACATCGAAATATCGATAAAATCTAAATATTGATAAAATCGAAATATCGATAAAATCTAAATATCGATAAAATCGAAATATCGATAAAATCGAAATATCGATAAAATCAAAATATCGATAAAATCGAAATATCTATAAAATTAACATCACGATAAAATCAAAATATCGATAAAATCAAAATATCGATAAAATTGAAATATCGATAAAATCAAAATATCGATAAAATTGAAATATCGCTAAAATTGAAATATCGATAAAATTGAAATATCGATACAATCTAAATATCGATAAAATCTAAATATGGATAAAATCGATATATCGATAAAATCGAATTATCGATAAGATCTAAATATCGATAAAATCAAAATATCGATAAAATTGAAATATCGATAAAATTGAAATATCGATAAAATTGAAATATCGATAAAATTGAAATATCGATAAAATTGAAATATCGATAAAATTTAAATATCGATAAAATTGAAATATTGATAAAATTCGATAAAATCAAAATATCGATCAAATCAAAGCATCGATAAAATCGTAAAATCGATAAAATTGAAATACTGATAAAATTTAAAAAAACCTATAAAATTGATATATCGATAAAAATTAACATCGATAAAATCTAAATATCAATAAACTCAAAATATCGATAAAACCGAAAAATCGAAATATCGATAAAATTAAAATATCGATAAATTCAAAATATCGATAAAATCGAAATATCGATAAAATCTAAATATTGATAAAATCGAAATATCGATAAAATCTAAATATCGATAAAATCGAAATATCGATAAAATCAAAATATCGATAAAATAAAAATATCGATAAAATCGAAATATCGATAAAATCTAAATATCGATAAAATCTAAATATCGATAAAATCTAAATATCGATAAAATCTAAATATCGATAAAATCGAAATATCGATAAAATCGAAATATCGATAAAATCGAAATATCGATAAAATCGAAATATCTATAAAATTAACATCACGATAAAATCAAAATATCGATAAAATCAAAATATCGATAAAATTGAAATATCGATAAAATCAAAATATCGATAAAATTGAAATATCGCTAAAATTGAAGTATCGATAAAATTAAAATATCGATAAAATCGAATTATCGATAAGATCTAAATATCGATAAAATCTAAATATCGATAAAATCGAAATATCGATAAAATCGAAATATCGATAAAATCAAAATATCGATAAAATCAAAATATCGATAAAATCGAAATATCGATAAAATCGAAATATCGATAAAATCGAAATATCGATAAAATCGAAATATCGATAAAATCGAAATATCGATAAAATCGAAATATCGATAAAATCGAAATATCGATAAAATCGAAATATCGATAAAATCGAAAGATCGATAAAATCGAAATATCGATAAAATCAAAATATCGATAAAATCAAAATATCGATAAAATCGAAATATCGATAAAATCGAAATATCGATAAAATAAAAATATCGATAAAATTGAAATATCGCTAAAATTGAAATATCGATAAAATCGAATTATCGATAAGATCTAAATATCGATAAAATCTAAATACCGATAAAATCTAAATATCGATAAAATTAACATCACGATAAAATCAAATTATTGATAAAATCGAAATATCGATAAAATTGAAATATCGATGACTAAAATCAAATTATTGATAAAATCGAAATATCGATAAAATTGAAATATCGATGACTAAAATATCGATAAAATTGAAATATCGATAAGTTCAAAATATCCATGAAATCAAAATATCGATATAACTATATATATAGCTATTCTACTATTCTACTATTCTACTATTCTACTATTCTACTATTCTACTATTCTACTATTCTACTATTCTACTATTCTACTATTCTACTATTCTACTATTCTACTATTCTACTATTCTACTATTCTACTATTCTACTATTCTACTATTCTACTATTCTACTATTCTACTATTCTACTATTCTACTATTCTACTATTCTACTATTCTACTATTCTACTATTCTAATATTCTACTATTCTACTAGTCTACTATTCTACTGACACAAGTCTGACACATAAATCTGACACGTCTTGTTAGGTTTGCTCAGGTTAGGTTTGCTCAGGTTAGGTTCGCTCAGGTTAGGTTAGGTTAGGTTAGGTTAGGTTAGGTTAGGTTAGGTTAGGTTAGGTTAGGTTAGGTTAGGTTAGGTTAGGTTAGGTTAGGTTAGGTTAGGTTAGGTTAGGTTAGGTTAGGTTAGGTTAGGTTTTTTTTTTTTTTTTTTTTTTTTTTTTTTTTTTTTTTTTTTTTTTTATATACTAGCTCCGCTAACTTAAGTTGGCGCCTATTCGAATCCTAATTCTCTTTCATGCCAGTTCTCGCTTTTATGCCTCTCGCACTTCCATTCCTCATACTATATCTTTCTCATTTCCGTCTTCTTTCAGTCTGATGGGTGGGACTCCCATATTTCTTATCCTATTCTTTCTATATCTATTTATCTACTTTCCACTGTTTTTATCTATCTATTTACTATTTTACTGTTTTAATCTATCTATCTACTGTTTTACTATTGTTTCTTGACTTATAGGGGTAGGGCTTTTTATTTAATTTAATATTTTACATTTTCTTAATACTACACTTATATTACGCTTATATTACCCTTATTCTATTTACAAAATCACTTATTTCTATGTTTACATTTAAATAATTCAATATTTTATGAAACATAGTTTCTATGCCTGATTTCTTTTTATTACATTTTCTGCAATATTTAAGCAATACTTTATTAATATTTGCCTTTGCTTTCCGCCCATTACCTCTCTTATGCTTTGTTCAGTCAGTTTAATGCCTAGTTCCTGCTCCAGGTTATGCCGTTCTAATGCGTGTACCGGGCAATCAATGAGTATGTGTGTGATAGTCTCATCTGCAGCGGGGTCGCAGATGCAAGATGGGCTCTCCTTGCACTTGAAGCGATTCAAATACCCGGAGAACCCACCATGCCCCGTTAATACCTGTGTGAGCACACCCGTTGGCTGCACCTGTCTTACAATACGGAAGGCAGCTATGGCATCGGGGAGAAACATTTTCGTCACCGAGGCCGTCTCGCCAGACACGTATCTCCGATTCCATTCATCGAGCGATCCCATGCGGATCTGGCTTCTGATGAAGGAAATCGGACAACGGTCATAGTCCGGCTTCCTCCGTGACGACAATGCTGCTTCCTTTGCCAGCTCGTCCGCACGCTCATTCCCCGGCAGGCCCGCGTGGGCCTTGATCCAAAACAAAGACACAGTTTTGCTTTGGCCCGAGGCCAGAGCCAAGTTGGCTCGCGCGCGGACCGCCAGGGGATGGAGAGAGCTACAGTTTGCAAGCGTCTGCAATGCGGACATTGAGTCACTGTACAAACCATAGCTCGCCTCATTGCGCCTGAGGATCACGTCCGTTGCTTTGCAAATGGCCAAGAGTTCCGCCTGATAGACTGTGCAGTACGCGGCGAGGCAAAGCTTGAGGTTCTTGACTTCGCCTTCATTATCCCATATGGATAATGCGGCTCCGACCTTCCCCTCAATCTTGCTGCCGTCAGTGAAGATACGCACTGTCTGCACATTGTAGCAGTCGAGCTGCTGTTGGTCTGTCAGGCACATGAACTCAAGGGGCATTTGCAGTGCTGGATGAGGGGCTTCTGCAAATCTCACCGCACCCTCAATCTCCCGGTCTCCTGGCACATACCGGGACGACCCTCTCCTTGCCTCATACATGGCTGCTGCCTCTTGTATGCGCAGGTCTAGAGGTAGTATCCCAGCTAGTACCAGAGCCGAGTTCAGAGAGACGGTACGGTAGGATTTGCAGAGCTTCTGGGCGAATCCCCTTTGGACAGAGCCTAGCTTCTTCCGTATCCCTAGCTTTTTCACGGCGGGAGCCCAGGCGCCAGCCGCGTACGTGACGATGGGTTCTACTGTGGCGGTGTAAATGGTGTGGATGACCTCTCTGTTCAACCCCCAACTGACCTTGGCCGCTCGTGACAGTTGTTTGTATATTTCAGCGGCCCTCTTGCAGATGTTTGCCACGTGGTCGTTGAAGGTTAATTTCTCGTCGATGGTCAACCCCAACAATTTGATCTTCTTAGCGAAGCCAATGTCGACCCCGGCCATGGTCAGGGCTGGTGTGTCGTACTTAAGCTTATTGGTTATGAGCATCGCACAGGTTTTGTGCGGTGCAAACCTAAGCTTATTTCGGACACCCCAGTCCTGAACATGGGCGAGGGCTGCATTGGTTTTTCTGGTGATGTCGCTTGCTGTGTCGCCGTCTACTATGAGAACGATATCGTCCGCAAATGCCTGTGCATAGTTTGCCGTCTTTTCCAGCTCCTGGAGCAGTGGGTCCAGTAGAAGGTTCCACAGTATTGGACCGCCAATTGACCCTTGAACACAGCCTTTATTTGTCTCTCGTGTGCATTCTTCCCCGGCATATCTCACCCTAACTTTTCTGTTGTCGAGGTAGCTGTCTAGTAGCCTCCTGGTGTTCACCGGGCACTTTTCCTCAGCCAGTCTGACTTTGATAGCTGGCCACCATGCGCTGTCGAAGGCGCCCTCTATATCCAATGACACCAGGACAATTAGCTTCTTCAGCCTCAACTTGTCCTGTACGTGCTTTATTAGAGTGTAGAGGGCGTCCTCGGTGCTCTTCTGGGGCATAAAGCCGAACTGACGAGTACTAAGCCGCGGCACAAGCTGCCATTTTATCCGTGCTACTATCATCCTCTCCAGGACCTTCCCCAAGACCGGCAGTAAACCTATCGGTCTGTAAGACTTGGGGCTCAAGTAATTTTCCTTGCCCGGTTTCCTGAGGACCACCACCGTAGCCTCTTTCCAGATGTCCGGGAAATGCGCCAACTCTAGGCATTTGTTGTATAGGGCAAGGAAAGCGTCCGGGTCCTGGTAGATCGCTCGGCAACAGATGTCCGACGTAAATCCATCCGATCCGGGAGCCTTCTTCGGATTGAAACCTGCCACGGCTGTCTTCAGCTCCATCGGCGTAAACGGCGGGTCATGGTATTCACCATGCCTCCACTCGTTTATCCGGCTGGCTGCTTCCCTAATCAGCCTGTGGTCCGCGTTATCCTCTTCTGCTGTGTCCTTGGGATAGAATGTGTCGGCTAGTAGGGCTGCCGACTCCTTTGGGTTTAAGAATGCACCATCGTTAAATAGGGTCAGGTCTTCTTTTCTCCTGGCGGTCCTTCCGATAACTCTATAGATTCCCTCCCATAATCCTTCGCGGTCTTGCTTCTTACAGAACTCCTTCCAGCTGGTGGTTTGGGCTTGTTTTGCTTTGTGCTCATAATTTTCTTTCGCTTTCAGGTACTCGTCGATGACCTTCGCTCTTCGGACCGGTGCGGCGTTGCGGATACGGTTTTTCTTCCTGGTGACATCTTTCTTCAGCGCATCGAGTTCCTCGGACCACCATGGGATGGTAAATTTGGTATTAGTTTTAATTTTCGGGATGGCGCTGTCGCATGCTCTTTCTATTCCCTCTCTATATTTACAAACTAATTCTTCCAGCTGTTGTTTGCCTTCTATGCTAATTATATATTCTACTTGTATATTATTATCTAATTTATATTGCGTTATTGTTTCTTTAAATTTTTCCCAATCTGCCTTCCTTGTGTTAAACCTTCTGGTTGTTCTTATAATACTACTCCCCTTTTCCCTTACTTCCCTTACATTAAATAAGATTGTGTTGTGGTCCGAGCTCGTCACCCCAGTGTCGACCCGCCAGCCTTCCACCAGGTCAAATAAACTGAGCGAACATGCCGTGACGTCAACATGGCTCTTGAGTGCTCTACCACCTCTCATAGTATCGAATGTAGGCACATCTCCAGTGTTCAGTACCTGAAGCTCCAACTCTTCCAGGGTCCCGGACATCTCTTCTCCCCTGGGGTCCTCTGTAGTACTGCCCCACCAGCTGCTCTTCGCGTTGGCGTCGCCCCCTATTAGCAATCTACCGGTGGCCACATCACTTTTGATCTGGGTCAACTGGTCCAGGTATGGCCCTATGGGTTGGTCTGGCTCGAAGTAGTAAGAAACCACTGCGATTTCCCAGGCTTTGGTCCGGATCCCCACCACAACGATGTTATTTGTGGTGAGTTTTGGGTAGGGAATGACGTCCAAGTCATCGTCAAAAACAGCAATTGCCGCTTTTACCCTCCCACTTCCATCAACCTCGCACTGGTAGAGTCTCGCACCACGGTAGCTTCTCATACTCCTCGCTCCTCCCACATATGGCTCCTGGATCAGTGCCCATGAGATCTTACGTTCACTGGCCTCTAGAAAGAGTTCGGTGGTTGCCAGTTCCTTTCTTTGTAAATTTGCTTGGGCCACTCGGTATGGTCTTGCTTGTTTTGGCGCTATGGTAGTTCTTGGGACGACCTCAGCAGTACGCCACTGCTGTTCTCGCTATCTCGTCCCATTTTTGCCTGACCGCGCACTCGTCGCTAAAGGCATTATGGGCCGTTTTTGCGAGTTTTGCGTGCGTACAGTTGCAACATGTCGGAGCTGTGTCTGCCAGCCAGTCCGCACAGTCCTTTTTAAGGTGCGGGCCACCACAATGACTGCACCTCTCAACGGTCTCTGTGCACAGGCGTCGGCTGTGCCCATATCCCAGGCACAATGAGCATTGCACCAGTGGGCTCTGGTCTTCTGCCTTTATGCGCTGGAGGTCTATATACGCGTAGCCTCTTTCCGTTGTCCTCTTCCATATGCTGGGAGAGGTGCTAAGCACTATGTGCCCGGTGTGTGGGTTCCTGGCTCTTTTCCTATACTTTATTTCTAACCTGTCTGCCTCACCGTTGAGGCCGTGGAAAACCTCCGGGTTTTGGTTTCTGAATGCCTTAAGGACGTCCTCGTCGGTGTTAACCAACAGAACGTCCCTCAGGATCAGCAACGGATCCCTGTTTTTCACTTCCTCCACGGTGAGGTCAGTTCTATTCCTTTTCAGTCTGTCCTTCACTTTGTCCCTGTCGCCCTCTGTTTTAAAACTCATTATAACTTTCCTGTTTTTGGCCTTCCTTACTTTTTCTACTTTTATCCATTCGTCTTTCGCATTTACAGCCTCTCTAATCTTATTCAGGACCTCTTCACTCGTCTCTTTCTCGTCCTCTGCTGTCACAGCTATGGAATGGAGAACAGTGTTTCTGGGTGAAGGTCTTTCAGGCTGGCTTGCCACTACGCTAGCGAAGGAGATTTTCTCCATGTTTTCCTGGCTAGTGCGTAGTGTCTCCTTAAGACTGTCCATTTTCTCACTGTTCTCAGCCAGTCTCCTTCCGTGCTCTTCCAGGGCTTTTTTGAGGGACTCTATTTCCGACTCTCCGTCCACCTGTACCGAGCGGTGAACAGGGGCGGGTGGGATCGTGATGTTCTCCTCTCCTGCTATCTTTTGAGCTGTTATTACGGGAAGGGCTCTCCCGCCTTCTGCCTCTGCCTCTTTGACTAGAGCATAAAGTCTGTCGACTTGATTTTTCACGTCCTCCTTTATCTCTTTTTTGGTGTTTTTGGAGTTGGTCAGTTGCAGTTTCACCCTGAGAAGACACGCTCTGGCTTCGGCGATCCTTGCATTTTTCACGTGCGGCTTTAAGGCCGGTGGACTCTCGATCTCTGTGGCAGGTCTTTTCGTCACGGTTGTAGAGTTGACGTTTGGTTTAGGTTCATTGACTGCCTTTTTGACCGGAGTGGTCGAGTTCCTTTTTTCGCCTAACCCCGCCTCCCATTCACCCACACTCCTTCTGACACTCTGCTGGGTGGAGGGTCCAGCCTCCTCCATGGTGTTTTGTGGACTCTTGTTTGGCGGATTTGCCGTCGTGGTTGCCCTTTTCACGGGTGTGCGAATGCCCATCATTTTTAAAAGGTATAATGTGTCGGAGCTAGTAGTGGGCCAACAGGGTATGTAAATGGTACCCTGGGCTTGTGTGACAAATAAAGTGTATATAATATGTAAAGTGTATATAGAAACAAATAAAACAAACAAACAGTAATAGAATAGATTATAAAATTTTAAAACTAATAAAAAATATTGTCAAAGATTTCGATGAATCTTGTCGGTCTGTTTTTACTAATTCTTTTCTGTTTCAGGTGGTGATGTGGTCGACGTACGCAGCCGGGAGGACAACGGGCGCGCCCCAGCAGGATCCACGTGCAGGTAAGTGAGTGTGTAAGTGTGTGTGTTGTTGTATGTTTCCCAAGTGTAGTACTCTACTCCCGCTCTAGGTTGTTGCGTGAGACTGGGTGTGCAGTTAGACTGCTGTAGGGGGTAGGTGATGGGCGGTATCAAAGGCTTGTTCAGAAAGAATAGACAACCGCATACAATACACAAAACACAAGTCACGAATAATTATAACAACAGAAAAGATTAACAGCGTATACAAAGTAAGATAAATTGATAGAGTTTTACAAGGATTTCTCCCTGCAGGTTACCTTATTTCTAAGTTCCAGATGTGAATCTGGTGTCGGAACACTTTCAAAACAATTCTTGTCTACAAAGAAGAAGTCCAAAAATTTTGACTCTATGTAGAGTCGGTTTAATACGCTAGCTGAGTAGAGCTCACCGAGCCCGTTTCAACGACCCCAAACTCGGGGTACCTAGCCCCAGGCGTTCTGAAGCAATCGAGGTGCAAAAATACCGGTTACGACCCAAAATGGCCAACCAAATATGGTTACACCGCGATTATTTCACGACCACCGAACCGAATTTCCCCGTGTTTGGGTTCGTTTGCAAGTGCTCGACACGACCCAGCCGGCTAAAGTGGCTCCAGGCTGAAAAATTTTCAGGCGCTGAAAATTCCTGAAAACCACTAAGGCGGGTAGAGAGCAGCCCGCCGATGACCCTAAAGCAAACCCGAGACTTCTACGACCTCTGGTTTAGAAGTTATCAGGCCCGGAAAAATGATCTGACAGTTCGAGAACTGTCAAATTCAAATTTCAAACCTGTATAACTTTCCTTACAGTTGAGGTAGAACACTCGAGTTTGGGTTCACTTGGCTTGGTCCGCTCCGCTCCGTCGCGCGAAGTGATCTCCAGGCTCCTGAAAATTTTTGGCTCCGATCCGCCTGAAAACAGGTTTGCCCGACAGAGGAAGACCCCCCAATCACGGCTGTAAAATCCGCAGCCTTCTGGGACCACTAACTCCAGAGATACGTAGGCTTAAAGTTTTCCAAAATGGCCGCCGAGCTGTCAAATGCCAACTTTCAATAGCCGTAACTCTGCAGCCGTTTGTCCCAGAGAAACGCGGTTTCGAATGCCGTGACTGGCTTGACCCCCCCTATCCGCCAAGTACGGTTTCAGCGCGAAAAATTTTCAGGCTCTGAAAACTCCTGAAAACCTCTTCAGCTAACAAACGAGATCAGGCCACACAATTTATAAAAAATCCGGAGTTTCTACGACCAACGGTTTTCCTACTATAATAATTTTAAACTAGCAACCGATAAAACCAAGATGGAGGATTTGGGCCAAAATCCGCAGTTTTAAGCTTTTTTGCCCCAACTTTGGGCTTGACTGAGGTGGAATACAGTGTCTGGACCCAAATCCGTCACAAAAATATAATATTTACTATTATTTTTCTATTTATTGAGAAAAAACATGGAAAATTCAATAACTTCGTGACCGCTGGTCGAAAAAATCCGAAAAAAATACACAGTATAGTTAAAAATACGTTCTATCAAATGTAATAAAATTTTAAAATTTTCTGAAAAAATTTCAGTGGAAATTTTAGGTTTTCAAAAAATGTTCAGTTTTCAATTACTGTCTTAGATCTACTTATTTTAAAAATCCACCAACCAGAGGATGTCTTCTCTCTGCAAGCGCGCAAAGGATAGCAGTTGCAGAATGTTGATAATCCTCTTCGTTTTTCTGCAATTTGCTGTCGAAGTTTGACTTTTTGAATTGTCGCCAAAAATCAGCCAGTGTCTGAAAAATTCAGCTGATTGCTGAATTATGTCTCTGATGTGATGACCTTGCTGCTACCAAAATTTGGTTTCGCTCGCTCGTCTGGTTTTGATTTTCAGCACCACGTGGTTTTTGGTTATTACTAAATTTCCTGAAAACCAATGGGGTTTCAGGGTCGGTGGTGCTGACAAAGGTTGCTGGGTGGTGTTCCCCTCCGTTTCCAATTTCTAGAGTGGTTGTGGTGTGTCTCCTGCTCTTCTGGTAGGCGCTGAGAGGTTCCGACTTTGGAAACTAACCTCAAAAAAGGCAGTTTTTGTCTTGCAGCACTGAAATCACTGCAATCCAATGCGAACTTTCACTTCCAGCACATAGGGCACACTGTTCCACACACGCCGATACCACTTTTATCAAAATCGGTTCACTTTTTACCACTTTATTGAATTTTTAAATGCGGAGCAATGCGGTTTTGCATCTTATTTCAACGAGAGCCGGGGGGGAACTGGGTTAGGTTAGGTTAGGTTAGGTTAGGTTAGGTTAGGTTAGGTTAGGTTAGGTTAGGTTAGGTTAGGTTAGGTTAGGTTAGGTTAGGTTAGGTTAGGTTAGGTTAGGTTAGGTTAGGTTAGGTTAGGTTAGGTTAGGTTAGGT
>OY292526.1:14558039-14707550 GCA_958496365.1 Subacronicta megacephala | reverse complement strand
AGAAGAAAAGAGAACGTAATACCATATAGTAGATACCATATTTACATAGTGAAGTTTAATAGAAACCTAGCTTACTATTGTATTTATTTGCATACCATAAATTATCTTCAGACTTGATCAGAACAATAAACGTTAATTAATAATAAAAGTTGATTTATTATTTGCACCACTGTAACAGTGCACTGCGCCTTCAAATGACAAGCGACGTCCAGTTAGCCGGTGCGTTAACTTGAACCGCAAGAAGTCCTTCAGCACTCCTTCAGTTAGCGTCGGGGGACGCGCGGGCGAGGCGCGGGTGCTGCACGCTGGCAACCTCGACTGCGATTAACACAACCACCTATTGGATGCTGCCAGAGGATTGACTATATACCTAAGTAATTATGACGCCGAAGGATATTTCGTCAATTCATAACTGGTTTAGGTTAACTGCAAAATTGCTGTATCAAGACTTAGTGCGGTAAAGTTTTGATGATGGTTATGGCTATATATGAACTAAATGTATAATGTGCAACCCTAACACGTGATCAGTCCACATGAGCGCGGACGTCGGTGGCGGCAGGTCTAATGACCGTACTGTGCTCAGTGAAGCGCACAACTATCGGAGGCGCGCGGCGGCGGCGGAGCTCTGACGGAACTTGCCATCTCAAATTATTATCGAAAAACTAAGTAACACCATTTAATAGAAACTCATTTAACACGAGTCTATTGGACTTTTCTTAGAATGGGTTTAACTAAGTAAACGAATAAGTAAGTAGGTACGAATATCTATTTAATTTTTATCTATCGTGTAACGGAATAGGTACCTACTTACGTACCAAGTGCAGGAGTTGCTATGATGATAACTGATAACTAGATGGTGGGTTATTTCTTCCACATTGTGTTGTGAACTTATGAGAAATTACTACACATTAAACTAAAAAACCAAAGCAATATTGCAACTATAAGTTAGAACAAATAATATAAAGTTACCAGATATATTATGATAGCGACTCGACAGTGGCCGATGCAGTGACTTGTTTGTTGTCATCATCATCATCGAGTGCCGTCTTCAAAATGAAGTTTGGAGATCGGTAGGCACAATTGCTTGTAGTTTAATTCAGTCCAGTCGTCAAAGTAGGTAATCTTATAATTTATGACATAGATGTACTGGGCTTCTTCTTCTCGAAGTCTTACTTTCGCGAATCAGTCTGAGAGACTCATATTGAGACAGTTTAAAAAAACCTCACTAGCAATAGTTAACCCCTCGTACTAAGCTAAATGCTTGTTTTGCGAGTGGGTTCGGTCGGTAGTGCAATGGGTGAGTATCAAGTTCGACGCCCTAGCCATTAGGTTACCGCCGCTTCACATTATTCATTTTAAATTTAATAATTCATATTAAATGTTTATATGTGACATTATAATTATACTATTAAATGCATGCTGTATACTGTTCCAAAAGTACAATATATCTTTGTCCAACTAGCACGAAACAACACAAGTCTGCACATACTGTATTAGATGTTAGAGAATAAGATTTTTTGTTCTGCAGAGCACATTGTTGTTAACCTATGTTGGCAGGCTACGTGACTACAACAACCTTACATGGGTAATATATACAGTTCGTTTAAACACGATCGCAGTCTCAACGTGTGCCAGCTCGGAAAGAAATGTACCGCGAGAGAATAGTGCAACAGAAGCCGACGCGGCTGGACTGTGTCCCACCGTGTGAGGCGAGGGGGGGACGTGTTGCACCTTTCATATATTCACTTCGTTTTTTTTATACCATTGATAATGAGAACGTGACGACACAGATCCCATGAATTATTTTTACGCCACGGTAACACAGCGCTTATCGCCTCCTCTATGCACAGCCTTATAACTAACAAGGTATCAACTATACTTAAGCTGTGAATTCAGGAAGAGGGGGATGGAGGGGAGTTACGAATGGTGTATATATAATCTTTATTCCAGCCATTTTCGAACTATGGCGTCGTTGTCAAGACTTCGATAAACAGATATTCAACATTTGATATTTGACAGTTTTTTTTTAGAACAGCTGCCAAACTAACTGAATATTGTTTGGGATGGCAGCTGTAACAGTGAGGCATGTCAGCCGTCCACAGCACTTGAGTATGTAATAGGCACAGTATCCAGCAGGCTCACGCTGTTACCGTAAGTGTGCAGCGTGTCCACTGACGTTTATGCGCGCGCTATAATGACCACTATGACCAGTGCACAGTGCACACAGTGGCGTGGCGCGGCAGGCGCGCGTGCTCCACGATATCTCATGCGCCGCCGCCGCTAGCCGCGCTGTGTATGATCTCGTTTAGATTGCCGCGCACTCGACCGAGGGGGGCATCGGTTACATGCATTTAGATTGCTGCATTAAAATGAAGGCGATTCTTGGTTCCGAGCAGTATGCACACAACACTCCCCGCAGTACGGTACTCAACACAGTGCGCCTGTGTGCGACGCGACGTGCTCGCAGATGAAACGACTACAACGACATAACATTTAATACTCCGGAGATTAAACCATAAAATTGTAAGTCGGTTATAAATACTTATAGTTTACTTTTACGAGACTCAGAATTCCAAAGCAGCTCAATGCGAAATCATGGATTACAAGGATATCCTACAATACAAACGTGCTCTGCTGTCTACGAATAAAGTAGTCTGCTGTAAACTATTTGGATGCGATACGATTAATTCACAAACTTAGAACCTAGGTATGATGACCGTACCTACCGACTGATACATGAACAGGATCATTAGTACTTAGTATCACTATCATATTTCAGCCCTTAATCTATTTAGAGTTTTTATTTAAACAATACATATACTTATAGCATTTTTCCGAATAACAAGTACGTAGATGTAATAATACTTCTATTAGGTGTAATTTTGAATAATACCGACAGACAGCTATGAAAACGAATTGTTATAGGTATAGGAATACGGCGCAAGCTACATGTACTTGTGAAATTGGCGTCACACATTCAAATGATAAAAACAGAGGAGAGTTTTCCTTGATGGCGTGCGCGATATAATTGGATCGCTGTCAACGCTCGATATTATATGTACATTGTTCATATACAAAAGCTGTTATGTATGTATGTATGTTTATTTACCTAATGACGGCCTATACGATAACAATATAATATTAATATACAGAAGGAAAAAAATTGCAAATATTTATTTATTATTTTTAACAGGCAATAAAAGGCTTAAAATAAGACATTAATAAATTGTCGGATTGTAAGAATGGGTTAACTTTAACAAGCCCTCTGTATCGCTTGAATTGATAAACTTAGATGTATCAGCTGTTATATCGTCACTGCTTTGACATACCCATTACGGCCATTACTGACTTCAATAATTATCATTACATTCCTGCCTGCACAGTACCCCGCGTAACAATTAACATTCGATGGTCCCAAAATTCGTCAATAATACTTCGAGTAGGTTCGAGTCCTTAACCATCCACCCCACAGCCACACCCTTACACATTTCAGCCATTGGTGTAGGTATTGTCATTTCATAAATCAAAATTCGTAACAGTGTAAGTAAACTGTTGTCGTACCGAAAGTTACGAAAAACCATGACGTCGCACGTCGCAAGAGATTTTAATAAAAGTTAAAATAAGGCGGCTCGGAGGCAGAGTGGCGATGCGGCCGCGGAGGGCGCGAGCGGCACGAGGCAATCCCTTTAGTCACTCATTAATCGCGTACTTGTCCTCCGACGTCCAACAATCCAGTTAAATAACAAACATCCATCACACCACGACACCAACAGTTTCGACACTTACACATTTTCAGTGTACACTACGGATTTTGCTCTCTCAATTAGGTGAAGTACAGCATTAACTACGCGATGCTCTTTAAAAAGTTTATAAAAAAAATTATCGGCATATCTTCAAGCAGGAGGGTAGCTTGGTACATTTTATACAAAGTTAAACAATGGTGTTTAATTCCCGTAGAACAGCAAAAGGTTTAATTAACCGTCGCTCGGCGGAGGCGCGGCCGTCTCGTCAGCTTCTCGCAGGCGTTTTATAAAATTATTATTTTCATGTGAATCTGGGCTCTCTGGCGGCGCCACTGATCCGATTATGCTGTCTGTTTATGGAACACGTTTCTTGACGTTTTTCTGTCAGTTTATGCAGATATCGTTTTGAAGTTTTAAGATGAATGTTTGGGCTTTTGAAATGTTAAAGAAATAATATTTTTATATCATACGAGTAAAACTTATAAATTATATCGTCTCGAGGGTATTCATTCATTTATGTTCGCTCTAATACATATTTGCCTACTTGCAAAAGTCTGGGAATTTGTGAGTGTAGATTTCATATCTTCAGCATTTCGTAGTCTGCTTAACAGTTATCAACCTTATGCCATGCCAATGCCATTTTTTGCACCTGAATGAGCAGTCGCAGGCCCCGCGGCAACATGTTTGTAAAACATAGTTGCGGTGCGTGCTTCACACACACGGCGTGTTTATCAGAGCAACAATAACACGTTCATAGTTATATCTGCTGCTACTAGCACTGTTTGCGTTACATTAAGCGCACACAAACATTATTTTAGAAAGCAATACAACTACTGTTTTCTAACACTTACGCGGATATTAGACATTGAAATAAAACTACTTTTTATGGAATTTATCGCGTTATATGGATATTATTTAATTCCCGACTTTCGTTTCATTTATACCATCCATGGTCACGGAAGAACTAAGTCCTTCATTCCAAACAATACTTAAGTTTTTTGCTATTACATTATTCTGAATTAATGATGACGAAATAAAATTATGTTAATATATGTAAATCTGCGATTAAAATTAGAAGCCGATGTAGTGAGAGTGATAAGAAAATATTTCTTTTTTAAAGTGGTATCAAAAGCAAACTGAAATTTCCTTCCACAATATTAATATGTGGAACGCACGGCTATACATCAAGCTATACACGGCCTTGATTTTGGCGGAAAACCTTTATAATGGGAGGTCAGTCTAAACTGGTTTTGTATAGCTTGATGTGTAGCCGTGTGTACGTGTACCTGAATAAATAGGCGTCGATGTAAAGCCAGGTGCCCTCCGCGCTCCGCCCTCCGCAGCCAGCGGCCACACTCATCACAAAGCACGTGTAAGCACGTGTACACACAGTGCTATAGGTACCTGAGTACACCGTCCTAACTAAATACTAAACCTAATATTTTAAATACGAGAATTACATTATTCATTCCAATTTCACGGCTGGACCGTTGAGTCGGTCGCCGTGAAATGTTCGCAGCCAGCTTTATATAATGATATACACCTACATATACAGTAGGTATATAGCTGTAGCGACCCTTACACCGCACTGTGACACTCTAGTGAGCAATGACGACGAAGTCACCGCGTGTGTTAAGTAATGTTCAACGTTTAGTTAAATGGCGGGTTTGATACTTTAACACTTAATACAACATTCTTATTTTTTAGACATTTATTTTAATGCTGCTCAAGTATCTTCCCACGGATATACGTTATTTGTAAAAACCAGGTAAAAGTGCAGTGTCAAAGTTTTCGAGTTAAACTCCGAGGCACGCACCTCTGACTTAATTGTAAATGTTAAAAACGGTCATGAAGAAAGCTAGTAATACATTAATTTAGTAGAAATGTGTAACTAGGCAATGTTTCAGTGTCTGTGCGCGTGCTTAGTTGGGCCGATATTTCCCCGCGGGCCGTCGGCGGCGGCTACATACACGTACATTACATGTATTGTAGTGACACAATCCGGCGCACATCTCCCGCTGCTGCGCGCTGTTTACGCAGACGAGACGAAAATCGGAACGTTTTCTTTATAAATGATTGTTGACCTTCGCAAAGTATTGTGTATGCGGGACACGCCCTCGCCGCGCACAGTGAAATGTGATAAATCGTCGGGGGTAGTGCAAATCCACGTAACTAGCACTGGATACTTCCGCGTAACTGAACAATTTCGGACAATGCAAATAATATAAAAAAATATTAACTTGTAACCATCCGCCGTCCCCTGTAAACCTACACGTAGTGCAGATAGTATTGTTACGAGCTGGGGTTCGGGATAAATTAATCAACACCAATTTACCAATAAACAAATAAACACTTTAATTAAGTACACTAAAACACAACAGAAATTACCACAACGTCACTATAGTTGTACACTACACTCAACAATATCGCACAATTAATCACTTGTTAACTCACTTCGATCTTCACTTGTTCGCTTCCAACACAAGACTACTCTGCCTAGCCCTCACGACCGGTATTTATACGCGCAATGAAGATTCCAGAGTCGAATGGTCGCGATAAGTCGATAAATATCGCGTAGGTACCTAACCGCCTATTGTTTCGGGGCGTTGACCCGTGACCTTGGCCTTGAACGGTTATTATTTGCGCGCGGTGCAGTCGGGTACATTCTTTTATGTTTCGACGTGCTTCTATGACGGATCTAGAACCTTCGTGGCCTATCCACGTTTTTCTATTAGTTACTCGGCGTAACACTGCCCCCTCCTAAGACATGCTCGTCCCGAGCATCATTAGATCCATGATACCGCGCTAAACGATCCACATGAACGATCTTCGGGGCACCTCTTGGTCCTTTTTGTATACGGTAGGTGACATCGTTAATCTTAGTCACGACTCTGTAGGGACCGTCCCATTTTGCCTGTAACTTAGGTGACTTTCCTTTGCTGCGCACCGGGTTATGCAGCCACACTAGTGAACCTTGGTCGAAACCCTTGTTGTTCATCTTGCGGTCGTAGCGGGTCTTCATCCTTTCGGACGTTTGTTGGCCTGATTGTCTGACATGCTCATATATGTCATCCATTCTGGTGCGTAAGTCGTTCGCATAATCAGTCACACAGCGGGGGGCATCAGGGGGGATACCGGTGAGTAGATCCGCAGGCAACCGTAGTTCTCTTCCAAAGTTCGCGAAGGCTGGCGTTACCGTCGTACTTTCATGGACTGCACTCCGATATGACAAAAGGAACGGCTGGATGTGCTTGTCCCAATCCCTTTGCCTGTTTCCTACGACTTTTGCCAAATACCTTTCTAAGGTCTGATTGAACCGTTCGACCATTCCATCAGATTGCGGGTGGTAAGAGGTAGTTCTGGTTTTATGGGTACCCATTACCCGACATGTCTCCTGGAATATTTGAGACTCAAAATTCCTTCCTTGGTCACTGTGAATTTCTAAGGGTACTCCAAATCGACAGAAGACTTCATGAACCAATTTATCTGCGACTGTCGAAGCTTCTTGATTAGGAATGGCGAACACTTCCGGCCACTTAGTAAAGTAATCCATCACAACCATGAAATACTTGTTCCCGCTTTCGCTTTCCGGAAACGGTCCTGCAACGTCTAGAGCTATTCGTTCCCAGGGCGCACCCACGTTGTAGACTTTTAATGCACCCCTGCTGCGCGTATGCGGTCCTTTTACAGCAGCACAACTTGTACATTTACGACACCAGTCTTCAACGTCATCCCGACAGTGGATCCAGTAGAATCGCTCTCGAATCTTCAACAAAGTTCTTTTGACTCCTAGATGACCTCCTGAACATCCGTCATGGTACAGTCGCAGGACATCTGGTACCTTTGCCTTAGGGACTACCATCTGTAGGTGACACTTGTCCCCTTTAGCATTTTCCCATTTTCGGCACAAGACACCATCCTGTATCAATAAACTGTCCCATTGAGCCCAATAACTTTTCGTCACTGTGCTCAGCGCTGCAACATCACTCCATGTTGGTTTCGAGGCGCCAGCTTTCATCCGTCCAAGAATCGGTTTAATATCCGTGTCAATTTCCTGAGCCTTCTGTAAGGTTTCCTTCCATTCATCACTCAGGTCTGTTTTCAGCATCCTCACGGAAACTACTTCCTTAGCCTCTTGTCTGACACAGTGCTTGCACATTTCCGGACATGGTCTTCGTGACAACGCATCTGCGTTACCGTGAGATCTGCCACTGCGATGTTCAATTACGAAGTCGAATTCCTGTAGTAGCTCAATCCACCTTGCTACTTGTCCTTCCGGGTTTTTAAACTGTAATAGCCACTTCAGTGCAGCATGGTCAGTTCGCAAATGAAATTTCCGTCCCAATAAGTACTTGCTAAAATGTTGTAACGTCTTAACTATTGGCAGCAGTTCTCTCCTTGTGACGCAATAGTTCCTTTCTGGTTTTGACAACGATTTGCTGAAGTAGGCTATCACAACCTCCTGATCTCCTTTTCGCTGTGACAAAACGCCACCGATTCCTGTATTACTTGCGTCTGTGTCCACGATGAACTCGTTCTCCGTGTCAGGGTAGCCCAGTATAGGTGTATTACACAAACGTTCCTTTAACTCTTGGAAAGCACGTTCACAGTTTGCATCCCAGCGGAACTGCGACTTTTCCTCAGTCAGTTTGTGTAGAGGTTTCGCAATGTCCGAAAAATTCTTTACAAACCGACGATAGTAGGAGCACAATCCCAAGAATGCTCTAACTTGCGTCTTATCTTTTGGAACTGGCCAGTCTTTGACAGCAGCTACCTTCTCTGGATCGGTTTCGACACCCTTCTCAGAAACTACATGTCCCAAAAAACTTACTTGGTGTTTGAAAAATGAGCACTTCTTCGGACTTAACTTTAAATTGGCTCCTTGAATTTTTGATAGCACACGTTCAAGGTTTTGAAGGTGTTCATCAAACGTACGGCCCACAATGATGATGTCATCCAAATAGACCAAGCAGGCATCTCCGATTAGGCCAGTAAGCACTAGTTCCATGAGTCTCTCGAACGTGGCAGGAGCATTGCACAGTCCAAATGGCATGACTTTAAACTGCCACAGACCCTTTCCCGTAGAAAATGCAGTCTTCTCTTTGTCCTTGGGGTCTATTTCCACTTGCCAGTAGCCACTTTTTAGGTCCAGGGTTGTAAACCATTTCATTCCGGTTAATGTATCCAGCGTGTCATCGATCCTTGGCAATGGGTAGCTGTCCTTCTTCGTGACATCATTCAGCCGTCGATAGTCAACACAGAAGCGCATACTGCCATCTTTCTTTTTCACCAATACCACAGGAGAACACCACGGGCTAGACGAAGGCTCTATTACGCCATCCTTCACCATTCCCTCAATCATGGTCTCCACTTCCTTCTCTCGTGCAACTGGTAGCCTCCTGGGTCGCTGACGAATTGGTAACTCATTGCCAGTATTAATCTTGTGCTGAACCAATCCAGTCTTACCTATGTCCGTGTCATTTGAAGAGAAAATGTCAGCGTACTGGAACAACATCTTCTTGGCCTTGTTTGTTTCCTCTTCAGATAAATCATTCCGACAGTCTTCCAAGAGCGTTGCCACGTTAAACTTTGGATTTTGAACGATATTGCCAGTACACTGATCATTGCACCGTCGCATCCAGGCTACTTCTTCACAAGTACCCATTAATGTGCCCTTCTTAATCACTTGCTCCTTATCACTTGGGTTCAAAATGCGCACTGCTGATACATTGGTAGTCCTAACCAACGTTCGTGCCATCTTCCATGGGAAGTCACCGTCCAACCTTTCTATAAGAACGCATCTATTTATCTGCCCAGCATTCTTCGGTAAAGTCACAGGGACGATTGTTTCCGTTTTAGGGGCAAGGACAATTTTCTTTAGGCAGAACACATTCCCAGCAGTTGCACCTTCCATAAACACTTCTTCTGAACCGCACTTCAATACTCCTTGATTCAAATCGATCTCACAACAATGCTTTCGCATAAAGTCCAAACCCAGGATGCAATCATCTACTATGTCGGCTATGATGACATTATGCCGATATAATCTGTTTCCAAGTTTCAGTTCCATCTCCTTCTCGCCTCGGACGGGTATGTGCTGACCAGTAGCTGTTACAAGTTGTATGCTATCACGGTCATAGATAGAGTCCCCAAGAACCCGACGTGCCACCTGAGAATTCACGACCGTGCGAGAAGCTCCAGTATCTAGTGTTAGCCTACAGGGTGTTCTGTTGACTTCGCCTTTGATGATCAGGCTATTCCCATCATGGGCTTGCGAGATCGAAATCCTTGGGGCTCTTTTCCCACCAGCCAGCACCCGCCCCGCAGTCCTGGCTTTCTCTAGTTTCCCTGCTGCTCATCGTTGGTGGTATCCACCACCCTTACTCTATCGCTCTGACTCTTTTCACGCCAGGAGGTTCCCTTTGGGCAATTTGCTCGGAGATGGCCCTTTTCCCCGCAAATGTAGCATCTAGGCGAACCACCATCTCTTCGACCCTCGCTGCGTTTCGCGCATCCCACCTGGAAGTGACCCTTTTCCCCGCAGAGATGACATGTAGGCAACACAACCTCCCGGATACGGTGAGCCCGATGGTCCTGTCTGACTGCCTCCACTTCTAAGGCATGGGCCAAGGCGTCTTTTAGAGTATTGTGGTGCCCAAGTCTCACAGCGGCTCTGACTTCCAGGTCGCGAATTCCATCGACGAACGCCTGAACCAGATTTCCATCGATTTGCGCAGGTTTGGACTGATAGGCTTTCCGAACCAACTTTTCAACTTCTACAGCCCACTGCTGTAGAGTCTCGGCACTACGCTGTACCCGGTCCTTCAGCTGAGCACGAAACACGTATTCCAGGTGTGCGTCGCCATATCTCGAATCCAACGCTTCAAGTAGCTGGTCGTAGGTCATGTCTTTACCGAGGGCTTCCAGCACTGATAAAGCCTGGTCGCGGAGGGACAAGGTGAGTGCAGTCATGGCTTGACTTTTGTCCCACCCATTCGTCTTCATGAAGGCTTCAAACTGGATCCTGTAAGCCGACCATGAGGAGGTTCCATCAAAAGGTGGCACTTTAAACCCATGTAGTGAGGTGGTCATGGGAGCAGCAACCACCGGAGCCACAATTCCGTTTCCTGCCTTTATATCGCCTAACGCCTTTGTAACGTTGGCAATCTGTTCTTCGGCTTTGGAGATACGACTTTCGTGCTGTTCCACCTGCTCCTTCATCACCCCAAGCTGTTTGCCAAGAGTGCCATGCAAATCTTTTATGAGGAGCATCTGTTCCTCTTGGCGGCGTGCCTGCTCCTCTTTGTCCTGCTGCAGTTGCTCTTGTAGTTGGCGAGCCTGCTCCTCCTGACGGCGTGCTTGCTCCTCCTGACGGCGTGCTTGCTCCTCCTCGCGGCGTGCTTGCTCCTCCTGACGGCGTGCTTGCTCCTCCTCGCGGCGTGCCTGCTCTTCCTCGCGGCGTGCCTGCTCCTCCTTATCCTGCTGCCGCTGTTCCTGGAGCATTTTCATCAAGGCCGCCAGGTCAACTGTTGGTGTTGGAGGGGCTCCAGATGGGCCAGGGACTGGTCCTTCCGTCGCTTGCTGACGGCCCGAAGGTTCCGGAGGAGAATCTCCAAACCGCCTCTGATCCATATCCTGTTGCCGCTGACTTCTGGTACGAATACCGTCCGTGTCGTCCTTTGGCAAAACTGGCATAATTTATCCCACTACTTCTGACACCAAATTGTTACGAGCTGGGGTTCGGGATAAATTAATCAACACCAATTTACCAATAAACAAATAAACACTTTAATTAAGTACACTAAAACACAACAGAAATTACCACAACGTCACTATAGTTGTACACTACACTCAACAATATCGCACAATTAATCACTTGTTAACTCACTTCGATCTTCACTTGTTCGCTTCCAACACAAGACTACTCTGCCTAGCCCTCACGACCGGTATTTATACGCGCAATGAAGATTCCAGAGTCGAATGGTCGCGATAAGTCGATAAATATCGCGTAGGTACCTAACCGCCTATTGTTTCGGGGCGTTGACCCGTGACCTTGGCCTTGAACGGTTATTATTTGCGCGCGGTGCAGTCGGGTACATTCTTTTATGTTTCGACGTGCTTCTATGACGGATCTAGAACCTTCGTGGCCTATCCACGTTTTTCTATTAGTTACTCGGCGTAACAGTATGATAGAGTCGTGAATTAGCACTAGCCCCAAAATGTTACTAATTAAACAATGTAATAAATCGAGGTTTTTTAAACTAAGATTTCTGAAATAGTCCGTTGATTGATGTTTCACATATTGCACATCAAAAGAGAGACCTTATTATTAAAAAATAAAAGTCTATGCTAAGGTCTACCTTAGCATAGACTTTTATTTCGCTCGATGCGTAGTCGTGTATACTACTTCTACGTCTAGTAGAAGTAGTATACACGACTACGCATCGAGCTATACAAAACCGGTATAGTCTGACCTTGAATTATGCGGCAAACCTTTACAATAGGAGGTTAGTCTAAAGTGGTTTTGTATAGTTTGATGTGTAGCCGTGTGTACCTCGTAGCCGTGTGTACATGTCGCGAGGTCGCGACTGTACAGTAGTGTGTCACCTGACACACACGACACACTACATATTGTAACCGTCGTCGTCGTCGCTCGGTGCGACATTCACTGGATGAGCGTAAATTATGTTTACAACATGAGATAGGTATATAAATGTGCAACATATTGAGTCAGGTATCCATTACTGCACAGAGCATACATTACGTTGGTTATTTGTCATTCATCTGTATTTACGTTAATAAGTGCCTACCCACGCCACGTAGTTGTAAGGCAAACAAATTTATTTTATTGTTATTGTTTTATGATTACCATAAAATTGTACAGAACCAAGTAGCAAACAAAGAACACGCATTTGTTTACTTCAATTACTGGAACAAGAATAAATAAAACGAAAGTTTGTGTAATATCGGCAACAGGAAAACCGAACGGCGCGGCGCGGAGAGACGCTCCACAAAATTGGATTCATTAAATTTTTAAAGGAGGAAGAATCGTTTGAAAGTGAGGGAGCATTGTGGGAGACCACAAATGTGAGGGAGCGTGCGTCACAGTCGGCGACCACCCGACCACCGCCGCACGGCTGAGCGGCGACAGTCGGGGCAGGCCGCCCAACAGACATTACTTAAATATATGTACAATGTACATACATGTTAACAACATAGCCCAGGCTAATTCGAGTTATCCTTAGTTTCGACTTAAACTGAGCTTTTCATAATTACCTGACGACGTGTGAACGACTGGCCGGTCTTAGGCTTGCTTCTGTCACATAGACACACCAGGTTTGCCTATCTCAGCTTGTTCATATACCTAATTGGTCTATGTTAATTAATATGATTGACCGTTTTATTTTTTTAATATAAATAAATAAATCCTCAATATCGGTCCACTAGTTAGTGTAAGTTGCAATGTCCACGCATATTCCGCTCCGCTGCCGCTGACGTCTGCGCTGCTTGACGCGGCGCGGTGCGGCGGCACGTCGTCGGCGGCGGCGGGCCGCGCTCATCTATCACGCGTACTCCCGCCGCAAGACAACACTGATCGAGCACACGTATAGTGCGCAATAAACACCAAATATGACACACAACATACAGATTATCTTTCACGAGTAGTCCGGACAATACATACTTATTATACATATAATTAGGTGCTATTTTATTTAGTGGTTTATATGTTCCCATTACTTACACTGACTTGTGTTTTTATATTGTCTAATGTTTTGATTAAAACTTAAGTCAATATATGATGGGGTAGGTATAATGGATATGTACGCGGACTACCGTCGCCGCGTCGCTCCGGCCACAGCCGGCGCGGGGCGGAGGCTTAGCGTTAGCGGGCGCTCTTGCGTGCCCCTGAATCATTGATTATGAGCCTAAAAGCCTTCTGGATTGAAACGTCGGCAGTCTTAGCTATTCACTGACTGCTGAATGCTCCAGATTTATGTTAAACAAAATGGGATTGAGTTTTGAGAATACATGTTTATTCTATATTTATATTATATTTGTAGTGTAGCTACGATTGGATTGCCGAGCACAAGAGTCGCTTGTGAGCTTTGCTGTGTCTTCCATAATTATCTGAAAGTAAAACATATGAATATCGCTCATATTGTTACCAAAAATCATGTAACCTATTAATTAGTACTTAGTCTGTCTTTTTGTATTTTTTAGGCATTTTCCTTGCAAAGATTATAAAGTTATTTTAATGACGTCATCTCAAAGACGGAAATTTAACTGGGACTGTGGGACTCGCGGTGGCTTAGCGGTCATAGCGTCTGGTGTACTTAAGCAGAAGACGCAGGTTTGAACCATGCCCGTCGTCGAATTTTTTCTTCATTAAAATAACTAACTAGTAGAGTCTGTGTTTCAAGAAAAGGTTTAAGAGCAGGAATGAAAAGTGGATTCGATATCGAGCAGTGTTATTGAATTTTTCAATAAATTTCCGGCAGTACCCCGGGGATTGGATCGGTGCCCGAGAACGGCTTTAGGCCCTTATTACAAGAGGCTAATACAACACGTCGTTGTAGGTATCCATAAAATACGAGAGCTCGTTTGTACTCTATAAGTTAGAAGCCTATGGTGAAGTATCGTTAAATATAGTATTTTGACATTGTATTATTGGCTATCGGGTTTTTCTATGAAATTCTTAGTAGCAGCTCGGTATAATATATAATAGTGCTAGAATATGTGCCCGGTTAATGGAAATAGGTTCACCTCCTATCACATGGGACCTAAACATACCGGCGAACTGTGGGTGTACATGAAGTACACCAATGCCTAACCCTTCGGAGAATACAGGCGTGATGGTATGTTTATGTTACACAATATTACTTATAAGGTTAAATTTCTGTTCTCTAAGTCTTGGAGGCCACGCAAACACTGGCGTTAGGCCTTGAAATGAGACACCATCGCACACACGCCTTCAGTACAATGAGTGGCTGAGGGACTCACTCCACTCAGTGGGGGCGGTGACGTCACGTGACATACCAAACATTATCAAGTGTTTAGGTGACGTCACCGGTGCGTACTGTAACAAGTAAATGTAACGTAACGCAAAGAAGACCCGCTAATGTGCAGTTGGGCACCATACGAACGATAGCCTCTGCCAAAGGGTGCGCTACCAATCAAACTACAGCGCCTGACGCCAGTCTACTGCCTGATACAATATAACCAACATTTTAACGACGATTGTTTCTTATTATATGTCGCTCAATGTGAGCGTTTATTGGGATTCAAAATGAATGGTAACTTACTTTTAGTCCAAGCACAATACTGCAAGACCGAAGGATATGTTGTGCTAGTCCTGCGTGATTGGATCGACTAATAATTAACAGTGATCCCGTGATCATAAATGCTATAAAGGATCCGAAACATTATCATAAATGCTGTGTAAAGGATCCGAAACGATAATAATTTTATTTCAATTTCTAATATATAAGAAGTGGTAACTATTAAAAACCAGTAGTTTAAATATTGTGCTTTCACAATCAAATCAAAGATATTTGTATCAGGCTGAGCGTAGAGATAATTGTATTCACAAATGGTTGGGTACTACTCAAATCTAGTAAACTAACCGCATTTAACAATTTGGTCCTAATTTACATGTCTCTCGTAGTGAGGATACACTAACTAGTAACAAAGTCATGCGGCACTGGCTCCAACTCAGACCGAAATTAAGACACAAACACAAGTGCCATAATAATCTTAATTGTATATCGTAACCGCAGCAGTACAAGTAGGTATTCGCGTACAGAAGGACCACTTCTACAGTGATGGTAGACAAGGGTGCTTATTGTGAAGAGCCGCAAGTGACGCTATGTTGAGGCCGTGCGACGGACGTTAGGCTGTGAGCCTCGCTGTCACCCTGACGACCGGCTTATCTTTCCACCACCTCACCTCATGCCAACACGATCCAAGAAAATAACAATAGTAGCCTGAGGGCTTTATTCACTGAAAAGTATAAATGTAACTATATAGGTATTTATAATTATAGCCTTAAAGCACAGTTTGTATTTAAATAAAAGAGCAAGATTGAAAACTGACGAATAATATAATCAGTCAAAATTATAATATGAATAGACTTAATTAGTTATTAAAACCATAAACCGTCAAAAGTCTATCAATGCCTATTAAGTGTATCTAGTTTCAGGTTGCGTTGGGTTTCTATAGGATCTCAGTTAGCCGTGAGTAGAGCTGGTCAGCACGTGGCGAGGCCCACGTCAGCACTGGTTCGGGCTCTGCTCTGTATGTAGGTGGCCGGGCAGGACACGTAGTCCGGCTCACCGTGGCTGCCACACGGACACTACACGTGAACTGGATTTTATGCGCCGCCACTCTATGAAAATCCACATAGCATCTATAATTACGTGCAACGACATTTTTCATTTATTGAATGTATTTTATGAACCTAGATGTTCCGTATTAATTTTATCACGTTCCAGAAATTGAAGATAAACATTTGGTGATTGGAAAATGTAATTAAAATCGATCCACGAAATGTAAGCCTCAAATATTATTTAAAACTCAACTGATAAGAGAGCGATTGATGTGACGCGATGCGACAACACCTGCTTCAGTTCAGCTACTAAACTCGATCTAATCGAAGTACCTAAATTTACCTAAATTTCGTAGCAGTAAATGAAATGATATTAATAATTATAATGAATAAAATGAATAAAAATTATAATGAATATTTATTTCTGTAAATAGATCTTTTAAGACACTTTTACAAGTCGATTTTTTTTGTTGAATTTTTTTTAACTAGGTGGCGTCGACGTTTCCTGTCTGACGACCTCTGAGAAGAAACGTCGAAAGAAACTCAGAGAATCATGGTCTCTTTTAAAGTCCAGACAATAGTGATATTATTAGATATGCGAGTTTTACAATGTAGGGCAAAATCTGAATAGGCCTTTTGAAGAAAGAGCCATAGCAGCTTTGAGTTGACCTGTCCTAACTGACGGCACGCATACATCAGTCATCGTGTAGCTCAACCATTTTATAGGGAGCTCAACGACCCGTCGCACAACGATACCAGATCAGCAAGACATTTGTGTAGGTCATGTGAAATACTCAAAACTGTCATAGAAGTTTATTATAATCTGATACGAGTTAAAGTGTATAAGTACGAGTATTTTTAAAACTTACACAAACATGCGGTTGTAATTACAAATATTCGGATGAGAGAGCATAATACAGTGAACCCATCTCATCCATTTCTCAAATAAAGGCATACGTATGCTAAGCGACCTATAGCGTAAGCTCTTGTGGGGAATATTGAAGTGCAAAACCTAACATAATTATCATAATTGATTTAGGTGGTGACATCAAACGACACCGTCGTTCGTTCTGTTCAAAATATTTACATATACGCCTATGTACGTAATAATATTAAACTGAAAGCTTGAGCAAAGTCACCGAAGTAAAATAAATCTCATAAACACAAACTGCAAACAATTTCATCCGATTAGTATTTGATGGTCGCGTGAACTGTGAATGATGAAAGTAACCGACTAACCGCATGTATGTACATATTTATATATTGATAGAGTCCGGGCGGAGCGCCGGCATCGGGTGCGCGGCCGCGGCTCCAAGGACTAATGAAATCATGTGCGATGTTCACGCGCTCGACCGTGGAGCTGTCCGTAATTGAATACGTGGACACGACGACCGTCACACTGTGACGTAAAACGCCCTACATATGACAAGACAAGTAACGTACAGAAGGACCACCTCTACAACCGGCCTTAGCAAGAAATACTTGGAATGATAATATGTCCATAGCAGTCGTAGATCCCTAGCAGTTGACTTGCAAGTACAGTGAGTAATATTTAACCCACACTCAGAATGTTATTATTCCCGTTCAAAATAGCGCAGCAACTTGTCGGCAGATACAATAAAAAGACTATTTAACAAGCAGTACTCGACAGATCTCATAGTTGAAGGTGCATTGTATGTGGTCGGTGGTCGCTCTCACCAAGAGAACGATGACCAAAGCGTACGTGATGCTCAACAGAGTGGATGTTCTGTGTCGCCCGGTCCGTATACCTTGGGGCATAGATCTCGTCATGGCCGGACCAGTGTCAGATAAAGTTAGTTGGGTCGATACAGGGGGATGAATGTTATCCAGAGTTATTTGTGGTCGACCTGTGCTATATGGTAATAATTGTTGCTTCGTTCGTGACTGAGACGGCAACGTCCGTACGTCACCAGTGATAATTCGTTACAGAGTTCATACTATTATTTTATAAAAGAAAGAAACTTTATCATTCTGTTTGTTACGTTTTTCCGCCTTAACTGCTGAACCGATTTTAATTTTTTTTTTATGAAGGTGGGGCAACATTAGAGTTTTTATTAGGAAAACGGCTGATCCGAGTTTTTTTAATGTACAATGATGGTTGTAACTCTTCTCTAGAAATTCCCATAAGAAACGTCATGTTAAGAACAGTCCAGTTACACTATTCTGTTTACAGCTCTTGCACAGATATATTCAATGCTTAACGGTATGTGTACAGCCAAAGCCACAGCGCATTATTAGAGCGACGCGCGACGGCATCAAAACATTTAGTTAACAACAATTGGTTCACCATTGTAACATCAAGTGCTCTTAATAGGCTCGTTACTGTAACAAATTGGGAGTAATTGATAACGGCATCGATCCCCGCCACAAGGCCACAGCGGGGGTGAGGCAGCGTGAAGTGGTGGGGACGGAGGGGGGAGCGCTTACCGCGATGTTATCATAGCGTTAGCGCTTCCCGGAATACTCGACGAACACAAATGTATTCATTTCGTTACAAGAGTTTTATTTGTTCGGTATCATATAATAAATCTAAGTCACGTTAAGTAATATCATAATACAAGTTGTTTGTGTCATACGGTAGCCTGTAATGTCCTTACAATCCTTACGAGATACAATGACATCTATTCAGCGGTTCAAGTGTGAAAAGGTATCAGATAAGCATACAGAGAATGTGTCCAAATTATAACAAAACTATGAATTACAACTTTTTTTTAAAAAAAAAAAAGCTTACTAGCAATGTGGGTCAAAATTACTAGTAATCTTGTTAACCCCTCGTGCTAAGCTAAATGCTTGTGTTACGAGTGGGTTCACGTCGGTAGTGCAATGGGTGGGTTTCGAACCGGCAACCACATGATCGCAAGTCCGATGCCTTAGCCTAAATACGCTTAAATTAACTAACAATAATTATAATAAAATTAAAACCATTTGTAGTAGTAGTGTCTCGCTGGCATGCCTACGTGCCAGCATGAACAGATCAGCTCGCCGGGGAAGTACTACCCTCCTAAAGAATATCGAGGACAACTATCAGTGTGTATACTGTTGCGTTTCGTAAGGTGAGCGTGGAGCGCCGGAGGCCCCGGTTCCTATTGGTTATATATTGTCAGATTTAAAGATTTGACTTCAGGAAAAAAAACATTTTGTATGCTTTACACGAATTATTAACAACTATAACATACTCGTATTTGTGTAGTTAATCAGATTACATTATAACAGTGTGTGGAGGTCGCTGCGTGTGTACAGTGTTGTGTACTATCTCACTAATCTCCAGTCAGTGTACAGGTGTTACGTAGCGAGGCGGCGCACGCCGTCACGTGCCACGCCGGCCTCCACCGTGCCCCGCGTGCCCACGTGCTCCGCGGGGAGTCCGACAATGACGGAACTGATTGACACAGCACTCAAACAAGGGTTTGTCTGACAACGCTAAGTAATAAGGACACACGCGACGTGTCGCAGCCCTGCATCTCCCAGATGGGAACATGCTCAGTTTCTGTCGTTCAAGAGAAGTATCTATGTACTCCATAGTGTGTCAGAATTAACGAAACATCTGTCAAACGAGCTCGTGCCCCGCCTGGCCGGGCTGGTCGGTGATCGTATTGTAATAGAAGCTTCCAACGTCTTTTTATGCGGTAGGTACTCCAGTTGATGAATTTTAATCTTTTCTTTCTACAATTGGAAAGACCAGCCAATTAGTGGGTGGCTATCGATTATTATACCATCTTCATTTACAGAGAAGGCTTGAGCAAACGGATCGGTCTCCTACTGACTCCCCCTTGAGCATTCTAGCCCCACCTTCGTAGCTCACCCCCTACGATACCCTAACCCTTACAAAGTTAGCGACGTGACCGCAATAACTTCGCCGCACCGGGAGCGAAGCACAGAAGCATAGCTTCGATTTGTTTATGAAGCAATCAAGTAAGAGGCACGGCTGTTTATGAAGCAATTGCTGTGAAATGTTAACGTCGAATTTAATCAAAACGAAAAGTTGATTGAGCGTGTACTGAAATATATTCACACTGGAAGCAGTTATATAAAAAAGTGGTGTGATCATAACTGAACAATGTTGGATTATTACTTGCACATTAGAGGACTTGAAAATGTGTGCGAATGACATTTATGGCGCGATGTACATAATTATGTTTATGCCAATTATGAAAAAGCACATACGTAGCTACAGTTTGTTCGAAATAAGTAAGCCGATCGGAAGTTAGCCGTTCCGAACTACCGCGGTGATAAAATCCTTTAATTCAGTGTTTTAATACATAAATATCGAAATTATTAAACAAAATAATTAGAAATGTGAAACATATACGAAATTTGAAACGTATCTTTACACCGGCTCTTTCTATTAAAATTTACCACTTCTAAACCACTTGCATACAACTTCCGATCGAATTACTTATTTCGAACAAACTGTAATCGAGTGTTACTTACGGATCTGCATAAACACTTTACATTGAATGCCATAACCTCAATCATATCTGTGTAATTACCCCCCCCCCCCTATCTTCCACGTCACCTCACCATAACCTCCCCGTTCTCGTCCGCAATTTATTTGGACAACATGATAGTCGGCGCCCGCGATAAAAACTATGTCCATTGTGCACATATGTGCGTCTCCCGGGCGCGGCCTGATAGAATAACTTGGCGAGTTATATGTGTTGCCGCGCGTGAGGGATACCCGCCGACTGATTTATATGAGGACGGTGCACATCTGCGACCCACCAATACATATTCGTAATCGGAATCTATCTAACTTACAGCCTTTTCCTTATATTTTTGGGTGTAAGACAGACTTCACGTTTGCCTTTCACCGGTTGGTGTGTATGTAGGTACTTACGAAAAGCGATGGACTGTCTGATTTTATTAACATAACAAATAGCGCGCACACACACACATGCACAACACATATCTAAATTCAAATATCTGTGATAATAGGCCTCGCTGATAAATCAGTTACAAACAATTGTTTTGACCACAGATATAGTTATTTATATTTCTATGGTTTTGACAATATTTTCAAAACACTGGTTAAAGTGGCTGTTAAGTAAAATATTACGGAGGCAGCCCTGGATTCCCAAACGTTCTTGAAGTTGATTGCATCATCAAAAAAGAACTCGTTTGGTCTTTAAAACAAATAACTGTTGACTCAATAGAAACGATCAAAGAATGAAGCCATGATACTAAGCTCATTCCAACTTCGAAATAGCTTTTATTGTTAGAGCAGTAAAGATCGACTTTATAGCAAAACTATTTATAAAGTATAGCTTGTTATATTATTTATACATTGTCCACCACTGCACGGTATCTTAGATATAAATAATGATGAATTGTTGCGGTCGCATCCAGTGTCACTATGGGTACGCGTCGCCATGCAACCACGACAATAAGTGCAGAAGGGCCGTTCCTAACTGTAAGCTGAGTACTGATCTTAGTTAGGTACAGTTAAGATAATCTCACTAAGATACATTTTAAAGAAAACCAACCCTGACTTGGTCACCTACCGAACATAGAGGACCAGACTAAAGACTTAACTATTGTCGAGAGCTTTTTTAAACACGACACAGTATTGGACAGCGACATTTAACCGAACCAACCGGGTGAATCTTGGGGATGAGGTCGACCGAAGGGTGGTGACGGGATCTTCGATCGCATTTGACTACGTGGTGTGAAGAAGCTCAGGATTTTCCTTGTATCCATAAAACGACAGTGTATCAATTCAAGCTATGAGTTCTTCGCGTGTATGTGATGTCGATCTTCAAATAAATAAGGGAAAACGATATGATAAGCACTTCATTCATTGAGTGGCGCGTGCTGGGGCTTCTGTGTAGTGCGATACCTGCGCGCATCGCTCGTGTTGACGCGAAGGTCGCGCGATGATGGATGGAAGCCGCGCCGCGCCGCGTCTGTGCAGCGCGCGCCTATCACGTCACGACGCCGCGTCGCCGCTCCGTCCCTTATCTTATATTTATGTTCATGCAATATATAGTTTCATACTTATCCTGTTTACATGTTAATGCGGCCTACAAATAATATTTATATGGGAAATGTATTTTGAGTATTAAATTTTCTTGCTTTTTTATCACACACAGGCTTGCGCTTGACCTCAACTTGCCTGATGTTAAGCAAGGAAGTGGTCTACGATAGAACGCGCTTGCCTAGAAGATAGACCTATTCATTCTCGAGTTTCGGCTTTCGGCTTTCGACTTAGACTTTACCTTTGCCTTGCGACTTTCGACTTTCGACCTTCGCGACTTGGACTTGGACATGGACTTTGGACTTTCTACATTCAAACTTCGACTTTCGACCTTCGCGACTTGGACTTGGACTTTGGACTTTCTATATTCGAACTTCGACTTTCTAACTTCGACTTCGACTTTGACTTTCGAATTTCGGCTTTCGGCGTTCGGCTTTTGGCTTTCGACTTTCGAATTTCGACTTTTGACTTTCAGCTTTCGGCTTTTGACTTTTGGCTTTCGTCTTTAAAGATTCTCCACAAGTCACGAGTGCTAATTGAAAATAACGATCAAACATAGTCGCAGAATAGTTTTAGTAATGTTGTCATATAAGAGTGGAAGTTCTGTCGCTGACTGCAGTGTCACAACATGGCCGGAAATGTCACAATTAACTGGACAGCGTCACTAGATGTGTAGGTATTATATAATGTATTGTATAGGTATGCGCTTCGGCGGACGCTCCCGGCTAGAACACTCTGCATTCAAGTAAGTATTAGTGAGATAGTGAGGTGATGGCCGGCCCAAGGTGACAGCGCCTCACCAACATGTTACAATGGCCACACGTTGTCACAAAGAGTTTCTCCTCGTAATGTTTAATGTTTGCAATACAAGAAAGTTTGTGGAGTGTGAAAGTTTTTGGTCGGAGTCCGCAGACTTGCAGAAAAATTAATTTGTTTTATGTTTTATTCGGACAATATTAACTATCAGAAATGTTGTTTTAATACTAAAACACCATCGTCACGAAACACTACTGAAACTGCATTCGAAAAAGTAATAATAAAAACGTATGTATCTCGCCTGTATTTTCAAAAGGGTTAGGCAGAGTTGTATTATGTAAACCCACATTCCGGTAATTTTTATGCGCCATGTAATAGGAGGCGAGCCTATTACCATTAACCGGGCACATCCAACGTCAGGTGCTATTGAAAATTTCCCAAAAAAAATAACAATAACACTTTCAGAAACCGAATCCAAGTCTAGGACCGTAAACGTAGGACGTAAAGCAGCCTAACAGTCGCGCTTGAAACCATTGACTAATATGACAGTAGAAAAAGGAATATTAATACTCCAAAAACCAACCTACGTCTATAACTCTCTACTATACTTATAGTGGAACTAAACAATGAGCCAGTTTCATGGAGCGTATCGATGCAGCGCACAATGCTGCAATTGTTATTTCCCAGCCACCGATACCGCTTACACAAAGATGTATTATCAATAACTGTGCTATGAAAGGCGGCGCGTCCGCACTACAATATATAGTGGTGCGGTATCCAGTACCGCTGTCAGCCGACTACCAGTACGTTGAGAAATATCACGAGCGGTACAAGAAGTACAAGCGGTACGAGCGATATGAGCGATGCATCCGTCAGTGGCGCGCCGTGGCTGCTACAACGTCCGCTCTTCACAATCAATATAATATATAACAGTGTCATTGTGTTATGATACGGGCTTACCATTGTAAATAGCTCTCATAGTATTGTGGAAAATACTTCCTGCTATATTTCATTCACCTACAATCACTCAAGATTGGAAGTTATTTGTTATCATTTTATTCAATGAATACAGTTTCTGTGTCTCTAAATAACCATAGCATCGCGGGAGAACATGGGACCCGGAACGTGTAAAAACTAAGTTTTAAAGTTGGGTAAAGAAAAAAACAACTCTTTCTCTAGACAATATTAGGATGTTGTTCAATTCAATGCCAATTACTGCCTCATTAGTCTAGTGGTTCTAAGCACGACTGCTGCGCTAGAAGTCTTGGGTTCGATTCCCAGGTCGAGTCAAGTGTTATTGGGTTTTTTCTGCAAATCTCAGGATCAGTTCGGGTTTGAATTTGTGCCCAGTTAATGGCAATAGGCTCAGCGCCCTACAAAGGAACTAAAAATATCGGCGATCTGTGTGTGTATACCTCTACCTAAGCCCTTGGGAAAAAAAGGCGTTTTGGTATGTTACGTTACCAGTTATGTTCTTTCTCATCATTTCTGCCTAACCATATTATATTTCAAATGAAAAACGTTGTTATTAATTTGCGAGCCAACATTTCAATTCAATATCATCTTTAACTTGCACAAATAGGTCAGTTAATTGAGTCGTCGTCGTGCCTCGTAGCGCCTCGGCTACGTCGTAGTACCTCGGCTACGTCGTAGCGCCTCGGCTATGTCGTAGCGATTTTGTCGTAGCACTCAGTGACGTACGAGATTGCCCGGGCCGTTCGACGTTACGACGTTAACTTCATAACTTTACTCTTGTACTGAAGATCTCTTGCACATTTTCGCTAATGAAAGGATAATATTTATCAAAGCAAAACGTTGTGATTTGATAAACAAACTTATAGTTGCCAACCTGAAGACAAATGGCATGTGAACATGTCACAACGTTGTTAATTTTTTTTCTGTTAAAGGTTTTAACAACTCATTGGTACACTCCTCACCATACCAGCCAGGTTATTGCCGACTCTACTGAGAAAAACACGATCCAATCTCTCTTTTCTACAAAGAAAGCAGCGTGGTGAGCGTGTAATTAAAGTTTTCTGATAAAATATAGAGAGGGCGTGCGCGACACGTTAATCCCGCGCTCAGTTCTAGAAAGTTCCACTTGCCAACTGAGGGTGGCCGTTAGTCAGGGGATGGCTCAGTTAGTGACCCTCGTTGGGTGACAGATTTGTGATTCTAAAAGAAAACGTTAAAAAATACTCCCTTGTGGTAGAGACAGTTGGTCAATCTTGTAGTATGAGTATTTTATTTTATTTTACTTTATTTGGGAAACAAACAGATATATTATAACAAACAAAAGTATCTCATTTAAGTATAATAGCGAAAGTCTTAGCCCCGCACTGGTGTTTGATTGATGTGTCCCTCACACACAACACATTTAATATGGCGCAGTCGGTGTAAAAATGAAGTAAAAAAAAAAAAATTAGAAACAATAGTTTGTGCGAATCGCGTGGATGGTCACGGGATACTTATACGTAAATAACGGTGTAGATGAGCGATACTGACGACGAGTTTCAAGAAGCCGAGTGTACGTCGTGTAATGTGGAGACCGTGCTACAACCGCCACAACCGTTCCGTTTTGAAAATGACCTTCACAATGTCACATCAGGAAATTTGAGTAAAGAGTGGGAAAAATGGAAAAAAGCTTTTCTGGTGTACTATGAAGCTTGTGAACTGTATAAAAAAGAGAAGAAGGTGCAAATTAATATACTACTACATGTGATTGGTGAAAAATGTCACGAAATTTATGAACAGTTCTCCGATGATCATAAAACCGTTGAGGAGTTGATGAAGAAATTTGATAATTTTTTCTTGCCTAAAAAGAATTTGACTGTTGAAAGACATATATTTTTCACAAGGGATCAACGAGATATGGAGTCAGTTGAGCAGTATGTATTTGAGTTGAATAAAATGGCGTCGAAGTGTGAATTTAAGGATTTGTGCAGTGACCTTGTGCGAGATAGATTGATTTGTGGAATACGAAATAATACTATGAGAGAAAGATTGTTAAGAGAACCGGAACTAACGTTGTCAAAAGCAGTCGAAATATGTAAGTTGGCTGAAATATCACGCGTCCAGGCGACGAATATAAAAACAGAAAATGCAGAATATCACGTAAAAGAAGCGGAAAAAGAAGTATACTGGGTAGACAGAGGACAGAGAAGAACATCGACAACGCTCAGCAAGCCAACTCGTTCGGCAGGCGGCGGCGGCGGCGGCGTCGGCAGGCATGGGCGCGCTACTCATGACCGGTACGCCCGTCGGGAGCCCTTGAGCGCACCATCTCAGCGTCGCGACAACCAAACATCAACTGCGGGAACTAGACAGTTACAACAAAGGAATGGGACTAGGACATCAAGAGCCTGCGGAAAATGTGGTGGTTTTCATGAAATAAACAATTGTCCCGCATATGGGTATCGGTGCTACAAATGCAGTAAGATGAACCACTATTCAAGGATGTGCAGAGTATATGCGGTACAGGAGGACTCCAGTGATCAGGTAAAGGCTCATTTGAATAATTGTTGCAATAGTCAATGGTCAGTAAAATTAGAAATAAATAATGCGTATATTAACTTTAAATTAGATACCGGAGCTGATGTTAACGTTTTGCCTAAAAAATATTTGAATGTCATTAAAGTCCTAGAGAAAGATTTAGTAAATACTTCAATTAAATTACTAGGATATTCAGGCAGCAGCATTGTCGTGTTGGGAAAGTGTTATCTTAAGATTATGTATAAAGATAATACGTATGTTTTGCAATTTATAATTGTTGATGTAGATTCTCCTCCTATCTTAGGTAGAAATGCTTGTGAAGAGTTGCAATTAATTAAAAGAATAATGAGCATTCAGGAAAGTAAAAATAATGAAAGCATTTTAGACGAATTTCCAGAGACTTTTGTAGGGTTGGGGTGTCTACCAGGATGTTATAGAATACAATTAAATGAAAATATTCAACCAGTTGTACATGCCCCCAGGAAATTACCTGTAGCTCTCAAAGAACAAATAAGATTAAAGTTGATAGCAATGGAAAAGGAGGGTATAATAGCGAAAGTCTTAGCCCCGCACTGGTGTTTGATTGATGTGTCCCTCACACACAACACATTTAACACACAATATCCAAAATAGTTTCCACAGATAGTTTTACATTAAATAATGGCAGACAATGCGAGTAACATAAATTTAACTTTTAAACAAAGTAGACAGAATATTTCTTATACAATTTTTGAATTTCTGAAGAGAAAGGTGAAAGATATCGACACTATTAGAATCTGAAGAGACAATATTATTATACATACAACATGCTCGCTTAACAAAGATATTCTTACCATAATTGGTTCGCGACAGACCAATATGGAAGAGAGATTTCCTGCGCATATTGACTCGTGGACATCCTAAACTTATCTTGCTGAGAAGATAAGAGGAGTATGCAACATTAACAAACGCAGGAAAGCGAAGCCCTTTTACGACAAATAATGAAATCACATAAAGGTAATGGATATTCACATATTTTTTATGACATGCACACAATTCCTGGTATCTCATAACCCGAGTGTACTGCGTCACCTGAAGCTGTGCGTGCCAGATCAGTATGTATGAAGGCGGCAGCGGCCGCCACTGCTGGCAGTGCCTGTTGCCAGAACCAACTTGCTGTCAAAAACACCCCTCACCCGCACAATATGTGTATTAAACGTAGTGCATGAGAGAATTGACATATTTTCGTGCAATCTCAGTGAATTCGCAAGAGTTTTGTTGAATTTTGTAAGTTATATTTAAATATTATTATTCTTTATGTTATTGCTTTGTATTAGTTTGTATTATTATAATGTGTAGGTTTGCAAACCACTATTGTATTGGGGTTATCCTGTAAAGATAGTGTGTGGAATAAATAAATAAATTAATTTAAAATCAGTGTCATGAGCAAATGTATTGGCATCACTCAATGTCATAGTTTTGGTGTTTTAGCGGCAGTACTATGCTGTACAATCATAATTATTTAATGTAACACCTCTCTTTATAAACATCGTTTTAACCAGTGTTATGCATATAAATTGCTTTTTTTTTTTTTTTGAAAATTGATTTGATATATTTATGAGGTACAGTGAGTATGCTCGGGCCGCATGCGGTTGCTTGGGTTGGGGAGACTATAGTTTCATCACAATATTTGCCCTGATGGACTGTATACATTAATACTCTAACATTATATTGTTGATACCTGTGTGGCTGGTTTCATGATTTCCTAAAACGTTAATATAATTGTCTGTCTGTATTATGTATTGTTTCATAATTGCTTATTATCCTAGAGAAATTATAATAATTAGTACTATCACAATAATTATGAAGCTACGACTAATATGAAACACAAACCAACCTTACAAAATATGCAACCCCATTTGTACCGACTTCACCTTCTGTTGTTGTCTGCTGCGCGGCCCGACGCCGCCCGACGACCTGACTTACGACACGACTGCCACTTCCAATAGCCTACCGCATACCAATCCATTATCGACTCTACTTTTAGGTGGCAAGGTTTGAAGTCATTTGTTTAGTTAAGCTAAATGTCTTGCCAAAAACTAACGCAAGATTACAAAGCTTCGTTGGCAATCGAAGAGAGATTTCTATCACTTGGACGGGAACCGCCCCCACTGACTTCTATAAAGCTGCACTATTACAGACACTCATACGCCAATATTAATTGAATTGTATTGACTTTGGTTTGCCCGGAGCAGGTCGCTACGCCTTCTACTAGTATTAACCTACCCACATGGATAACTACAACCCTACTCAATGTTTGGATCATAAAAACTTAACTATTGTAAATGTTATCCATATCTGTCAATTTCGAATAACTAATCATTGTTAATGTTTTTCTTAATAAATAAATCTGGAAATCTGTTAACTAATGTTTGAATGTAGCTCATGTTGAACTGGCTGTTAACCGACGAAAGAAAGAGGAGTTCCTTAATAAATCATAGGTAATGTTATCAAACGTCTATTTTCCAGCAGTTCCGCCAGCATACGCTTACCATTACGCCTCCACGCAACACGCCGCCACCAGCGCCCTCGTAAATCTATGAATTTATAAAACAGTAGAGGTAATATGCGAGTTAGTGCGAGGTCACGTGTGGCGGGAACTCTCTGGAACCGGCTGGAACCGGCTCAAGTCGCCTGATGAATAGTGCGGACGAGCGCCACGCACACTAGCGCCAACTCTAGTCATAGTTGTACAAGTGTCGTTAATATCGCGTCACATTGAATAGTGATCGAACAAACTTCACTAATACTCGCGGTGCGCGGAATATGTGAATATTTTAAGGCAAACGAACTTAAATATTCCGGAGGAGCCGGGGCTGGGGCCGGGGAGGGGGAGGAGAGGAGAGGGGAGACGCGCACTGTGACTGCCGCGCGCCACACACAGAGTAGAAGGCTCACATGACACTCCGTTGTATAACGTACACAGTATCGGGTAGCACGTTTTGGCTACACAATGAATCTAGCCAGAACAGGAAAGTGACGCATAAAATCAATATCAAATCAAATTATTAATAACATAATTGACTGCCTTATTAGTCTAGTGGTGCTAAGCACGACTGCTACGCTAGACATCTTGAGTTTGATTCCCAGGTCGAGAAAAATGTTATTGGGTTTTCTATGAAATGCTCAGTAGCAGCTCGGAGTTTGGATATGTGCCTAAACATACCGGCGCACTGTGGGTGTACATTAAGTACACTTCTACCAAGTTTTGGGGTATAACAGGCGTGATGGTTTGTAATTGATAACCTAAGGCATAATTCCAGAACATAAATGTTGCCTAGACACACAAAACATAGTGCGAATAGGTACCACACGCCAATTTAGCTGTATAGCTTGTGATGTGGTGTACACAATCACAATCGCGCGTCGGAGTGGTTCTTCTGTATTATCAGCTCACCCACCCTCCGTGTAAATAAGACGTGTCACAGAACTCGGCATTCATATCTGCGCGGAATGCAAATATTAGACGCGGCGCATCCAGCGCGGCACGCACGTCAGCGGCGGCGCCGGGAACCTCGGCTGCAGATTGAAATCCCGCGCAAACACGACCACACACAGAGCTACGTCATAGTTTACACTCGTGCAATCACGCTAATACCTTATGTTATAAGCTCCGACATAGGGATGGAATCAATTGTGCGGTGAGTGGTGTCGGCTCAGCTCGCAGCGAGCACTTGAACAGTGTGCTCGCGCCTGGTGTCATGGCGGCTCGGCTGTTTGATGAAGTGATTGAATTAATTTCGCGGTTTGCGGAGCGGGTTAAATTGTAAATTTTAGTATTGGAATACATAATGGATGACAAGGGGTTAATTTTAATTACAATCTATACGGTACACATTTAAAGACAATCATCTTTTAAAGAATAATAATGAATTCCCACTAAGAGTCTCTCTCTTCAGTCATTAGTGCACGTGAAAGCTGGTTCACAAAATTAATGTTGAATAGGTGGGGGCTATACTAGTAGTTAAGCAATGTATTTGAACAAACTCTTCTCGAAAAAGATTTAAAACTACGAATACGGTGCTTTTTGACAAAGCAATTAAGTTTTAACAATATTTAATATTCTTTTGATTGGGTGGGTTAAGTCGGCAAACCGCCAGAGCCACCTGATGGTAAGAGTCAGAGCCGCTGGATCACATAGATCCATGGACACCTGCTACACCAAACAGCTACAGTTGCAGATGCGTTGCCGAGCCGAGCGAACAGTGGAAAGTAGGAAGACGCAACCGCCAGCAGTAGACTGTGTTGTCCTAGCTCTAAACAATGAGTTAAAAACACAACCAAGCCTCTGTCTACCAATAGGGACAAGGGAAGGAAAGGAGAAAACAGAAGGAACGTAGGTATTCTGTTTCGTCTTTAAGACGTTCAATTGGCGTTTCTGCAAAGATAGAAAAACATAATGCTTTCCACAATCTCTAGAAAATGTTGTAAGTCGAGTGAGACAATTGAGATCGAGGTGACCGGTCCCCGCGCCCCTCCGCCCCCACTCCCGCCCCCGCCGCCCCCGCGCCGACGACCCAACTCTACACTACAAGGGTACCTACTATCTCACACTCAACCGCTACTGTTATTGTAGTCACTAGTGTGTAAACACCAAGTAATACAACTTGCTTTCTAAACAAAGATAAATAAAGCGTGTACTTTAATAAAAGCAAATAAGTTTGGAGTACTTCCATACTGATTGTATTTGTACAAAATCTAGGTATGTCGGTGTACCTTAATGCAATAGTGCTGGGGAAAAATTTACAATGTACCATACCGAATCGCTCCCGGCTGTTCTCGGAGAAATTGCTTCGAATAAAACGTGCGCGGGCTTGATGTACCCGAGTGTGGCCGAGTGTGGGCGAGTGTGGCCGAGTGTGGCCGAGTGTGGCCGCTCTACACCGAGGAAAACTCGGTCAGTCGCTAACCATAGCGCTGCCAGCGCCCACTTTATACATGTGCTTTAAGAAAGAAACAATCTCCGTATTGCAGTATTACGCTGTGCATGTTTCCAGGCTAATTTTAAAGGAAAAGATTGAATCATTTATGCTCGAGTTGAAAGAAGATACTCTTTTCCGGGTAGAATAGTTAACAATAAACCATCTCGTTAACGTACATCTTGGTATGTTTGTTGAAAAGTAACAGAAGTCCTAGTATATGTATCTAAGTAAGTAACTATAAGAAATGGCATAATACTGAAATTGGAGCACATCACACCTCCACACCGGCACCAGGTGAATAAACATAATGTTAAGTAAATTTACCTTTACGCTCAATTTAAGGGAAAGGATAACAACACCAAAGTCCCTCCCTGGGTACTTAAAAGTTGTAAGTACGAGCACAAACCCGGCCGTTCAGGCGCTCGGGCGCCGCCGGTCCGCGCCGGCTCGGTAATGAGCGTGGGTTCGATCCCTACGGAGCGCCTTTTTTCAGAATGTTCCCCTACAACACCTCCGTGAGTCCGTGTCCCCCTCCCTCCCCCTCCCAATCAGATAAAGCGTCGCTAATGATTCGTCCCACGTTACTACTGAATGAATCTTTTGATAAACTTTACCTAGTCACAGCATTTTTTTTGTGTTCCTTCATTTAGAAGTACCAATGGTTCCGACAATATAGTCATATATGAGAAGATACTGATAAAAAGGACACGGGTGAGGGATGGGCGAGTGATTATAACTACATAGGTAATTGGAACACCTCATAAAACGATATGCTATCTTTAAAATTAAATATCTTACACTTCAACGATTTATATGACTTGGCAGTCAGAGGTGTGAAATTGGCGTTTTCTACCAATACCTTAGTGTGCCTCGAAGATGTTGTCGAGGATTGGCCATATGAATGGTTGTTATATTTATAGCGTCATGAAAAAGCTGATTACGAATAAAGCCAATTAACAAAAATAATATTTAAATTGGTTTAGAATTAAATTCCAATTTAGGCTTAAACCCTAAGTAAGGTGACGTCACGTCTCGTTACATCAAAAATACACATAAAAATCCCATCCAATACTTAAAACGTTATGAGTCGGTTAAAATTATTTCTGCAGTTAAAATAAATACAAACAATTCATTTTGCGTCCTTTTTTCAATCAGTAAAAATTAGAGCAGGTAAGTAATTAGTTCACAAAACCAACGGTGCAAGGTGAGGTGGGGGGAGCCTGCGCAGGGGGGGCGGGGAACCCTTCGAGTGGCTTTTATTCCCCGTTGTTCTCTGGTTCGTGCCCTCTGCAACCCTCACGTGGTAGTGAGGTACAGAAGGTTCACTCGTTACAATAACTCATGGTAAGAATTTATGATACGAACTCTCTGGGGCTATTCGAATGAGCCGTTTCATAGGAAAGCGAATTGCTATCATTTTAAGAGTAATTAGGAAGAGCTCGACAAGTGACAGTTTCGGTTCAGTAATTTCAAAGCAGCAGTTGAAGCGGCCAGAAATGCACGCCCCCCATGTTTTTATGTGAGGTCTCCTTAACCTACACATACACTACATACTTATGTACAGTAGGTTCACGGGGACCTGTTATAATAAGATGCTGATGTAGTTACATGCACCCGTTAAATGGGTGATAGCCCTATTAAACCCTTATACGTGATGAAAAAAAAAACGACTTTACAAACATGACAAAATGTGGTCTATATACTTTTATATAGGAAGATTTATTTATTTTCACGTTAAGTTGTTGAGTACGGAGGGTAGAATCACCCCTCTAAGGGACTAAATTGGTCCTTCTGTAGGTGCGTGTGTGAGGCGGGCACGGCGCGGCGTGGCCCACTGACACGGTGGTGCGCCGCGCCGGGTATTGTCAGAACCCTCGCTGCGATCACGGAATGTGCGCCATATTATAATTAACTAATGAAACGCTCTCAAGCGCGACATTGTTGGAATGTTACACGAACACTTGGTTTCCTTGCCAGTATTTCCTTCGTGATGTCTGTAAAACTATGCTTTTCCTCTTCGATAAAATATCAAGAGCAAAAATGAGGACTATATTTAATGATAATACAAATCCTCGAGCTAAGAAAATGTACGTTAAGCAGGAAAGGCGTGATCCCTTGCGATATAATGTGACACGGTGGAACGCGCACGCGATCAATCAGCCCCACCGCCGACGTGCCGCGTGCTCGTGACGTTCATGCTTCTACCACTGGCCGCACTATTTATTGTATTTTTTCCTCTAATCTAAGTAGATGTATACCATATGTAACGTAACAAAATTTTTTTCGGCTAAGGTGTCAGGGTTGATATGAAAAACATACCATTGAGGCTATACCTATTTCCCCATAGGTTAAAATACATCAAAAGTGGCCATTGTAGTACATCTGTATGTTTTGGTTCCGTGGTATTAGGGCGAGTCTATTGTAATTAACGTGACGCAAAAATCCTTACTCCGAGCTGCTACTGAGAATTTATTGGAAAACCAAAATAACACTGCTCATTTTTGGAATTAAACCCAATACTCCACAAGAAGCGAACTTGCGATTACTAGACGAAACAGGAATGGGGTTGATTGAGGAAAATCGATAAATGAAATTAAAAATTATTCTTATGTATGTAAATTAAATCACTTACTTGTCCCTAATACGGTGATGTGAATTTTGTTCTTTACATACAAGTAGATATATTATACTTATCATCTGCAGAAAAAGAAATATTCCGAGACTCGGTTATAGTAAATGGATTTATTCCCGCAATACGAATCCATCAAGTGGGTGCCGAAGTTGGGCGCAAACACTTGAGCGATACTTGGTGATTGTTGGCGAAAACATCGCCACACCGCGGAGAAGAATAACACAAGATAACTCGCCGAGTGGGGAACAACTTCTTCAACTTATCATGGCGGAGCTATGAACGTGTCTGAGGAAAACAACTTTCACGCAGCATCTAGTTATAATAATACTCGTACGGACATAGTTACCATGCTATAGCTACTCTCTAGAGAGCGACTACTTGATTACGATGTGTGTGATAAAAAGTGTAATACCAAATTAATATTATATAGTACGGTATTTTTTTCCCGGTTTCCTTTTTACTATTTTGTCGGCTATCTTGTTTAATAGTCATTCTGGTATGTATGTATGTACGAATGATATATGTTGGACACTACGTGTACCTAAACCAAAATCATATTTTAAGTAGTCTCATAATCATATTGATTATGTAAAATTAAAGAAGTATTTCCATCTTCCCCCGAGTATCTTCCCCCAAATGGGAATTTCAGTGTCATTTGATATTATTTTAAATTTAAGTTTAAATAATAGGCCGTTATGAGAATTTGGCATAAAATTAGACATTTGGTCACTAAGGCTTTATTATCATTAATAATTATAAGAATTATCGTTTATTAAATTAATTATTTCAAGAATTTGTCTATTATCTCACTTGTCATTATGAGAATTGGACATTCTGCGCCTAAGACCACCGTGTGGAGTATATTATCTGATGTTCATCATGGTGTCGTGATACGTGTCGCTCAGACAAATCGAATATTGTGATAAAAGTTACCTTCCTAAGGTACGTCAAGATACATTGATGAGAGTAGGTTGTAACAAAGCTACGCTACATATAGCTCGTATTGTTTTATGTATCGTAATAATCTACGAAATACATGAATTAAATAACGGAAAAATAAAATATACAAGTGTACCTATGTGAATAACACGTTACCGGCTCCTTTGTTATTAATATACCGATCACGCTCGGTTAATGAAAGGTACACAAACCTTTTGTTACAATAACATTATCTTGATTTCATAATTAGAGCTATCCTATATCAATGATCGTCTGAGTCAGTGAACGTTACAAATAATATTTAATAAACTTTTGTGGTTTTTGTTTTTATGTATTTATGGATGCGTGTCATGTTCAGGGGTTCTATCAGACTAAGTTGATGCAAATATGTTTATGTTGTCACAGGACAAAAGTTATGCATCAGCGTCTATGAAGTCTGTATTCTCGAAGGGTAAAGCAGAGGTACCTATATCCTAACTGATTTTGATAGCCAAAATTTGCTGATATGTGTATAAGTCATGTAATGCAGTTGGGACGAAACTGTTGCCATTCCATGGACACAAATCCAAACTCTACTTTCCATAACTCTGTATAAATTATAATAATATTGGACTTACACGCTAGCCAATTACGGGTTATCCAACGTGTACTTACAAAATAAACTTCGTATCTAAAACATGGTAGTGAGGAGTAGTGTCCGCTTGGGCGGCGCGGCGGCGGGTACCCCTTGTTTTTATCAAATATTGCAGCTTTTATATTTTATTCAGCGCTCGGTTCGCTCTATCCGCTCTATTAGCTCGCGGGCTCCGAACGCCGGAAACACAGAGAAAACGATACGAACAACAAAATGTTTTCCGCATCGCATTGAAACTTACGATTTTATTAAATGAACCGGCGATAAATAATGACCAGTTGTACATGGAGTTGTTAAATAATGCATAGGTGTACATAGCAGTAGGGCCACATGCTTAGAGAATATAAATGAATGTTGATTAGCCATTCTGCCATTTTGATTTGATATTAATACTTAGTCAATTAATATTAGATACCACTCGTAGATACCTAAAATTTACAATACATGTCGTACCATCTCGCCTGCATTCGAGGGTTAGCCAGAGGTGTACTTACTAAATTACACCCACAACTTACCGGTATGTTTAGAAAGATCCCATGAAATAGAGCCTTTGCCATTACCCGGGCACAAATCCAAACTACGACCTATTACTGACAATCTTACAGAAAAAACACTGCTCACTGAAAGCCAAACCCTGGACCTCAAGCGTAGCAGTTGCTGTTAGGACCACTAGACTATTAAGGCAATTTACAATATAGAACAATATTCACCAGTATTTAACAGTCCACCTTCAATATCAGTATCTACCAAAACAGCACACCACCTGACAATGACGCAACAATACCGCTACCATTAGCCCCCCCCCACCCCCCTGCAGCCCCCCCGCCCCTCCCCCGCCCGCACCGCGCACCCGAGGTGCTACAGGAGCGTCTGCTTAAATAAATATCACCACTTAAGATTTGAGCCTCATCTCGAGAAAACGCGGACCGATCCGACGGCAATAGCGGCCCTACATAATGTATGAGACGCCAAGCCCGGACCAACGACCCGCCCAAAATATACACTCGAATATACACCTTACGTTATGGGTTGTAAGATCGGGCTTGGGTTGTGTGCACAGGTAAGACGGTCTTTTGAGCAAAGCCGGGCTGTCCGCGCGCATTGAGCGCGGAATGAATGATCGTTGCGTATTTATGAGCCGGCAATCGATGGATGTTATTCATTGGCATGACGTCACGCCGCCGGCGCCGCGCCGCACCGCGCCGCACCGCGCCGCGCCGTGCTCCGGCCGCGATCGGGCAAAACTTTTAATGCAATTACCGTCGCCTCCTCGGATTAATATATAAAAGAATTATGAGTTTATTCACGAATAATCACGGCTCTTGTGTCTCGCACTCAAGACAAGCTTTCGACAATTGAATTATGTCATCAGTGTTATTTTATAGAATAAACCTGTTTCAGTCTTTTAACGATATTATTTGTAAGAGTATCATGACGTGAATTCAGACTCCGTAACTAGAACTTAAGTCTACAAAGTCGACTGAACAGCTAGTCGTTGATTGATAACCTCCTCTAACTAGTTGATACAATTACACATTGAGGTCTATGAATTTATTATAAACTGTGGTTTGAGTTAATTATTATGAGATTCAAGCTACAAATTTTAGGGTAAACTTGTATTGCATGTGTTTATTTGACATAATTTTATAATTTTGGTGTTGCAATTATACTATGGAATTGAGTCCAAAATATTTAGAAATAGCTTATAGCCGACTTTCCGTGAGTCTAGTTCTCGGTTACGGGTGATTAATTTAACAATTCAGATGCTACAGTCATTGCAACAACCAATGTGGTAGCTGTATGACGAACAGCCTACCTCTACATCAACCTACCATTAAATTAAATTTCCCGCATTACATCACAGCCTCTCGAGAAACACACACGAGTACATAATCCGCCTTACACTAATTACAAGGGAGTTAGACTCAAACTGAATGCGAAACGAGTTGTGATTTCTTCGGCGAGAGTGTGCCGCGTCTAATAAGTCGTGCGACTAATAAGTCGCAGTGCTCATACGTCGCATACTACGTGCACACTTGACACAAACTTACACTCACTTTATTTCATAACACACAAACAGAAAATGATATTCCCAGAGACTTCTCGTGTTACTACGAGATAGCGTAGCAGTTCGTAGCATCGTAGCGCCGATCTTGCGTAGCTCGTAGCACTGGCTACGATAAATGTTTGTGAGACGAAGCGTTTATTTTCTTTGAATAGTATTGAAATGGTCTCGAATACAATATGAATAATAATATCTATTGTACTAAATGTAATGTATTCTGTTCCAAAATGTTTGGGTTTATATCTGAGTGTTTATTGGAGTACATCGAATGGAATATAATATCTTTAACATAAAAATGGGTGAGCACGCCTGTGGCAATATAACATTATAGCTGTATCAATATTTTTACAGATGAATAATTTTACTGAAAATATTGTTGGAGGTGTCCTCATAATAAGTACTGGGTGTTGTAGGGACCATGTGCATGATGAATCCCTACAATTATTACAAATATCTACTATAACTATATTGGAATCCTGAAATACAAAGTCATCGACTAACTACGAGTATATTTTGGAATAAACATAGTGACTGCAGTACTTTCGCTGTTAAATTAATTTGTCCAGCTGCATTATTTATAAATCCGTACACGAGTTTCGCTGTACCGTATTAATATTAATGTGTGCACAACATTAACCGCACTGTCGTTAGCACACCCTGTACAGTGTGCGCGCTCCACACACAGGGTGCGTCGCTACCGGCGCGGCCGCGGGGGGTGCGGTCAGGGGGGGGGGGGCAGGTGGACCAACCATGTTACATATTCATGCGACTTGCCCGGCGCACTATGAATTATTCTGACACATTATAAAACTGAGCGACGTGTTCGAGAATTTGCAAAAACTCGCCCGAACATTTCCGAAGTGCCCCGGAGTACTCCGAAGAGCTCCGAGCAGGCGAGCAATAATGTGAGGGACTTGACAAGACTCGGTTTATGGTAATTCACATTAAAACTCGCTTCCTTTGACATAATATTAATAAGTCGGGCATCCACCGCACACTGTACGTTGTACAGGTTGTACTTAACTCAAAGAATATTCGTGTGTACTAGCACAGGTACTACAGGTACTTCTCCAATGTGAAAATAGTTTACAGATCAAGTTAGTCCAACATTTGTGTGAGACGACACTGACGAATTAAATTTCAACGCAATTCAATATTCAACTATGTAGTTAAAGTTTGTCAAAGCGAAGTGTTGTTAACAAGCTTGTAATACTTGTAGATAGCAACAACACCCCGGAGTCGGGAGCTCTTTTGTGCTGAACCCGGAGGGATGTCCCACGTTTGAGTTGTTGCCGCACAATGCCGGTTTTTATCACCATAGAGCTCACGCCAGTACCTCAGTATTATCAATTGTGTGGTAAAGCTATTTCACAGTAGGCTCACTATCTGCCGGCTGACTATTGAAACGCGAGCGGCTGACTGCAGCAGAATGAACTGAACTACATTAAGTATTAGCTACAGACTGAACGGAGTGATGAGCGTAGTTTGAACGCCTTTTTTAAAATAGCATCGCTAGCTGTGTACCAATATTGACAAAACTATAAAACAGTATCGTTGCATGACCTTCTGGAGCTACAAGTACACCGTAGGTACTAGTGAGGTCCCCAACAAAAACCAAATCATACCTGTTACAACCTAAGTATAATTCTGTTCATAGGGAATTCCATTAGTGTTATACTTGTTTACCTTTGTTTGAGGTAGTCCCTCCCGGAGGACGAGATTATCGTGATCCTCAGCCGATGCGAGGCTTCGGAGGTAACTGGCTTTAGCTGTACCAGTAAATTAGATATGAGGCGACGACGCACACCACACAAAAACAAAGGGAAATAATATTGTACCTGAGAACACGTGTCTGGCTCTGTGTAGCAGCTATGATGATATTCTCTTATAGAATTTCGTATAAACTATGACCAAAAAAATAAGATTTCACAAGAGCTGGACTGGACATTAATAAATAATTGAATTGGATAGGTGGATTTGTAGTTGGTACAAGGCAATAGACTCACTCTTTCGCGATTCATGTAATAATAATGTTATCTCAAACCAAAGAACTTCAGCAAATTGCTAATATACGTCAGTACACCTATCTACAAATAAACTTATTATTCTGCTTAGGGCCTTCCTGGAAATTGAAACATAAAGTCCGTGTTTCCTATTAATAGTCAAAACAGTGTATTCTAAATATAGCACTGTTTTCCATCCCACGTCAAATATATAACCGTTAGCGACAAATTTAATCTGCGGAAAGGTCAACTGAAAATGTTTACGATGTAAAACTACTGTGGGGACAAGATCGCGCTGAATCATAATTATAAGGGTACGTCTGATTGTAGCCTCGTAATATTAAGCGTCACACTGAACGATTGCTGAATGCCTACGTTGGCCAGTACGGAATTGCGGGTTCAAAATTCAATGAGGTTTACTGCATTAAAAACTTAAATTAATATATCATGATTTTATTAGGATCTGATAACCCCGTGTTTAGAAAACGAGTAAATGAGAAGTTGTGATAAGTGAACGATAGACATGAACACTTCCCTCTCTTAATACCTGAACACTTTATAATTATGTAAATAGTCATAATTATGTATAATTATGTAATACACATAGGCGCCCTCTAGTTTAAAAATACGTAAAGCATCGACTTGTAAATGTGTCTTTAAAGGATAAATTTAAAAATATTAATATTATCTATCATTTAGCTGATACTGCTCTGAATCTCCTTGTAAAAGCCGCCAGTGTTCTGTGTTCTGAGAAAGATCGCAGCTGATACATTTCCGAGGCAGACACACGATACTTAAACGTGTCGGGCTCGCGTTATAAAGGCGGCGGCGGCGTCATGTGTACAATTGTACACGACGCGACGCCCGCCGCGACGCCCGCCGCGGTGCCGGTATTGAGGCTCAACGCGCTCGTAAATCTACGACCAAATAACAGCACTGACCCAGTTACAGCGCACACTTATTGACGAACACAAGAAAAACGCGAATACTACGCGCGTTGTAATACTCCCCGCGTTTATCGTTCACAGTAAAAATATTGCGAATCCCGGTTTAACTTCGATTTAATTTAGTACCAACAGAGGAAAGGTACTTTCTTCACTACATTATTTACTAAGGGGCTCGAATCGTGGGTAAGTTACAACTACGTTATTCAACAGAAAAAAAATATTAATCGTTAGTGGTAGTCTTAAGCCCAAAGGTCAGCAATATGGGGAGGGCTGATGACCGCGGCTAAATAAGGTAAAAAAATAAGGTATAGATTTACTCGCGGCAACCTTTTCTGCTCAACAACAACAATTTATACAATAATAAGTTATAATTATCAAACTTAACTATTCCGTCGCTAACCCTCGATGGAATTATAATTATTTTAATCTAAATCTATTAATGTTAATACCACAGGTCTCTCGCTAGAGCCGCCCACGTAAACTGTAAATGTCAAGTGTGAGAAGTAGGTCACAGGTCACCTGAGTACTAGTGACCTTAGGGTGCTGAGGCAGGACTGGAGGTATGTGGACTAAAATAGACGCAGCCACGAGTAACGCGCGCCCGCGCCGCCAGACATCACCTGCCGTGATGTGATGAGTTGTGGACTACGTTAATAGTCATGTCACGTGCTTTTGTAAGCCTTGTACGAAACTATATGAATTGCCAAACATGCGAAATAACCGATCAATGGCTCCTCCTAGTACTATATAGTTTTACCCGACTACGCAAAACAAAAATATGTGCCTAGTGTTTTGTTATGCGCCTTATCCATAACACATTAATGGCCAGTTGTCTTGGTATTACACATCCTGATGAAGTTAGATTAAATAAGTACATGGGGGTACAGCTTGGTTTTATCTAAAATTCTTAAGTAAGAATTTTCAGTAAAAATTCGGCCTCAGGCAGGATTTGAACCTGCATCCTTCTGGTAAAGTAAAAAGAAAGTCGTGTTGGTTGGAAGACATAGTAATGTCTTCAATGCTGATGTTGAAGATGTTAATTGCTAACGTCACCTTTAAACGTAAAATATGAAAGAGAAATTCGAAATCACAGGCAGTAGTCTCTTTAGCTTAGTTGGTAAAGCGTCTAGAGTACTTAACCAGAGCGGCGCAGGTTCAAACCTGCCTGAGGCCGAATTTTTCTACACTAGGTAATTTTCTTTCAATAAAAAATTCATATCTTTATGAATAGATAAAACATTTGAGTTTATTTATGTTGAATGTCCGATGCAGATACTCCAACTTCCCGCTACATATAGTGTGTACAGCTCTCAACTAGAACAACCGCTAGTGTAAACACCGGCACCGGCTCGCCCCCCGGCGCCACTCGTGCCTTTGACTCGGCCTCTCAGTACGCCCTCTAGCGCATGTTTTTATAACTCCCGTATTTCCGCCGCAATTAGAATTTAAAAGCAAATCCGCTTACACGCTCTGGTGACGACCTCGGCCGCGGCTACAAAAAATATGAAATTACTACCGCACGGCTCTGGTGCAGATGTTATTTAGGTTTAAGATCCTGAATTCAGTGGTTTAAAGTGTTATTGATTTTAAATTTAAAGTGAAATTTATCAATAACATACAACCGTAATATGTAAGTAGTATTGTATGTTTGGATCACGGTTACGTACAGAGTAAATTATTACTAATCTGGAAGGACCAATCCTGTTCAAAGTATTTACGAGTACTTATAACATTGTTTGAAAAGTCTGGCGATTCTCTATGGAACGTTTTATATATACCTGTTATAAATTCTACGTAATTAAATTATAGGTATGATATAAATGAATGGTAGAATCTCATTAATAAAGATTTTATTACTGCAACACCATAAACAATAGCCGGTTGGTAAATATAAAGATTATCAAAAACACACACGACCTTCAACGTTTTATAACTCTCGAGTGCGATCTCCTAACAATTTGCCGAACATAAGTCAAGTCTTGCTCATAATGCTTACATCCGATAGTGTTCCGTGTAATATGCTCCTCGCTTGAGCATGCTCGTAAAACGAGCAAAACTCCTGCGTGTAGACTCACTACATCACTTTTGTACGCGCAGTCAGTGACTACTACAGAATGAAGGTGCCGAAGCCCAACTCATTTGGTGCTTTAGGAGAACAGTAACTATGTTATACCTACTAGCAAAAAAAAAGATTTATCATTTTATCGATACCGCAGAAATAGAAATAAAGTTCAATAATTGTCATCTATATATCTATTGAACAATCGGATTGCTAAAAATAGCGGAATCCTCTGCTACCCAAGGTTCTGTCGTATAGTGTCGTACCACTGGCACGAGGACTCCTGCACGGACAAGTAGAATATTATAGCCTGGCGCTAGGCTAGCATTGTAGTAGTCCTTCTGTTTGGTGCTCGTGTTTGTGGCGCGAGTAGTGAGCGTCGTGTCACGACTCTTATCGTTAACGGGATGAGCGGTGATGTGAAAACTTGACTAATAACACAACTTCACAATTATAATTAGCTCGTTCGCTGTGATGGTTTCCACGCTACTTCCTTACCGCGGTTAATGCTACGAATAAAACTGTTGATATGATGTGTTATGCGTTATCATAAGTATTTCACCACATATGCTCACGCTCGTATGCAAAAATCTGCCTAAAATTGCGAGCTGTGTCTGCACTCCATATGAAAATGTTTGAAATGTAAATGTTCGAATCGTAGCTTTTAGGTCAACATTCGTTAGTGCAATGCTACACGTAGTTATTCCACTTCATTCTAAAATAAAAAGACAATTAATAACATGTGGAAGTTTCCGAATGTGTTTCTCATTAAACTTCATCGCTATACTTATTCACGTTTTTCTAAAGACATCCATAATCCTAGCTTTTTTGGGCAAATAAGGGTTATAAAGCTTTTTGACTATCACTGACAATTATTAAGTGTAGTGATCAAATCATAACTGGGACTAAGGGCTTTACACTTGGTTTCCGAGAAATGATGGACTTAGAATAGACCAACCGTGGCTAGCGTAGCTACCACCTAGCTTTAGTTTTCTCAACACACTTACTACACCAATATATTAAGGAATCGCGGATCTCAATATAAAATGAACGGAACATAAAGTTTGTAGAAGTGCTCCGTGTGGCACGAGGCGATGAGGTAACGTTAACGCGCACGTTAGCACTCGTAACTCCGTGCCGATAGTAATTATCGTTCAGGGAATGACGGAACTATTCACCCCACATAGCATTTCTGAGTTCTCAGTATGATAAAATACTTCAAGTTATTAATAATATGATTGCATCACATATTTCTTAGAAATGATAATAATTCCAGGAGAGCTGCGTTTTGCTCTGCCTCACACCACTGTCTCTATACGTTTCAGAGATATTGTGGACTTGCCTGAATTTAACAGCTAGTGAAACAAGTCTTGAAACTAGAATAACATTCAAATACGTGTATAGGGGCTTATCATAAAGTACTGTTCCTGTAATCTTCCACGATTAAATAACCATTTGACGTTATTTTTAAAAAAATAATGTTCAATGATAGATTCCCTATATCAACATATCTACTCCGGCATCACTTACTGACGTATCGGAAACACATTAAATCCGAATATAGTCGAATTGTGCCGAACATATCCGAATGTAGCGCACTCATAAAATGAGCGTCCTTTGCAGCAAAAACGAGGCTTTCTGGCACATTGTGAATTATTCAGATGACAAACGGCTATGTAACCCCCGCGCACCGACAGCCGGCCAATGTAGCGCCGCGACACATCCGCGGCGTGAAACATAGAATAGACACTAGTTCACGCACGAGCTATGTGGATGCATAGTGGAGGAACCTTATTGTAAATGTACATACAGTTTTCAGATGGTGACGATTATTATGTTTTGTAGTAATTTGAACTCCAACATAGCGCAACTACCTTAGTTTTTAAGGAATCATTAACATTTAAAATTGAATTGATTAACTAGGCTCTCAGATTGCAATTATTGTAGATATAATTTTTGTTTTAAATATGTATTTGTATGACAAATTTGCCGTATGTAAAATAGCTAACTAAGTATTCCAATATAATTATATTAATAAATGTTCTCAAACTAGAAATGCCAATATTGTTTTGTACCCAGACCGGATTCTCAACAATTAAAATTATCAAATACCGTATCGGTTTATACGACCAATAAAGTTAAAATTGGTCTCACTGGTAGATATTGCCTTGTTTATGTGGTGCAATAGATCCCCATGGGCCATAATAACACATAATCCCACAGCAATATGGCCATAATCGCCATCGTTGGAACTTTGTGGGCCATTATGGCGTTATTAGTGCAGCGGCCCACCGCCCGGAAGACGGGAAACGACGCGTGTCCTTAAAGCGACCGTTAGAGAGGCCGTTCAGCGTGTTCATTACCAAGTTTTATCATTTTTTCTCAGTGAACTTGTTAGATTTATTGTGACTATGAAACATATTATAGATAATTAAGTTGACTTAAAATTACTAATAAGATGGTGTTCATTTCTTTTAACTGAGAAACTAAATAGGACTTGATATTATTGGAGTGTTTATAAAAACTTATTTATAACTACAAGTGTGAGCTTATTTTGTCCTGATTCTGTTGGTGCATTAGCTGGTGTAGTTCCGGTCTTGTCAAACATTATGTTAACGTAAACTGTTTCTTTTTCCGCAAAATGTATGGATGTTGTTTGACCTAATTTACAGATACAAAATTTCTTCTCGGAATTGGAATTGTGCCCAATAAAAATGGCGATAGAATTGCTTCCGTCGAGAGCGCAGATATAATCGCGTTAAGGATAAAAAATGTTGTTGTTATTAAAACATTTCCTAGTATCTAAAGAAAGTTGCAAAGAAACTTTATGAGATAGCGTCTATTTCTGATCTTTCAATGTACATTAATAGTTTGTCTACATATGTACAACATCAAAGAGCGTTTCTGAATAATCAGACCTGCAGGGAATAATATTGTAGAATAAACAGACTAAGTATAAGTCTCAGGCAGACGCTAGTTATTGTAGCACATAACAATAGCTGCTAGACAGAACATAGATTCATCATTTTACTAATCTCTTTGGGGAGAATTCGAACACGCTAAGATCGGCTTACAGTATATTTTAGTATACTTAATACAAGAAATGTCATAGTATTTGGGATGGTGGTTGCAAAGTATAGGCGGCGCGGGTCCCGCGGGACTCGTACATAACCCGGGGCAGGGGGCAACGGGGCACCACCACGGACACAAAAGGCTCACTCCGCATAACACAACGCATACAGTTTGTAAACAACTCACAATGTTTTGTTTTCAAGCATGAATACCGCATTTGCCGCATCACTCTCATTGTTGAAGGACATGCTTATTATGTTAAAAATACATGAAAGTTTCTAACACTTACGCGAATATTAGACATTGAAATAAAACTACTATTTACGGATTTTATCGCGTTATATTGATATTTTTAAATTCCCGACGTTTCGGATCCTTTACAGCATCCATGGTCACGGGTGGACTGAGGTGTTGGTCGTCCTAATGTCAAAATTATCAACAGCTACCCTACATTTTGTTGATTATTATTTATGCCGGTCACGCAGAATGAGCTCACCGTATCCTTAGGTCTCGCAGTCTTGTGCTTGGATTTAATGGAATCTATGATTGGGTTCCAAGCAGATGGTAAGACCCAGCCATCTTCTCTATTGAAATTTGGATGTTTTTTAATTTCAATAGCCTCGCGAATCATCCTAGGTAGGAATCGGTTTTCTTTTGCAAGGACTTGTGGTTTATCAAATCTGATGTAGTGCTGGGCCTTGTCAAGTGTATGTTCACAAACTGCTGACTTCCCGGAACGGCGGTGTTTGACATCGGCGATGTGTTCTTTTATGCGGGTCCCTATGCTTGTTTTAGTTTGGCCTATGTATGAGAGACCGCAATCACAATCAAGCTTGTATACTCCTGCATCCACATACCTCTACAAGATGCAGGAGTCAATAGAGAAGATGGCTGGGTCTTACCATCTGCTTCCAAGCAGATGGTAAGACCCAGCCATCTTCTCTTCCCAATCATAGATTCCATTAAATCCAAGCACAAGACTGCGAGACCTAAGGATACGGTGAGCTCATTCTGCGTGACCGGCATAAATAATAATCAACAAAATGTAGAGTAGCTGTTGATAATTTTGACATTAGGACGACCAACACCTCAGTCCACCCGTGACCATGAAAGACTCATGTTTATGATAATTTGAACACATCAACTACTCTCCCACCCTCTGATGTGTTAAAGACGATTTTTGGTTATGTGAATCGCTATGCCTCTATGCTACAACCCTCTCATCGGAGAGGAGACCAGTGCCCAGCAGCTTCACGGCATATGGGTTGAAGGTTGTGTACTAGGTACGTTAGAGCATAAACCTTCTGTGAACAGTTTGCGTGTGCAGGTGCACTTAGTGAGTCGCTCAGTTGCTCCCTAGTGCCGGATTACCAGCTCAGTGCGACTGATCACTAATTAATGGCTTTTTACTATTTATACTGAGGATCAACGCGAACAAATTCATCGAGATAACTATGTACACACTAGTTACACGAATGTAACGTAACACTGGTTCGCCATATCGGTTTTCAGGTGAATATGCAAACTATAGTGAATTATTTGTCATAAAAAAATTCAAAAACAGAATAATTACATTTTTCGTACAAAAGAGCCTTTAACTTCCTTCTAAATAAATCTATGTTAAGGTCATTAAATGACTTTGGAAGTTTATTATAAATCTTGGGTGCTATATAAAATATACTTTATAGGTAGTAAGTCGAAGGTATATTATATAAGTAATAGCATTTACATTAACCTAGGGATGGAAGTGTTAGTCTCGCAGTAATATATCTATCCCCGATGCACGTACCGCAATCTATTCGCTTCTACGGAGATGAAACGAAAACCGCTAAGCCATTGTCAGAGGTCCGGGTACTACACCGCACACACACTAATACAAGTCATACGTTAAGTAACAAACACACGCGCACATCAACAATATACGTACGTACAGGGATACGAACTGTGTCAGTCCCTTGATTTAAAACAAATAATTATATACTTAATTATAATCAATGGTTAAGTTACAATTTTAATTCAAGTAAAAAAAAACTAGACATATTGTAAGTAAGTACCCAAATATTATTAAGAGTCCCTATATTTTTTTATTGTTGTGTAATAGAAACAACTGGCTTATATCTAAGTTGATGATAAATTCATGTTGTTGTTATTACGGAAGTATACAGTCATATTGGCTTCGTTTGTATATAATATGTACGTTTGTGGATACATTTGATACACACACTCAAATACATTACACACACTTGCATACGTCACGTGTACGACCACGCGTACAGTACGTTTGTACACGCGTTGCATTGCAGTGGAAGATTTACGCGCGCCAACGACAAACCTTTGTGGAGAATTCAATTATAAGGCAAAAAGTGTGGCGGGACCGGGACGCTGCGCAATGCATTCCCGATGCATTCGATACTAGTACCGGTGTTACCAGTGATACCAGTGATACCGGTAGCGGTAGCGATAGCTTTGTGATTGTTAGCGTAGCTACTCCACCGTGGACAGGTTTAAAAACGTTTGTAGCTGTAACGGTTTTATTTGTCACAGGCAAAGGCTTACTTTGTGAACGTTCTAAAAACAAACTGGTTGATGTGCGGATATTGAACAGCGTAAAAACACGAGAAACGTATTGCTTCACAACTGAAATTGACGAAAGATTCATGTATTTATGTGTATAGGGCGCTATTGGATTGTTCGGTACGCGACCTAATTGCTGATTGCTGCTAAGGTGGCTATTAAAACGATTTATTCACTTGCTAAAAACACTTTATTACGATATTGAAAGCTACGCTAAAATATGATGATTAATGTAAGCAAAAGGCGAATGCACCCGGTTGCTGTCCGAATATGCACTGATGTTGGCGCGCGCGCAACGCGGCCTTATTGATTAGCTAGATCAGCAAACGGGTGTTGGAGTAAATCGAACATGGATATATTAGTAAAAAATATAGGTATGTGTCTATATCTAGATACTTTTGACGTTAATTTCATTGTTCATCACCATGGGTCGCGTAGAGACATATGACATGTACCAACCTGCACTGTGCCCGCGTGGTGGATTACGGCCCACTCCCTCACACCGACAGTTATATTATAGGCAGATTATTTATGGGTCGCTTAAAAGTTCGTCAGATTACTACATCTACTAGAACACAAAACTTGAATGTTTTCGTAACAGAATGTTTCCTTTTTGTCCTCGCTACATGTACAGTGTCAATATCTCGAGTTGTAGCTCAAACATATTATCTAAGCAGGAGAGCTAGGACACTAGGACTAGATTTAATATAAGTTCGCTCAACGTAATATGGTAGTCTTAAAGCCACATTCCCATGGATCAACAAGCGCCTCGAGTATAAACTACGGCAACAAAGTTCACTCGGTGCAGTTTGACTTGAGTATACTTCACAACAAGGTGCGCGTGTGTTGCTTTAAATATAAGCTACTAAGTTGCTATGCTTCGCTGCGACCGACGTTTATATTTCATAAAAAAACTTATCACTAAAGATTTTCTATAAAATAAATTGACATAATTATACCATTGTCAATGACCAACCGCAGAACCTAAGCATGAAATGTAAAACACCAAAAAAAAATGTTGCAATACCTAAGCATTTTAAAATAAGTTATATGTATAAAATAGCTTAGTGTCTAGCGAGAACGTTGCTGCCTGCCATCTGCATCATTCTACAGTTTGTTCGAAATAAGTAAGCCGATCGGAAGTTGTCTGCAAGTGGTTTAGAAGTGGTAAATTTTAGTAAAAAGAGTCGATGTAAAGCTAATTAGAGTCGTATATGTTTCACATTTGTAATGATTTTGTTTACTGATTTCGATATTTATGTATTAGTACACTTAATTAAACGATTTTATCACCGCGGTAGTTCGGAACGGCTAACTTCCGATCGGCTTACTTATTTCGAACAAACTGTAACTGATCACCTTTTCGGGGACCTCATTTTGAACAGCGCAATAATTCTAATCTATTAAGTGCAACGAAATATATCACTACAAGTCGTGACGCGCACACGTGGGAGAGTGGGCCGCGCCGCAAGCCGAGCACCGCACGAGTCCCGCACGACAGCGTGCAGCGCGGCCCGCAGCCCGCAGTATATCAGCGCTGCGCTGCGCCGCGCCGCAAGCCGTAGGTCCCTCCGGCAGTAACTCACGGACTCACCTGACGTCACACTTTCCTTACTTTACTCCACTTTAGAAGTCAACTCGCTACTTACTGTGACTTGTGGAGAGTTGGGATTTAAAAAAACGACGATTTGTTAGTTCTCCGGTGGAATTAAATCAGTTCAAAATCATCATTGCATTTGTTGGTTTGATTAGACAACATTTTACTTATTGAGTTAAATTCATGTAAGTTGTTGCCCATACACATACTTAACTAATTACCCTGTGATACCCTTTCATAAAATTTCAGTAAATTAATAATTTGGGTACGTAATTACTTCAAGCGAGACGCTTAAAATAAAAGACTTCGGCAAATCTAAATCTTACAAGAAGTTACCGGAAGACGGGACACACTTCCACTTACCATCTATCTTGGCCTTAACAGCGGTCCGGGAACGCGTATATCACGGGAGCGTCGCGAGCCACGTACGAGCTCGCCACGACACCTAGCACCGCAAAGAGGCACAGAACTGCCACTGAAAGATTCAATTACCGAAGTTCCACCTTATCATTTATCATTAACGAATAGCTTAATAATTATCTGAGAGCTCTAACGAATAAACTATTCATGTGCAATAGCGAACTTTCAGTCAATTCTCATTGGGTTAACGTTTAAACAAATAGCATGTTGGTGTTAAAACCCTGTTTCCAACCGTTACTGTTCAAAATTAATTTGCTTTTTATCTTCCTATAACGTAGACGACACTATAAAGGGACGTATAAGTAGGCTTTATTTGTATAATGCGGAGGTTATGTGAGCCTTTTGTAGCTCATTATTATGTGACTCGTCTCTGGAACTGTTTAGATACGGGTAAGTGCTGTGTACCGAAGTCAAAAAGCTTTCTCAAAACGTTAATAGCGCTATAAACTCGGTTTCTTTGGACAAGCAGACGTGCAAGGAGTCTTGAACGGTTTTAATGTTGACAACATTTTCCTGAAAACTACTACCATAGTTTGAATCGACGAGAGAAGCTGCGCAATGTCGAAGTTATCTAGAAGAAGTGTGAATCGCAAGTTGCGGACTCACGACGTTGTATCCAATGAAATTCTAACTTACTATTATTACTAAGTTATTACAATAAATTGTCTGAAAATTTTCGCGGGTTATGCGGCACAAAGTTTTAGCCTCTTGAGGAAATATTTTGAAGAAAGGGAAGTGTCCCCAACAACTGATTTTAATAAATTCAGAATCTTTGAAGGCAATTCGAAATGACACGGAACGTTAGTACAAGGGGTAGGCAGCAACATAACCGTAACAGTAACGTAGTGAGCCCGGAGCGGCAGGAAAACGGTTATGTAAAGTAGTTCGGTGCTCCTACAAAAGCTAAACAATTTAGCATATTTCAGGGAAATTGTCTCGTCATTTACGGGATGTTCAAAGAGGCAAAATATGTTCAAAGTCCAGTCTACAGTATACATGAGCATGAAACCGCGTCCAACGCTGAAAAGTATCGTATATAACTAGATTGCTAACTGAGACTTTACAAATGAGAATTAAGAAAGCTATCTACTGACGTCCCAACCTTATAGAGTCAGACGGGCAGCACGTGGACCGGCCTATCCGTTGCGAAGCGCCTTTATAAAACACTAGCTTTCCGCCCACGGCTTCGCCCGTGTGGTTTCTCGGCTTTTCTGCATTTAAATTTTCCAGTTTTTGCAACATTTTTCATTTATGCTCCGCTCCTATTGGTCTTAGCGTGATGATATATAGCCTATAGCCTTCCTCGATAAGTGGGCTATCCAACACTGAAAGAATTTTTCAAATCGGACCGGTAGTTCCAGAGATTAGCGCGTTCAAGTAAACAAACAAACAAACTCTGCAGCTTAATATTAAGTATAGATAGTATATACTCGTAGTATAGATTTGATTACTGTAAGACTGATGTTTTTAAAAAGTAGACATCTCAGGTAAATTGGAAGTGTAAATAGAACTTAGTAAATAACTAATCATGAAATCTCACAAACTAAGTATATGGCCTACAAATTACGGAATTCCTTTATAAGGCTGAAACAGGGGGGTGGTTATTTGGTACTTAAGAGTACGGCTTTCTTTAAGACTCTTATCTAAGTAGTTGAATAAAAACAATATGTTGTGACTGATTAATCAACGCCAACTCGATATCGATTTATAGGGAATCTGATTTGGTACTTAAGAGTACGGCTTTCTTTAAGACTCTTATCTAAGTAGTTGAATAAAAACAATATGTTGTGACTGATTAATCAACGCCAACTCGATATCGATTTATAGGGAATCTGATTTGGTACTTAAGAGTACGGCTTTCTTTAAGACTCTTATCTAAGTAGTTGAATAAAAACAATATGTTGTGACTGATTAATCAACGCCAACTCGATATCGATTTATAGGGAATCTGATGGGATTGATAGAGTGATATCGTTTGACGTGTGTAATAAATACCATGGGATGTATATATATAAATATAAATAAAGTTAGTTTTTTTTTATTCATGATAGGCCTGACTGGCTTGACCGCCAGTTCGCCTGATATAAAGTGATACTGCGGTCTACGATGGAGCGCGCTTGCCTGGGAGAAACCGATTCACTCGTGATTTAAAGACCCCCAGATTATAGTCATCGGGGAAGACCCACTCAGGAAGCTCATTCCAAATTTCAGCGGTACGTACCTATCATAAAAGTGGACTTGAAGCGTTTCGTTCGGGTTTTTTGGATGTCCACCATGAAACGATGTCTCTTTTTTGTGCGGTATTAACACACATTATTTATATACACAGTGAACGCACTGCCAGGATTCAGTTCAAATCCACCTATGTTCTAATTCTGAGCATAGCACTGTTGTATTGTAATATTTACTTAAGGTTCCCGAGCCGCTGCACCTTACCCCACACACCTACAGGCTCCTACTCTCTCTACATAAGTCCTACTCGCCACACTCGCACTAAGCTCTTAACTTAAAATGTGAATACTTAAGCTCACTTCGATATTTAAGTACATTTACGTTCCGTATTACGTTTATTAGCATCTAGATACTCTCATTTATTTTCTTTATTACTCTAAGGTTAAAATTATTATTTTTTTGTGATTTATACCTGGTTTACCTCCTTAAATATTGATAAGTCAGAACAAGCCACATAATTAATGATACAGTAGGTCAACTGTGTTCAATACAGCAGTACGGAAGTTAAGACTGAGTATGTGTACCTAGATATTTAGATAGAGAAAGCCGGCAGACAGGAAACATCTACATCCTACATCAACTTCCTAATATATTTGCTAGTTCCTGGGACTTTTTTGTTTCTGCTAACCTACCGCGTCACTAAACGCCAGTAATGTTCAATTACTTAAAAATAAAATATTTTCAAATAATTGAATCTCAACTGTGAACTTAGGTCTGTAGGGTATACTCGACCAATCACTAAACTCGGTTTGTTATATTGTGTTGAGATGAATGTGGATTCCTTACCGCACGAGTGTGCCTTCTGTGTGATTATATCTAGTAAATGATGGAGTTCGAGATTACGTCCTATTATAACCGGCTCAAGAGCGTCTTCGGATCAATTACACGCTCTGATAACGACGCCAAATATAAAATATTATTCAATGCGCACAACCAGCAATAATGAATAATTTCAATGATAAACTAATTTATTTAATAAGATTAGGTATCGCAACCTAGCGCAACACACTATATATACAATACCGATACCTTCGTACAATAGGTACGTGGTAAGGGATGCAGCGCTCCAACAGGAATATTGTTAAGCTAGTTACGTTTTATTTTATGTCGTAATTATTTTGGATTGCAATGTTCCCAGAATTTATTTTAAGTGACAAAGGACGTAATGGTTGTTTTGCATGTTTCACAAAAGCCGAGTGCACAACTACACAGTGCACAGTGGTTAAGCAGTTATTTACTCGGCAAACGTCCACAGAGTGTCGCGAAGTGTCGCACACATGTCGGTATTGTCGCGCGACGCAGACGATTCAGTTAGCGAGCTAATTAGCGCCGCAGACAGAGCCCCGCACCGCGCCGCCGCCGTGACGAGAATGCGAACTGAGCTCGCGTAGCTCGTACGTAACAATGGTAGGGCTTGGTTATTATAATTATGTTAGTAAGTAAGGATTTTGTTTTTAACAAGGTTAATTAATCTGACAAAATCACCACAATCTAACATATCATCCATCCTGTAGGAGGCTACGTTTGTAAGCCCCTCCGAAGCCTCACCCTCGTGCTCTCTTCTGTATCATCATCAACCCATTATATTGTCCCACTGCTGGGCACGGGTCTCCTCTCAGTACAAGAGGGATTAGACTTAAGTCCGCCACGCTAGCCTACTGCGGATTGGCAGACTTCACACGCCGCCAAGAAAATCTCTCAGGCATGCAGGTTTCCTCACGATGTTTTCCTTCACCGTTTAAGCGCGTGATAATTAATTATTAATACGCACATGATTTCGAAAAGTCAGAGATGCATGCCTTGGATTCGAACTCGAGACCTTTGACTTGGCAGTCCAACGGTCATATCACTAGGCTATCACTGCACTTCTCTGTAAGAGGGAATTATTCTGTATATAAGGAATCTTCTAATCAAGAACCATACAAGATAAGAAAGCCTCTTTGAAATTAATTGGCAATATTTTTAATAATCACGTGAATCTATACAGGCGCCTAGTGGAAATTCCCACAACGGATGTATTTTCTTATGAAGCCGGTGAATATTTAATTAGTGGGGCGAGCTCGCTCCGCGGCGTGGCGGGCTCACCGGGGCGCGCTTTAAACGCTGTCGACGGAAACATACCCACAACCCACACAAATAAATAAATTAATATTGATTGCCGGTAATTTAAAAAATATTATGGCCAATAATTGGACATACAAATGCTATAGGTACCGTTTAAATATTAGCGTACCATTTACTCTTCAGAGCGAGCAATAAAGTGATGTGACCATTTTTTTATTTAAATACATTATTTAGAAACATATTTAATTTACTTAATTAGGAAAACCATATATCGTACAGTATACAGCGGCGATCTTGATCAACTATGGGTTTGAAACAAAAATATATAACCAAATCAAATTTTTGCTTAGTATATTAAGTAAAAGCCGGGGTAAACAATAGTACTAAACTAAAAAGTTTGGGCTCAGCAATACAAATATATAATACCTAGTTGTCGATAATGTCATATTGTAAGAGTTAGCATACAAGTAAACAAGGCAGTTAAACACATTCCTGAAGTAATAGTTTACTATTAAACTCCACGTCTCTTCATCAATTACTTACTGACCGTGGCGACTCGTAACAAATCTCGGTGTTTTCGTATGTTTTCCTAAGTTACTTATAGCCTTAAAAGCATGTTTACCTATGTAACAGTCCCAATAAACAATTATATTTCAACAACCTAATTCCAATCAAACCGCAGTTATTACCTATCATAATTGTATTAAAATTAAAATTATTGTCCTGCGGCGTGCCGCGACCACAAACATGTCGCTAACAATCGTTACAGTTTCACGAGGTGCTACAGTTGACATGACAACGTTATCACGTCACTGAAATATTACTGAAATTAGTAGGTACCTAGTCTGGCAATTTAAAAATAAATTTCGTAGATCCGCTGTTTTTATTTGCTGCTCCTAGGATAAGGTATTTATTTTATTGTGAAACAAACATTTATAGCGCGTATCATAATTATTATAACAATTATTTTTATTTTATTTATATTAAATACTAGCTTCCAATCGCGGCTTCGCCCGCGTGTTAAATGACTAACTTTTTCACACCTTGGGTTATATTATTGCACTTGTATTAGGGATCCCTATTTATTTTTGAAAATGTAATAAAGCCTTTGTCACTCAGTGAGGATGAAGCTTTCTAATGGTGAAAGAATTTTTGACATCGGTCCAGTAGTTTTTGTTTGAAACATTACAAACATACATACAAAGCACAAATGCTTCCTCTTTATAATATTAGTTAAGATTAATGAAGTATCTCTTCAACATTACTGATATTACATAAAAGTTTCATCAACATAATTTATACCATAAAGAATGCACCTGCTAGAGCTAGTCCCACTCTCTCGAATTCCTGTCAATTCCTTTTTCAGCGGCTCTAGTGGTTAAACGATGAACACAGACACTTGGTATTGTAGCATATTGTATCGACCAGATACCCACTCAATATTTTAATACTTAAATATACGATTAACAGAAATACACCAATAGAAAAGTGTGCCTTGAATTCGGCGAGCATGTTGCAGGTAGCTAGAGAGGGCGTCCTTGTTATTTGTCGTCGGTACACAAATTAGTCGCACGGCGCGGCGACGCTGTTCCCTCCCGCCCCGCCCCGCGCGCCCTCCCGCTCCCTCCGATGTGCCAATTAACGTTCAACGGTGAAAAGATTTCCTTTTCCTTCAGATATTTGCAGGAAAAAGTTTTACAAGCCTACTGTGTTCAGCCTTCTTGAAATTAAATTTGCAGGTTCAATTATTTGTGATTTCAGCTTCAAAGTGCTTTGAAAGTTACAGCGTTACTGCTTTCGGATAAAAAGTCACTTTTATATGACCGAAAATGTGTAGGTAAATTTTGAATTGTTTATCCAAAAAAATGGAAGCTAGATCTCGTCCGTAAATACATTTCCCTCCAAACGTGATTACATGGGACACTCTTCCGCAATTACGCCTTACCCGACCTTTTTACTTTTCCATAAAAAATGGTAACATTTCTATTTCGTGGAATATAAAATACTGCTGAAGAATTCTCCCCACCGCAGTGAATAGTGGACAGATCTGCTGCTTAACATGACAAAAGCAAAAGGTTCCGCGTTCGAGTCCCGACGCCCACAAACCTCCGCTGGACAATACACTGAGCAGCGGGGGCCAGCGTTCACTGTGTTACACAGAAAAGACGAGCTACAGAAAGTCAATTCCGAACATCGTAGGAACTATCATCATTTAGGAACGCATGACATTATTTAGTTCCCACATGCCTGCTGCCGTCATTTTGTGAGGTGAAACCACGCGAAGTATAGGCATCAGAGCCATAACGTAGTGTTGTGTCCTCTTCGAATATATAACCATTCCACTAACGCATTCAAATAAATATCTCTATCACTTTAGTGTGACGGGGGCACCACGTATGATATCAGTAACTTACACATTTGATCGCTTCAAAACGTTTAATAACACTTATACATATTTTATATACATGAAAAACCTTCTGGTCCTGTCTTCTCCGTGTAGTTAGTTAGTTTTGTTTGCGTGGCTGCCCCCCGCGCCCCGCGGCCCTCCGACGCCTGCAATCAATGTGACTGGCCGTCGGAAATTCCCTCGATAAGTCAGACAAGATTGAAATTTATCGACGAAGTTGTCCTCCGGAGTTTGTCCTCCGGCCTGAGTTTGGCCTCTCCTGACCTAGTCGAGTGACGGCCCGCAACACTATCTCTGAACATTGATAGCTTGTCGAAGACACAATTGCAGGAGTTGCGGGTCGAAAGTGCAACAGTAATGTAAGTACTTAGTAAGTTTACCTACCTTCCTACCGTATCACTAATCCTTAATACAATCTTAATACTCTTGGTGCTATTTTCAGCAGCATTTTTCATGACATTTATTAAGAGTGCGCTATCATAGTGGCCAAGAATTGCGTTGTTTTAAATTAAATCTGGAAGCCTACAGTTTTACTTATCACATTTATATACTTTGGAAAGCTTGTGAAGTAATAAAACCAAAATTTTCTTAAGAAAAATAAAATAAAGTTTACGATCGCGTCACGTCTGTGTTGAGTAAAAGTCGTAAAATGTATAAAGCGGGGCAACGCCGACGCCGACGACGACGGCGACGGTCGACACGCTCCGTGCCCAATTATCTGTCAACACAGTTTTATGTCGATACGAATCGTGTCGTGCCGTGTGCGCGTGTCATGGAAGCTTTTCATTTCATTCTGCACATCCAGTGCCGAAACAGTCCAAAGGATTACTAAACTACTAAACTGTTTAGTGTTGTGCAGTGGGACAAGAAAGAATATTGATAAATATTAAATTATATACTATCACATTGATACATTTCACGGTAGAGAAACTTAGGTATATACCCTACATATAATACAATGATAATTCTCTGAATACAGATTATAATCACACTTCCTCGAGACAGTATGAGACGGCTGTAACATCCATTCTCCGCCCACTATGACATTTGAACGTGAGGTGGCCCACATATCCAACTGCCAACTTTGCGGCGAGAACATTAACTATAGAATTAGGAACATGCTTAATTGTACAAGCCGAGAGTGAATTCAGGCAAATACAAAACCATAGGGGCAGCTCCCGACAACCCTGAGTAAATAGAATAAAAGGTTTGAACATTTACATGTACTATTGTAATATATATTGGCAACACTAATGTTTCAATGTTCTTTAGTAATATTGTGATTAAGGAATTATGTCTAAAGTTTTAGTAAGTATCATCACGTAGCTAGCTGGAACTCTTGCAGTGCGTCCCTGACTACTGTGCATATTGATGTTTTGATAATCCACAAGTTTCTGTACTAGAAAGTTTGAAGATTGAATGAGGAAACACCCGGCGGCTACTCTCATTTCATAACTTAAACTATCTGAAATCGTCGTTAAACCTTGCCCAAAAAGGCCTATACTTATCTAGATTCTAAATGTAATTATTAATTACGAATTCAGTTGTATTTGTAATTTCAAACAATAGTCTGTAAGCTGCATTGTTTCTATTCAGAGCGGCGTAGTTAGGAGCCATGGGCAGTATCTAAGTATAGTAAATTATTTAGCCGTCGGGAAACAATGGTGACCTCCTGATAACATCGGTGAAGTGTTCGTTCAGAGTAGTGATGACGGGGCATTCATTTAAGTGCCTCTATTTATCTCGTTTACAAAATACATTACATTATCTTGGGGACAAGAGACATTAAGAGGAGTATCACCCTTTAATGTCCAGTCATCAAAGTAACTAGATAAGGGCAACATTACAAATAATTATATATTGTAACTAGTATTGTGTCACAACACAAAGCCTACATAACGATTTATTAATGCCTACATCGTTAGTGACCGCTGCTCTTTCCGATAATAGATTTAATCGTAAGGAAACCGGCATTTATCCTAAAACTAAAATGAACACACAACACCACATGGTATTGTGTGTCGATTTTCGTCATCGACGCACTAGAGAATTGCAGAGATAGGTACCCTCGTAAGGCCAAATTAAATTCCAAAGATATATTTTAGTCAGTGTACCTCATCACTACACGTATACACCATCCCTTCTGACCGTTCTTGTCATCAAATAAATCAAGTCACATTCGATTTAAGCTTTACTCAATTAGGCAGAGCCAAGTCGACAAGCAATCGTCGCGACCAGCCCTGCTTGCGGTGGTTCAGATGAACTCATAATATAATTATAGATCGTCGGCGACTGCTGATGTAAAACGTTGCAACCCTAAAGTTTCAGGTCACAGTAAGAGTACCTTTTTTTTTTTTTTTTGTTTACGGGGGGAAACCTTCAAAAGGCGACCGATCCTTGGGGATCAGACCGGACAGTGTGGGATTTTTACCCACTAAAACCACCCCGGTAGCCACCATCAGCACATAGAGGGGGGCACTGTGTCCTCTTAATAGACCACCCCAGAACCCCCCTGTGCGACGCCTGTTAGGGCACATCCCTGGGGAGACTGTAAGGGGGTCTCCCCTGAATCCGACTGTGCACGGTAGTACGTGACCACTGTACTACCGTCTACTTTGAGGTCGAACGATGAGCGCTCAGAGTCCCCTTTCTTAGCACCCGTGACCCCAGAGACCCGCCTGGCTTATATGATGCAGGCGGGGTTCACCGTGTTAGGAGCCGCGGCGGGCGCCTTCTTCTACGAGCAGGATCGGCCCTCTCACGAACCCGCTCGGCAGCCTCCTTCTGGACCATCACAGTCTCACAGAAAGAGGCCATTTCAGCCCAGTTCTCTGGATCTGCCAGCATAGCCCTCACTACTGCGGGCAGGGATAGATCTCCCCCGATCCTGGCGGTCAGGACTCGCCGCTCAGATGCCCACGCAGGGCAATCTTCAAGCGTGTGCTGTGCGGAGTCCAGGCTGCCATCACAGTGGTGGCAATTTGACGTGGCCTCCCGTCCAATCCTATTCAGGTACTCACCGAAGCAGCCGTGCCCGGTAAGTACCTGAGTGACAGTAAGAGTACCTACTGTGATCTAATTTACCAAAGTTATCATCTTTTAATGCATCATACCTTACAGATTCACGAATGACCATCTCACTAATTTTATTCTTTATTGAATTAAGGATGAGTTGTGATCACAGGCAAGTTTAACGTGACAATCAGTGACAATTTGATATTCTTATATGCATATAATGTCTATGGTAATTTATCTCAATAATTACATAGAATATTGAAACGCACAGTTAGATAAAGACGCGATTCGGATTCTGATATGTTACATATATTTTTGGAACGCAATTATTGATCTCGATTTATTCGTATTTTTGACATCATACTGAATAATTGTCACATTGATAGAATCAAATTTTAAATGGAGGAAAAACATTGCAAGCATTATTATTTAAAAGTGTATTATCTATAGAGTTTTTACCGACTTCTCTCCATAAGACCCACTAGTTGGAACCGTGAAATTCGTTTTTGTCAATTTAAAAGTACCTAGAAAAATAGTCTGATTGAAATAAGATATTTGATTTGAACAGAAATACACCTAATTTTTGCCAATAAAATATTATTTCAACATTTCTCGCGGTAAAGGAAACCCTTAACATCTGATTCTGGTGAAGCAATACCATAACATTTAACTGCGATACTTCTCGGCGTCACCTCATTTCCAAAACTGGTTGCCAGAAGTAATAACTGAACGGAAGTTGGTCATAATTGTCAAATTGTGGTGTCGCAGAATTTTATGATGACATCCAGTGGCAAGTTGGCTCGTTACTTACACTTGGGCCAGGGTTATACACGACCAATACTGGGAATGTTTAGACAATTGTAACAGCAGTTTGCGTCGTGGCGCGGCTAACCGCTGATACAAACATATATCTCATTCAACCTATTATAATCTCAGTATTAACAGTGTACTGGATTTAGAGACATTTGCTACATTATTCAATTGTTACTAATAAAGAACACTTAATTAAATAATATTAAGGGTCACAACCGCGAGTTTGTCTTAGACCGTTTTACATAACACAACTCGACTCCAAACGATACGATACCCCACGATACCGTAAGATACACCCAAAATAAATAAGATTCGAAGAGAAACTTGTAACGACACATGAGTGTGACCCCTATCACATGTTTGCAAGAAAAGCCTTCACTTCATTACGTCACCGACCGTACTTTAGCATTCCGCATCAGTTTCTCTACGACTCGTAACTACTTGGTGTAATGTGACGTAGGCGACTACACACCGCGTGCTACGCTATACGATAACAAAAAACAATTTGCCTAAAGCTTAAAATGTGATAAGGAAATACTCGCTTTCGAATGTTTGTGAGAAAAAAATATTAAAACAAAGGGAATTATAACGCCTCCCAGAAAAAGCTTCTATACCTACAAATAAACACAATTGAAGAGGTGGTAACAATGTTAAAATATTATGGTGATCATAACAGTTTATTTATTTTTATTTTGTATATCTGTCTGTATGTTCCCGCTAATCTCCGATACAGCTGGACTAACTTTGATTGATGCTTGGGAGCCGAGAAAAAAGAAAAAAAACAGAAACGGTGGGTGAAACCATGGGGCACAGATAATCATACAAATATTTTTTGTCTGCCTCATTAGTCTAGTTGTCATAAGCGCGACTGTTACGCTAGAGGTCCTGAGTTCGATCCCCAGGTCGAAATGCTTTTGGATTTTTTCTATGGAATTCTTAGAAGCAGCTTGGAGTCTAGATTTGTGCCCGGTTAATGGCAATAGGCTCACCCCCTATTATCTAAATATACCAGCGAAATTTGGGTGTACATTAGTACACCTCTGCCTAACCCTTCAGGGAATACAGACGTGGTGGTATGTTATCAAAACTTTAAGAGATCAGTACTTATTTTAGATTTTTTCTATGTTCTAAACTCTGTACTTAATCGCTGTCTTAAACCTTTATTATAAGTTGTGGCACCATATATCTACTGTATATTATAGCTCATAGTGTGCATCAAGCCTGCATGTAGCACCCTGGCTCCTGGCTCCTGGCTTCGTGGCGACCACGTTCATTAGGACCTTTATTAGTTGCACTCGGATTTACTTAACAACTAGTGCACTCGACGAAAACCACTCAGCTGATGGTTCAGTGTTTGACGAACTAACGCGAGTACGAGACATACACTTATTGCGAAAGTGCTTGGAGCTTGACTGTGCTGAGTTAAGGTTGTTACTTTATTCTACGTCAAAGCTGTGTCATTATACTAAGACCAACAGATATGACAATAATATTAAATTACTAGGATATGGGTTTCTTCTTAAAACGAGAGGGATTAGGCTATAGTCCACCACGCTAGCCTACTGCGAGGAGACCCGTGCCCAGCAGTGGGACATTGCTAATGATGATGATGAATAGGATATGGACAAGAAACTGTAATACGAATATTTGTATATCTTATTCTCATTTGATGTAAAACTGAACCAAGTAATCAATTTATTGAGATATCAAAAAGTTTCAGAAATGTAATCTGTAGGAAAAGTAATATGCCTAGTTGTATTTATATATTTACTTTTCCTTGTGAATGTGAACATCTGAGTTACCAGAAACTCCCATTCTTAATAAATATTCTTAGTTTCAAAAGTGTTTGAAACCATTTTTGAATAATAAACTTTTCAATAACGGTCACAGAACTTTACACTTAATATAGCTCTCATTATAGTTTAAGTATAAAGCTTTCAAAATGTTATTGCGAAGATAAAAGGCAGTACTTTTCAAACAAACCTGATTACTTATACATAATGTAATGCCATCCATTTGCGAGGAGGCTCTGCTTGCTATTCAGCTACTCAATCCCTTTTAATACGTAATGAGTTTAACATTTTGCTTCATAGATATTTAGGACTGACTCAGACGAACAATTTTGTGAGCAGTCACAATCTGTCACTTAATTCACTTATCTATACAATATTTTCGGTAAACCGATATAATAAATAGAATGTATTATAAGTAGTTCTTTCCTTTCTATAAATAAGTATCGTATTTATAGGGGGAAATCGGGACCGCAGTCCCGGTCACATTCTTAAAATCACATTATTACAATTTAAACATTTTATCGTGTTTCCTGCAGATGTTGCATAATTTTGTATGACTATTTATATCTTCAAAAATATTGTGTATGCCAATTGTCTGGTAGTCAGGGCTTGTGTTGTTCACCTACCCCTTTATGTACCTATGTCCTGTTGATGGTGGGGTGTGTTTTATCTCCAACAACATGGTTGAGTCGACCCATGGCTACCAACCAACATACACACGCGACTGGTGACGGGTTTTTTTTAATACCTACTATTTTTATATACATATATTGAAAAAAAATAAAGATAAATAGGTATTGTGATCATATTTTTTTTAGGATTTCTTGCCGGCTCTTCTGTATTCGACACACTTTGTGGAACCATGCAACTAGTTTGAGACTTTTCAAAAGTACCTATTTTAATAGCCTAATTGACATTAAACATAATTATTTACTTTGACTTTGATCGTCTGTGCGCCCCCTTGGCTACAGTTCATTCTCCAACAAGTATCAATATGCTATAAATATAAAATAATGTTAATTTTAATACTTTCATTGACGATTACCATAAACCGTCCACATAATTATTGCACAAAGTCGTTCATTGAAATATATCATGAATTTGTAATAAAAAAATTTAGGGTTTAATGTATTTTTTTGTCAATAGTATATTCACATGTATGTCCACAATTGTTATTAATATACCTAAGTGTATTGACTAGGACTAGACTAAGGAATATTGTATGACTTATCATAAGTCTTCAAGTTTACCTAGCGTGTTCGAGTAATAACGTCAATCCTACAAAATCAATAAGTAAATTGGCACGTAATAACCTAACTTGAAGGATCGATTACAGACAAGTCTGCCAAATAAAAATGGTTGCTTCGGTAACGATTTTATCTCAATAATAAACATTCCATTCCTAATATAATTGCCTATACTCTGACTAAATGCGTAGGTGCACCTCATTTACCTGTAATGTAAAGAATAGTACCTATATGTATAAATTATTATTATTGCTCACGCTCAACCCTGAAGCTATACAAACGAGGTTAACGTTATAAAAATATACCAATAAAAAATAACAGCTAATATTAGATAGAACGTAAAACGATAGCGACGTAACAATCCGCCGGCTCATAACATCGGCACTAAACTAAACAGCTCACAGAACATGCGACCTTAGGACTTGAACTCTGTTGGTAGTTGTGATGGTACTCAATATACATAGCGCGGATACACGAGGCGTACGTACTGCCTACTGAGAGTGGAGTCTATCTGGCTTAGGGAACATATTAAATACGTGGCGGTGTGAAACAGCGAAACACATCGGTAGCACAATTTATAATAGATTATGTACCTACTGTATTCATAAAAATAAACGTCTACCTAATACTTTTATTATACATAAATGACATCACTGAAATAACCAATCATAAAAGTATATTATTTGCTGATGACATCTGTATTGTTGCGACATCCAAAAAAACAAATAACGCCATTAAAGACCATGAAACGGACATTAATAATACCATTGACATTTTAATTAATTGGCTTGAGCAAAATAATTTGAAAATAAATCTTGACAAATCCGTATATATACAATTTAATAAATGCAATAATAAAAAATATAATTTCAAAATGAATATACCTAAAATTAAATCTGTAACGCACACCAAGTTTCTAGGAGTAACTATAGATGAAGACATAAACTGGAAAATTCACGTAGACAACTTAGCTGGCAAAATCAATAAATTTGTATATGCACTAAAAGAAGTAAAAAACGTAACCAGTGTAAAAACCGCTATATTAACTTATCACGCGTATGTAGAATCCATATTACGCTATGGGCTCATATTTTGGGGCAATAGTACAGATATAAATAGAGCATTTGTTGCCCAAAAAAAGTGCATACGTGCTATTTACGGACTTCAACCCGATGATTCATGCCAACCTGTATTTAAAAAACTTGGATTGTTACCGCTACCGTCTCTTTATATATATGAAGTCTGCATGTTCGTATGGAAACACAAAGAGCTTTTTAAAACTGCAAATGATGTAGTTCCTCGAAATCGGCGAGATCCGCACAGACTCGTGCTGAACGTTGCGCCTAAGCTCACAAAATATAATAAAAGCTGCTTGGCTATGTGTGTGCGTATATATAACAAATTACCTAATTATTTAAAAATATTAAGCACACGGTATTCCTTTAAGAATAAGTTACAGGAATGGCTATGTAAAAATAATTTCTATAGCTTAAACGAATACTTTGAAAAACATTAATTAATTCTGTCCGTACGGAATTACGTCTTTCCTACCAATTTTGCATGCTCTGTGTATTCTTAGCAAAACATGTTCGTTCTGTTATGTACCTACTATTAAGACCAATTTATACCATGTTTTATGCAAATAAATATATTACTATTACTATTACTATTACTACTATGAATGTGGCAATTTTTGTAAGTACCTAGTATTTCCTTTCAATATTTTACGATATCATCTGCCCATGGCCTCCAACTATTATTATTCTTAAGTGTGTATATATATGCATGATAAGTATTTTTGTTATTAATTCCAAATAATCCACTTATCACTGTTGGCTCCCAGATCAGAACGCAGCACCTGATCGAACACATTTATCGCCATTTGAATCCGAGCACACGGTAATGTGTTCCGCGAACGTATGGCGGCAATTTATCACAGGCTAACGTAAACGAATATCTGCCAGATAAATCCGCGCTCAATGAATAACCACAGACAACTTACACAACATTATGCTTAGGAAATATATATCTAACGTTTACCAAACGCTTTGATCGCAACTTTCAATAAAATACAGCCAAAGCGCGTCTTTAAAATCTCTGCGAGAAAACTGGAAAGCAAAGATGAAAATTGTGAATGGAATTAACTAAAGAAATTCGACTTCAGAGAACTACTTACTACCACCACACGTATTTCTGCATCAAGTAATGAAGCTGTGCTCCGTTGGGTGATCAATAATATTGCAAAAAAGAAGCTTTCTTAATTTTATTACAAACAGAGGGGCTCATGATGAGTAATAAACATGCTGCTTAATCACGTCATCATGGACTAGACTCGAAAAGGCTCCTTGAAGCCTCTGACAACATAAGCTACTAGCTTTATGTAAAATACTGTTATTCAGCTTACGATGCTAGAATGATCCAAAACGAAAAGAAACTGTCAAACATGTGAAAATGTGTATTTAATAATGTAGCAATATTTTGGTACCTAACGAAAAGGAATGTCTTCCACAAAATACTCCGCAAACAATACCACTAGTGTAGTACGATAAAAAGAAATAGAGCTGTGAACCCTCGCCGCGTCCCCACATCCGCGTCGTGCCTACATCGTGCCCGCAACGTGTCGCCGCCGCGCGTCACTACAAATGTGATTTTCGTATGCAGCTCCCGGCTGTCGCGGCAGCGTGATGAATTTGTGGCTTCGGATATATTCAACAAAATATGCTATTTCAAAGTATGTTCTACGCAGCACAATAAATAGGAGGCCATTTTGTAAACGTTTTTTTTTGCATTGCATTATGTTTGAAGGTGGTTTTGCTTGTGATAGCGACTGGCAACCTTCATGAATAGCCATTATGCTTGAGGGAGAACAAGATGCGGCAAAAAGCATTTAAAAATTACAAACAGAGAAACGAATCAGTCATTTCTTTGTATTTACCGGCGTAGGATACTTCGAACACCAATCAGGGCTTAAATACACAAAATCCTGTCGTTTTTCTGGATTGCTGCGTTTTTGACAAATATTTCTGATTATATCCGCATTGAAATACCATGTCCCATTAGTTTAAGGAATTCTTTTTAAACAGGTACAGGTAGTTATAGGTATAAGTAAACGTTACAGAACCCTCACAAACTTGAACAGAGGCCGCGTGTTAAGTGGACTCTAGTGTCCGTTCCCATCTAGCTCGCTGTGGTCCAAATGACGTAATCTGTGTTCGAGCGCCTCAAGGCGGCCTGCGGCACGTCCGCCGCTTGACGTCGCGGCGCGCGTCGTGCGGTCGTCGCGACGTCCCAACGTTGTGTGCTTGCGGCGGCATGTAACCGCAATCCGCCGCAATAAACATTTTATTTTACTATTACTCTTATCGCTGCCATTTAATTTTATCCGTTTGCTTTCCAATATAATATCTATAAAACTAGTTTTCTCATCCATCCTTGCTTGTTTATAGGAGCTAATACGTTATTATTAGTGATTTGTTTTTGTAAAACATTTTTTTCCGAAAAAATGGTGCTATTTAAAATTAGTAACTTAAAATAAAGGGGCGCGTTTTAAAGTAAAAAATAATTGATGAAAGATGCTGTCGGTGTAGTCATCATACGAAATAAGTCTCGTATTAAAGAATGTATGTCATTTTTCATGTTAATATTTGTGAACAAACAGCTTGTTTCATTCATCGCATATCATTGTTTATAGAACACTACGTTACATTCAGACCTTTTCATTTCGGTGAGCGCAGTTTCTTTTATTACACGAAACACCGAGCGGAAGGTTATTTACTAAAAATGTTGACGTGCCTCGAACAACCAACCCTCTGCAAACAATAAGTTGTAATGAAATACACCGACAACAACGACAACATTCATTTCAATAAAGAAAAACTGAATCAAATTAAGTAAATCGTTTTCTGTAATATTACGTGTTTAGTCGAGCCCATACTACTTGGAGGCTATGTAGTGACGTCACGGACACGATGTACCTCATCCACTTGTCACTTCTGCACGTCGTGGCCTGCTTAGACATACAGGTGGAGGGAGACGTGGCTTTCGACGTGAGGGTGTCCAATGGTAAAATGGGCAGGCAGAAGTGGTTCCGACAAGGGTGGGAGAAGGGCGACCGCGAGGAGGAGCTGGTGTTGAAGATGATGCAGGTGCGCCAGAACGTGACCGCGGCGCCCGAGGTAGAGTGCACCTACCAGTACCCGGAGAAGGAGCAGGTCAACGCTGTGCTCAGCAACATGATGAACCAGCTGACCAAGGTGAGCCATTTAACTATAAGCCTTTACATATATTTCGTTTTGCCTCTACAAGTCATTGCCTGAATCTGACACGTGAGCCGCCAGAATAGTGGTTACATTAATAGACTTTTGAGGAAAATATAAAGGAATTACATTTATTCAGAAGCAGAAAAGTAACAGTACCTATTTTCTGAACAAGTGAGGCACAGTGTAACTATACTAGCTAGTAGCTACAATATCATATACAGGACCTATCAAACATAATACATCATCATAATAATCAGTGCTTCATTTCTCCAATAAGGTTCTTATTACCTATTACTGTTATTACGTGGATTTAATTTACATATTATACACATTCATAATAATTTACATATCTATACTAATGTTAAGAGGAAAGATTTGTTTGTTTGTTTGTAATTAATAAACCCTAAAACTACTGAATTATTTTGATAATTCTTTCACAATTATGAAGCAACAGGATTCCCGATTTACCGTAATTATCCCGCGGGCAACTCTTTAGTTGTTTATACAGAAATGCATATTAACACGTTTTAAGAAGTCATAGTTATATCATAAAGGTTATTATATTTAACTTACTTTGACCGCATATGAAATAATATAGATCGGATTATAATTTTATAAGTACTACTGTCTTACTCCAGAAAACGATATCATCGCATACTATATTACAACTCTAGCTTATTCTGAAGATTCGAATGCAGGTATTTATTTAGAGCAAATCAATTCAATACTTCGGCAGTTGTACTCCACTTGAAATACTAGTTAGTTGCGACTCGTACAATTTACCGAAGAGATTTATCTTTCTCCGGCGAGAGTTTATCTGCAGTTATCTAGATTAATCCGCTCAACCAATCACAGTTTGTTTGAACATCACATTGATTGATACTGGCCCGAATCGAGTTATTTCATATAATAAAGTTACAAGTCTTTATTACAGTAAGCACGTTGTTCCGTAATAATATCAATTAAGATCTTTGTTACGTACTAACTCAGCTCTAATTGAATAGGTAGGTAATATGCACTAGGGTAACTTAACTATGTGTGGTTGTGGTGTGGTGGTGTGCCTAGATTAGTCTAGTCCCATTAGATTATCTTGTCTGCCCGAGCAGTTACACAGTTGTCGAGCTTACAAAACTTTCACCAGTCTGTCCTTGATTCTTCCACGCCTCTGACCGTCACGTGGACAATCTCAAATGATTGTAGGCTAATGAACTGAGATTCTTTTCTACATTCTCAGATGAAATACATCAATTAATGAATGTCTTATTTCGGAAATTGGAAAAAAGTCACACTCTTCATTCTACATACATACATAAACTCACGCCTTTTTCCCGCCAGCGGTAGGCATAAGCTGTGGACTGCTATTTGCTACGACTCTTGCAGATCTCTTTCGCTTCTCTGTCTGTTTTTATTACCAATATATTTCGGACTAAGTATTTTCAAACGGAAAGATAGCTCAAAATAGTGAATGAGCTTATCGATGGACACAACTACCGCATATAATCACGTTTATCCACACTTTTCTAGTTAGGCTACATGTTGTTATACGATTTCTAGGTGTTCGTCCAAACCAATGACTTCATAAGTGGCGTAGAGACGCGGCGAAGAAGGAGACCGCCGCAGGCCACCGGAAAGAAGACGAAAAAGAGTGCGGAGGGGAGGGGACGCTTCCTACGTCGAGGAGTAGAGAGCCGGTTCAAAGTGGTCCAGAAGAAACAGAAGGCATTCTTCGAACTGATTTACGCTAACATGACCAATGACTACAGGTAATACATTTATGATTGAATTAGATGATGCGGTCACTCCTGACCCGGCTGGCCTGTACGGAACAAATATTTATATTGTCAGTTGCACTTTGCACTCAACTGCACTCGACTGCCTCATTAATGTAGTGGTCCCAAGCACGACTGCTACGCAAGAGGTCCCGGGTTTGATCCCCAGGTCGAGCAAAGTGTTATTGGGTTTTTCTATGAAATTCTCAGTAGCAGCTCGGAGTCTGGATTTGTGCCCGGTGAATGGCGATAGGCTCGCCCCCTATTACATGGGACCTAAACATACCGGCGAAATGTACATTAACACCTTTTCACGTACTTCAGTCCAAATACAGACTGTCCACATCCCCTAAAAATGTCTAAATATCTTTCAAGTGCCTAATAAACCTAACAAATTAAAATAATATGTCTCATTTTGTAATAGGAGTATATTAAATTCCATGTCTAAAATCTTAAATCTTAACCTTACAGACACTTCTACAACGCTACGGCAGAGCGAGTGGACCGCTCAGGGCGCGACCCGTGTCGGCACCAGGACGAGGTGAAGCAGATCTGGCGCGACCTGCTGGAGCATGCGCAGAAGACGCTCAAGTCCGCCGCGCACCGCTGTGTGGACGAGTACCTGCGCGACCGCCAGGTGGAGCCCGAGTCCAAGGTGCGCGCGCGCCTGGGACAGTACCTCATGAAGGAGCTGGGCAAGGTGCGCGCGGGCCAGCTAGAGATGCTGTGCGATACATACCAACTGTGCTACAATGACTTGTTGTAATCATATAGGTACTTTTTTAATTAAATAAGTTAACTTTTTTAATAAATCTATTGTTAGGCACGACTTGTATTTATTTATATTTAAGCAAGTTTGAAATTATTTTATTATATCGGTATGTCATGTCAATACGTATGTTTGTACTTGAAAGTAGACTCGTAGCAAGCGCCAATACTCGTAACATTTGCTGACGTCACTGACATCGCCTGAGTGACGTGCCGCGCCTCGGTATGGTATGTTTAAGTGTGTTAATACGAAGGTAAACTTAACTAAAAAATGTCTTTCATTCTTTCTTTCATCATATCAGCCTTATACGTACTTACGAGCTGAATAATGCAATCAATTCACTTAGAAATGTGACCTAATAGCCACGATAGTATCTTACAGTCTAATAGATATATTTTCGACAGAAATTCATGCACGTTGTTTACTTAATTGAGACAGGACTGAGCCCAGCTCCCGATTAATAAACAGCAACATATAGGTACTGTTGGGGATCGTAGCAGGGCGCCAAGTTAAATGTAAGAGAAAAATATGATTTAAACCGATACCTTTGGTTTATTTGAATATTAGGAGGGCGAAGCCCTAAGAAAAAAAAAGTTACGTCGTCTTCTGACGGACGTCTCTAACTGTTCTACTTTTAAATAATATTGATGATTGTTTATTCTTAGTTTAATCTTTATAGTTTTCGTATAAAAAGGTGCGATGATACTCCGATCACCACAGTACCTACTTTAAAAAAGACTACATTGCAACAAGACGCGAGTTGACGCGAAACATTTTCTCTCGAGGCAAAAGTTTGCATCATATTTTGACAAGTACACCCACTAATACAGAATATAAACATCAAATGAAATTAGGATACAATTATTTTCAGTATTCACTTTGCACATAATTTATAAAGGTAAAAAAAAACATAACTACAACGATAACTATTGACCGTCGTTAGTGAGCGCTTGTTTTAATATTAAAATGACGTCACACAGAAAACTTCTCGGCGGTCTTCTTCTTTGATGTCAACGTAACAAAAAGTGAAATACTAATAAATTATTATGGCCGTAAGAATTCAAAAAAATACTAGGTCATCTAGGTACTTACCGCTGGTCAACGCCAAGGCACAGCACTGTTGTATTCGGGAAAAGTTTCAAGTTCTCTGCTGCTCACTGCTCTAATTTTCTGCTACCTCCTTTTCGCATTATAAAGACCATTAATGTTTTTAATGAAAAAGAACACTCATTGCACTACTTAATTTCTGTGGGTACTAAAGTATAATGTACCAGAGCAATATATTATTATGTAGAAAAACGAATATCTCAACCAAATGCTAATGCATAATATAGTTTTTTTTCGTAGATTTATTTGATGGCGATACATGAAAGAAAAATTATTTACTCCACACACTTATAAGTACATCAGTTTATCACAGTTCACTTAAGTTTAACAAATAGGTATTTAAAATTCAAACAAATGAACACAAACACTAGTACTAACAATTTTGTTACCATTAATATCAAATTATTTGTCGGTAGGTAAAATCCAACTGACTTGTCAAAGGGTGCGTGCGCGCGGCCGCTCCGCGCGGACACTCCATTAAATTGTCATTATGGTTGTCATAGACAAAAGACCAAGACAGATTCGGAACTCTTTCAAATTCATATTTCGAACAAAAAAAATTATACGTAAATGTTCCTTCCTTAAATTATGATGACAACCTCCGTGGTAAGACACCCAAAGTAAAATTCAAAAATGGAATTTGTGTTGCACGTTGACCGCACTGACGCTTGTTTTGGATTTGATAATTAAATAAAAAGATATTTGCACGACAACTTCGCAAATAATTCTAACAATCACATATCGACTGATAATAAATAAATCTATGTAAAATAAAATAAATATACAAAGCGTATGTTAGTGTTAAAGTAAAGAGTAAAACTCGATTAGGATATTAGGAATGACGATGATGCATGTATTATTACTACATTTCTTTAATTACAGTAAGTTAGTATTAGCTGAAGTACCTACTTACTCTGTGGTCTTAGCGACATTCGCTGGACTGATGTGTAAAGATTAATAAATAACAAGGAGGTAAGATCTTTAGTTTTATTTACATAATTTTAATAATGGCATAATAATAACATTCTCTTAAAAAATACAATTATTATCAATATCGTCTCACAATTTGTAAATTAAATACTTAAAGTATATATACAGACACATCGCTATACATACCATATACTAACATTGAATTGAAGACGTTAGATGATATTACCTATATAGGTCAATTACAATCAAAACCTAAAGAAAGGAAAAGGAAGTAAGTACGACTTACAGACTTTTCCTAACTTTTTTACAGAGTACTTTAACCTAGCAAAAAGGAGTTTTTCTTCCTTTATCAAAATTATCTCGCATGCCTGACAACAAGCGGCCCAAAACAACCTCAACGCATCGAGGTGCCGTGGCAGAATAAACAAGAAATGGCATAATGCCTTTGTCATTTCTGGACTAGTGGAATAAGTGATAATAGGAGGGGACGGGAGGACAATACGAGACACTCAAAGCTTCTTGTAATTTAAAAACTATATTAGAACTATTACTAAGAGTACAGCTGCAGGAAGTTGTGGTGGAACTGTCGGATGCTGTCCATCATGTGCTGGAACTCTTCGCGGGGATGCAGGATGGTGGTGCGGAAGTGGAACGTGCCCGGCAGCTGGCCGAACCCGGACCCCGGGATCACGCACACCCCTGGAACAGATCATTTATTTATACTTTATTATACACCAAGTATTATTACAAAATATACAAAGTTTTTGTATTTGATGATATACAATGGGCGGCCTTATCGCGATCTGCGATTTCTCCCAGGCAACCTTTACGTTATCTCTGTCTTAGAAATATAATTTAAATAAGCTTGCACCCTTTTACATGGAAACATATACCACCAAACTGTGGGTGCATTAGCACGTCTGCCTAATCTTCGGGATCTGGATATATGAATTCAAGCGTGATGGTATGTTGATAGTTACCGGTCACAAATTCAAACTCCGCGCTAGAAGCATTCCCAATGACATTTTGAATGTTTAGTAAGATTTTAACATATTTTTCGAAATAATGTACTGTAAGGAATATTTAAAATATATCCTGTAAGTTCTTATAGAAGCAGGATGGAACACTTAATTCATCATTATGCAGCGGCATTGCAGCGTTACCTAGGTAATAGTCTGGTACAAGTTGCGCGGTAAGTGTACAAGTTCCAAGTCATTACCGTGATCCGATTACCACCTCCGACACGGCGGAGCTAATTAATTAATATGAAACATTAGTGACTTGGCAGCGGTGGTTACGTACTGTGTTCTTGTGGGTCGGGTAATGGAGATAATTTGTACAGCTACCGACAATTAACTACGTTATTATAGTTTCTCTATATGAAGCAGCTTAAGTAGTTTTTAGTCATAGTGTATGTGTTTTAATGTGACACACAAATGTCACAGAAGCCAACTTATTAGACACAATAGTCAGATATCTATCAACTAACATCAAGTGGCGGTAGGCCACCGGTGGCCGGTTCGAAACCCACCCATTGCATGATGTGAACCCCCTCGTAATACAAGCATTTAGCTTAGCACGAGAGGTTAACAAGAATACTAGTAATCATATCAGCCTATCGCCGTCTACTGCTGAACGTAGGCCTCCCCCAAAGAGTGCCAACCATCCCGGTGTTGGGCACTTGGGTAAATTGCTAGTAAGTTTCATAAAACTAAAACTAACATAAAGCTACCCGCAGAGATAAAAGAATGTGAAAATATGAATACTTTTAAAACTAAACTAAGAAAACATCTTACCACGATGTGAATATTCACATAGTACTTAATATTTTATTTTAACAAAGTGGTCTGGTGGTATAGGTATATATAGAATTGTACCGGACGGGCGGACTCGGGAATCTGACTATATTGTTTTCGAGCCGCTGACGCCCTGCACACTGTAGGTTCCGGGACGTCGGGTATCACAACACCATTCGCACACACAGTAAATGAAACACCGTTTTGCACACTATAGCGGAAGTTCCTGGCAGTCCCATACGTTTTCACTGTCGTTATAATATCGGTGGCAGCACTGAGCATAATTCCGAACAAATCGTGTTTACTAAGGTACCCCTAAACTTTACCGTTACGAGGACCGCCAAAAACCTTATTGATTTTTCTTTATTTTACTAAATTTTTTATTTTGTGTTATGTCTATTTACAGAGTTTACATAAAACTACATATTCACTACATACATATTATAAGTAATTATGTGGAATTTACATTTGTCTATTTAAAAATACGTAATACAGCTTTATTTCTATTTATATTTCTTAGTTACAGAGTTTTAAATCTAAAGTTTGATATAGTTTAACAGAGTTGGTTATGTTTTACATCAATTTTATATATTCGGGGATTACATAAATGTTTGGGTTATTTATTTGTTATTTTAGTACAGTTTGCTACGAGTATACATATAACTTTCATATGATTTACGTCTAAGGTTTGGTGGTAAACTTGCCCTTTGTATGCTACCTATGAAAATGTGAGGTTTTATGTTAAGTTTTTATTATGTATTCAATAGAGAACAAAGGGACAAATGGGCAAATCTACACCTTTACATATCTTAAACCTAACTTATCTAATAGGTATTACAATTTTGGGTATATCTAAATCACTATATAAATGTCTCAAAACACTATAATGTCTTATTTGCAACTTTAATAATCACTCTATCACTTTATAGCGTTAATAATCACATTGTCGCGAACATTTCTCCCGCCGTGCAGTTTAGCGACGGCTGGAAGCGGAACTGCAGTATTTCCGCTGAGCGACGACTCTACTTTGGGAGTGGGACGAGTTTCTTCGCCGGCCTCTTTAGGATTCCACCCGCAGTGCGTACTTCGACGGTCCGGATTTGACCATCGGCACCAGGGTAGACAGCTTCTACTCGACCGCGAGGCCAAGTGTTTCGTGGCAGTTGACCATCGGCTATGAGGACAGGGTCGCCCACCTGGAGATTCGGCCCTCGGCTGTGGGGCTCCCGCCGGTATTGTAGCTCCGGTAGATACTCGCGGACCCAGCGACGCCAAAACATGTCGGCTAGTATCTGTGAGCGTCGCCAGTGTTTCTTGTGGTCGAGGTCTCTCTCATCGAAACTGCCAGGGGTTGGTAGTCTGGCAGATCCTCCGAGGAGGAAGTGGTTGGGTGTGATGGATTCATCGTCTTCGTATTCTACGGAGACGTGGGTTAAGGGTCTACTGTTGACGGTGTATTCCGCCTCGCAGAGTAGTGTGGCTAACACTTCTTCATGTGGGTGTTTTTCGTGGAGGACTGTGTACAGAGTGGTCTTTACACAGCGAACTAACCGCTCCCATGCTCCTCCCATGAATGGAGCGGCTGGGGTGATGAAACGCCATTTCATGCCACGAAGGCTGGCTTCTTCCTTTATCGCTTCTTGTAGCTCTTTATCTGCTCCGTGCATGTTGGTGCCGTTATCTGAGTAAATTTCGCTAGGGCACCCTCGTCTTGCTGCGAACCTTCTTAGCGCGAGAACGGCTGAATCGGCGCTAAGACTGGCGGCGATCTCGAGGTGTACAGCTCGAGTGGTCAGACACGTGAAGAGCGCTACGTATCTCTTCTGATGTTGTCGCCCTATTGTGACGGAAAGTGGGCCGAAGTAGTCAAGCCCGGTGTATGTGAATGGTCTATGATGATGGGCGAGACGAGCTTTCGGTAGGTCCCCGGTGGCTGGTTGCGGTGGTTTTGCCTTCTGGATGCGACATCGGAGACATTGGCCGACTATCTTCTTTGTCGTGGGTCGGACTCTAATTATCCAATAGTGTTGGCGTATTTCGTTGATCACCAGTTCGGTTCCGCTATGATGTAGACTGCGATGTGTCCAATCTATGTACAGTTGTGTGACGTAGTGATAGCCGTCTAACACCGGTGGTCTCTTAGCTTCTTCGGTGACTTCTTCGGCGGCGTCTATACGGCTTCGGAGAATGATGATGTCGTCTCTTAGTTCTATCGGCAGTGGTCTCAGCCGGCTGTTGTTGGCGACATTCTGTCCGCCCCTCAGGTCTATAATTTCTTGCTTGAAGGAATCTTCTTGTATGGCGCGGACCAAGAGTTGTTCGGCTTCTTTTATGAATTCTGCTTCCAGAGTGATGTATTTCCTGTTAGGTGTTGCTTTTCCTGATGGTACACTATATTTGGGTGTCTTCGGTTTCTTATTCACTTTCCTCCAGTCTGGATCGTCTTCAGGGTTCTTTCGTGTTCTCTTATAGAAGACCTTGGCTGTCTTTTTCCGGCATAGTGTTATGAACTGTAGTGCCCTGGCTGTAGCACGTAAGAGGCGTTCCCATTTCGAGAATCGGGCTGGTTCTGGGACGGCTTCCCTGAGACTGGGTGTATGTCGAGTGCTTGTCACCGTCAGAGTTTTCTCCTCTCCCGTGGCCTCGGCGATGATCGGTCTTTCGGTCGGCCACGATGATGGGTCTTCGTAGAGGAACGCTGGACCTCTGTACCATTCGTGGTTGGCGTCGAAGTTGGGGGGTACATCCCGTGTCGCTATGTCGGCCACGTTGAGTTTGGTGGGTACCCATCGCCAGTCTTCGACTTTGCTGTATTCTTCTATGGCCGCTACGCGGTGTGCGACGAAAGGTTTGTACGATCTCGCCCCCCTTTTTAGCCATGTCAGTACCGTTTTGCTATCAGTCCAAAAAGTCACGGTCTGTGGCTTCACTCGATGTTCTTGTATGACGGCTGTTGCGACGCGGCTGCCCATTACGGCTGCTTGTAACTCGAGTCGTGGTATTGACGTAACCTTGAGAGGGGCCACCCTGGCTTTGGCCGTGACGAGTGTCACTTCGGTTTTCTTGTCTGGTGTTACGGTCCTCCAGTACACTGCCGTTGCGTATGCGACTTCGCTGGCGTCTGTGAATACGTGTACTTCTAGGGATTCCGCTTCACTGAATCCTGGGTAGCAGCGTGGAAGGTTCACTTTCCCGAGTTGGTCCAGATTTCTGAGCCACGTTGACCACTTGGCGGCCAGGTCGTCATCCATGTCTTGGTCCCATCCTGTCCCTCGTCTCCATGCTTCCTGAAGGATCTGTTTGGCTCGTATCGTAACTGGAGAAGCTAGACCTAGAGGGTCGTAGATGGACATGACAACCCGGAGGGCTTCCCGTTTGGTTGGTTTTTTCTTGTGTAGCAAGTCGGTTGGAAGACGAGCGAGTTTTAAATTGAAAGTCAGTTCGTCTGTGTTGGGTTTCCAGATTAATCCCAGTATTTTTTCTTCGGCTCCTTTGCATCCTAGGTGTACCGTTTCTTTCGATTCCTGACTGGGCTCTAAATTTTCTATGACTTCTGTCGCGTTGGACACCCATTTTCTTAGTTCGAAGTGTGCGTTTCTGTGTATGTCTTTGACTTGTTTCGACGTACGTAAGGCGCTTTCCAGTGTGTGAAAACTGTCCAGGTAATCGTCCATGTAATGGTTATTGACGATTGCTTCTACTGCTTCAGGATATTCTGTGGCGTATCTGTTCGCATTCCAGTTCTTCGCGTAAATAGCCGTGCAGGGTGAGCTGGCAGCGCCGAAAATGATTGACTTCATCCTGTACTCTTGTGGAGCTCCTTCCCGTCGCTTTCCTCTCCATAGATAGCGTAGTGCATCTCTATCTTCAGGTCTCACCTTCACCTGCATGAACATCTCGGTTATGTCTGCTGACACGGCGATACGGTGGCGGCGGAACCTCATCAGCACTCCTGGTAGAGATTGTAACAAATCTGGTCCTGTGAGGAGGTAATCGTTTAAGGACCTGCCTTTGGTTTTCGCAGCTGCGTCGTGTACTATACGCAGTTTTTCCGGCTTCATTGGGTTGTGAACGTCGAAATGTGGCAGATACCAAGTCCTGCCGGGGGTGGCTAATTTTGGAGCTATCTCAGCGTATTTCTTTTGTATGAGTGACTCCATTTGTTGTTCGTATCTATCTTTCAGATTTGGATCACGATCTATTTTCTTTTCAATCGAAGCGAGCCTCCTCATGGCGTTTTCATAATTGTCGGGCATCTCGAACTTTTCCTCTTTCCACAGTAGCGCTGTTTCAACATGTCCATCCTCAAGTATCCGCGTGTGAGCGTTCAATATGTCCTCGGCTCTTTTTTCCGGATCCGTGGTTGGGCGACGCGGATTTATGAAGAGTGACTCTAGAGAAAAGTATTCCTTCAGCTGTGCCTCGATGTTGTCTGTCTCCACTTTTATGTTGTTCACGAAGTGTACGCGTTGTCCTAGCGTCCTCGTATAGGCCCCGTGTAGTACCCAGCCAAGTTCTGTGAGGGATGCTATGGGCTGGTGGTTTGGGCCTCGTCGGATCTCGTTTGCGATGAGAAGGTTCCAGTTGTCTTGACCGATTAAGATTTTCGGAGTGCCGGCGTTGTAAACCAATTCTTCTGTCAGGTCTATGAGATGCTTGCATTCGATAATGTCTTCCTTGCTGACTGTCTGTGGTGCGAGTCTAAGGCTGGGCACCGTGCGTGCTGTGAAGGGCAATCTTTCGCCACGAGGATTCAAGAGTGCGACGTCAACTTTTCGGGAACCGGGCGTGTCTATGATAACGTTCCCAATGACCCCTATTTTCAGAGGTTCTTTTCTTCCGTCAGCACCCACTATCTTGGCTATTTCCTCGTCCATCAAAGATACTGTTGACCCATCGTCTAGCAAGGCGTGCGTGATCGTTTCTCCCGCCGGTCCGATTACTCGCACGGGAAGTATCTTCAAGTACGCCTGGGGTGACTTAAATGACTGTGAGTTCGCAACTATTTCCGTGGAGTCGCTTGTCGATATTTTGGCGGTTTCTTTCTTCACATAGTGTAGAAGACGGTGATGAGTAGCAGTGCAACCGTTCGTGCCACACTTCCTTGATTTGCATGAGTGTTGCTGGTGTCTTGATCTGAGGCACCGGAAACATAGTCCATGTTTCTTCGCCAGTTCCCATCTCTTGTCGGAGTTAGCTTCTTCGAATTTGGCGCAGTCCGAAGCGTAATGACCTTCTTTTTCACAAATTCTACATTTAGGCGATGGCCCCTTCACTGTGGTATGGGTCCTGTGTATGGCGCGCTTCTGTTGCGTATCGTGAATAGGTTCAGGTGGCGCGAAGGCACTGCAGTAGCGTGCTTGTTCGGTAACGAAGTCACTAAAAAGTCCCAGGTCTGGCATCGAGTTGTATTTTTCAGTGAAGGTTTTGTACCACTGTACACGTATAGAGTTCGGAAGTTTCTCGGTGAGGCTGCGTAGTAACTCAGCGTTGATAAGGTAGTGGTCTTTTTTCAAAGCACGAAGTGTGACGACACCACTTCTTATTTTGCTAGCGAATGTGCAGATGTCCCGGGGTGCTTCGGTGCAGCGGGGTAGAGTGCGGAGTTTCTCGGTTTCGGCTTGGGCTATTGAGTCTGGGCGTCCAAACTGTAGTTCCAGTTCACGCATTATATCGTCGGGCCGCGCGTGTCCTATCAACTCCGAGCTCACTGTTTCTAGCGCTCTCCCTTTGAGGCTCCTTCTTAGTCTTGCTGTATTTTCTATATCGTTGAAGTAGCCGCGAGTGGTTTCATATATGGCACGAAACGATAGCCACTCGGTATGTACACCACTGAAGGGAGGTAATGTCATAATTACCTTTGATACTGCTGGGCTGAGCGGAGACATTGGTGCGTCGGCCGGCTTTGTTTTGTGGGCAAGCGCGGCGATGGCGGATGTGAGTTCACTTATAAACGGCCGTAGTGTATCACCACCTTCACTATTGTCTTTCTTAACACTGTGCACTACTTGTTCGTGTTTTCCCACTTGATCCGATTCTGCTAACACTATTGTCTTGTCAGGCGGGTCGAGCTGCTGTAGTTCTGGATTCTTGTTGATATCTTCCGGGAGGGGTGGCGGCGTGGTGTATTTCTGTTGAGAGTCGGCACCCCCTTCGGCAGCGGCTGTGTCCTCGGTGCTCACTATTGGCGGATTTGTGTTGTCTTCCAGCCATGATCTAACGTATTCAGTTTTCGATTGACCATCTTCTTCATAGTCGTCGTCAGAGCCCTCTATCTCGGCCCTCTTCAACGCTATCTGCGCGAGCTCCAGCTTAATTTTCAAAATGTCTTCACGAGCTTTCAAGACTCTTCTATTGGATCGGTCAGTTCTGTGAGTCTTGGAGCTCCTCGCTATTGGTCCTTGTTCTTGCGTAACACTCGTAGGTGCGTGACGTTGAGCACCTTCTAAGTTGCGAATGGTCTTGTCCGAATCACCTTTCTGTCGGTACCCCTTTTGTTCACTTGGCGGTGCGTCCATATCTGTAGAACTTGACGCGAGCGGGGGCCCACCCAACCCCACGGGCCGGGGGGGCGGCGGTGGTTCGGCACTATCTGCGGTCGATGGGGAGCGCGGCGGTGCTTCATGTCGAATGGCGGCGCGTGTAGCTGTAGATTGGCCGTCTCTGGTATCCACCACCCACGCTGCAGGAGCCTTCCCTTGAGATCGGGTTATCGGCATCTTCACTGTGTATTCACTATATCTCTTGATGTTCGAACGACGACTCGACGTATCCGGCTCGAAGGACCATGAAATTGTACCGGACGGGCGGACTCGGGAATCTGACTATATTGTTTTCGAGCCGCTGACGCCCTGCACACTGTAGGTTCCGGGACGTCGGGTATCACAACACCATTCGCACACACAGTAAATGAAACACCGTTTTGCACACTATAGCGGAAGTTCCTGGCAGTCCCATACGTTTTCACTGTCGTTATAATATCGGTGGCAGCACTGAGCATAATTCCGAACAAATCGTGTTTACTAAGGTACCCCTAAACTTTACCGTTACGAGGACCGCCAAAAACCTTATTGATTTTTCTTTATTTTACTAAATTTTTTATTTTGTGTTATGTCTATTTACAGAGTTTACATAAAACTACATATTCACTACATACATATTATAAGTAATTATGTGGAATTTACATTTGTCTATTTAAAAATACGTAATACAGCTTTATTTCTATTTATATTTCTTAGTTACAGAGTTTTAAATCTAAAGTTTGATATAGTTTAACAGAGTTGGTTATGTTTTACATCAATTTTATATATTCGGGGATTACATAAATGTTTGGGTTATTTATTTGTTATTTTAGTACAGTTTGCTACGAGTATACATATAACTTTCATATGATTTACGTCTAAGGTTTGGTGGTAAACTTGCCCTTTGTATGCTACCTATGAAAATGTGAGGTTTTATGTTAAGTTTTTATTATGTATTCAATAGAGAACAAAGGGACAAATGGGCAAATCTGCACCTTTACATATCTTAAACCTAACTTATCTAATAGGTATTACAATTTTGGGTATATCTAAATCACTATATAAATGTCTCAAAACACTATAATGTCTTATTTGCAACTTTAATAATCACTCTATCACTTTATAGCGTTAATAATCACATTGTCGCGAACAAGAATCGTAATAAACATTTGAATGTATAAAATTGATGATATTTATTATAAATTATTAATTTCCTATTTGATATAATTTGTTATTTAATCTAATTAGTATGTTATTAAAATAAAATTATAATGATTCATAATGTCATAATTTTATAAGCATGGTGTGCCAGAGGTTAATGATGTTTTTATTATAATGAAATGTAATTACTTAATTCTTATTGTAAATGGACTGTAAAGTTTTTATAAGAAATAAATTTCTTTAAACCGAAAACAAATGGGACTTCCTGAAAAAATAATCTCAAGCCCGTCTGCTGTCTTTATGTTGGCGTATTTTTGGCTAATTACTGATTTTAATTGGACGTAGTTAAGCAGAAAGGACTCAATCCACACAATGTCACTTTTGAGTGATTGAAGTTTCAGCTGTGATTTATCTAACATAGTTATTTTTTTTTTAATTTTTGCCCCTTATTATTGACAGGAGCGTGTATATTTTATATGTCTATCAAAATAATGATATATTTTGCAATACATTACGAGATATTAACAGTAGTACGGTGGCATATTTAACTCGGCCATTGTGTGGATTGAGTCCTTTCTGCTTAACTACGTCCAACTATAAGTCGTATAAGTAAAGGCAGGGCAGAAAATTACCAGTCTCTTCAAGCAGCCTGAGGCAATAGAACTCGTCAGGGCTCAGGGCGAGGTTCAGCGCCGCCGCCTGCGCCGCCTCCGGGATGGAGACGCGCGGGAACGCGAACATTGAACCCTGGACGACAAACAACGATTACATTTAGATGGCTCCGTTGCCCAGTGGCTGAGGAATTCGCTTCAACGCTATAGTCCATAGATACAAGGGCGTCGCCAAGAGGGGCAGGGGGAGGCAGGTACCCCCCCTAGACATTAAAAAAATTAGCTAAATGTAAAGCAACCACAGTCCTTAGTCCACTCACTTGACTTGCTTGCCTGACCAAACGTTCCTCCTTCGTTCTTATTACAATTGCCGTAGAGTTCAGAGCACTACAAGTATTAAGAATCATGGGAAGCTTTATGTACCTACCCACAATAATTCATACTTTACACCCTCCATTTGGGTATATATATGAACTTGCCCTTACTGGGCCGTCGGGTAGCAACGCCCTTGCAGTAGGTATATACAATTTTTAATGACAGATTTAGATGATTATCGAGACATTGTTAAAAGCTGTACGTTCCAAATGCCACGTAGATTTATTTATTTGAAGACAATATGTATACACAAAGATATGTCACTCACATCGATGGGATTACAGAAGTATCCAGGTATAGAGTTGAAGGTGTCGTAGGCGGTCTCCGTCCTCTCGCTCAGCACCTGCTGTATGTCGCGCAGCTCCTTAGAGAACTGCTCGTATGAAGGCTCTCCTGGAGCTGGCGGCTTCATCTGACGTGCAAAAAGGGAGCGTCACTCTACTACCAGGTCTCTACTCTAGGTTACATTCTATTACCGCCGCCGCCGTCCAAATCTTCTTAAACAGATTGAATTCTGAGATGTTTCTAATCGATTGATAAATCAATGTTCGGACTGCCTCATAAGTATAATGGTCCTACTGCTACGCTAAAGGTTCTGGGTTCGATTCCCAGGTCGAGTAGTGCTATTGGGGTTTTCTATGAAATTAATTGATTTTGCCCTAAATTGTTAAACTCGCATATCTAATAATATAAATAGTGTCTGGACTTTAAAAGAGACCATGATACTTCGGGGATTACAGGCGTCATGGTATGCTAAATCAATGTTCATAGAATCCATCGTAATCTTGTGACCTATTGTAGCTGTTTTCATAGCAGATCAAAGAGTTTAAAAGTGCAGTCTGTAGATGCAACAAGAAATTAGAAAGTGACTATGATATAAATTCCTTAACGAGACCGCGACCCTTTATATGGTTGAAACAATTATTTCTTTTGTGCCGTCTAAATGATCCTTCTCTGCCATAGCGAGCTAACCCCACCAGTACCAGAGGTACTGACCACGCAGTCGAGGATGCACTGTCCGAGCACGGTGGGGCACTGCATGACGGCGCGCGCGGTGAGGAAGGCGCGGCGCACGCGCGGCCCCACGCGCGCCAGCTCCACGAAGCCCGCGCGCAGCCCGCACTCCGCCGCCCAGCCCTTCGAGCACGTCACGAAGCTTGCTAACTCCATGCTGGAATATGGCGCTCCCATTTCGTGCATCACCTGCAAGAGAAGATACAGTTGAAGCGACGGTAGTCTAATGGCTAGGGCGTCGGACTAGCGATCTTGATCTTGAGGTTCCCGGTTCAAAACCCATTGCACTACCGACGTGAACCCTCTCGTAATACAAGCATTTAGCTTTGTACAAGGGGTTAACATGAATACTAGTAATTTACAGTGGGTTATAGCTGTTACCTGACCCACTTAGACCCCGCCGGCCCACCTAGCGTGGGTCAGGTAACAGTTATTACCCACTGTACGACCCACGTTGCTAGTAAACTTTAAAAAAAAGTGATATTAGGTATAGTACGTAGATAGGTTTATTAAGTGTAAACATTATTTCACAGGAATATGACTAAATATACCTATAAAGGGCAACTGACCTTCTTAAAGGAATGGAAGGGCTTGCAGACGATGTTCTCCTGGTACACCTCGTCCGCCATCAGGAACACGTGGTGGTCGTACGCGAACTTTATTATCTCCTCCATGTTCTTACGGGTCAGCACCTGAAGTTAACAATTTATGTCAATAGCCAGTACTACAATAAATCTGTTACTTAGCAACATAAATCCAAGACTGCCTCATTAGTCTAGTGGTCCTAAGCGCGACTGCCACGCTAGAGGTCCTGGGTTCGATCCCCAAGTCGAGCAAAATGTTATTGTGTTTTTCTATGAAATTCTTAGTAGCAGCTTGGAATTTGGACTTGTGCTCGGTTAATGGCAATAGGCTCGCCCCTCTTTATATGGGACCTAAAAATACCGGCGAAATGTTGATGTACATTAATTAGTACACCTCTGCCTGTCCCTTCGGGGAATATAGGCGTGATGGTATGGATGAATTCTATGATTGAAGCGCCTTTCAATGTAGACACCCTTTGCACAAAGCCGATACGTCACAGGTCACATCCACAACCGCAAACCGTAAATCAACGCCATTTGTCGCACGCCATGTTTTCATAAAGCATTTTGTTGTCGCAATTATTTGAACTTGGAATAGTTTCCAATATTTGTGATGGCGGCGGTCGGTGAAATTGCGCACGAATATCCATGAATGGCCACTGATTAATACACGTCGCCCACAAACGCCCGCTTGTTCATCGATATTGTATGCATACACGATAAATATAGTTTTCACTATTTTTCGTTGTGACAATTTGGTCGGTATTGTGCCGTTTTCATTGAATATCGTTTGCATATAAAACATAACAACTAAGTAGTGTAAACGTATTTAATATGTAATAATAATTTATGATAATCACATTCCTGTGAATCAATTTGAACAAATACTTGATTATTTAGAGCTCCGATAGAGCTCTAAATACAGAAATTAAACCATGATTTAATTAAGGAAAAACTGGAGACCATTCATAAATAAAGTCTTTACATTTCTTTATAAACGTTAGAGTGATACTACAGAATAATAATCTACATCTTATATTGTGGTGATACTGTGGTGTACCTAAGATTCATTTCAGTAAGCACATGTTCCATAAGTAAGTCATATTAGTGGTTGCCAGGCTGTAGATCCGGCGGAGAAGGTGAGAAGGGTATCTGTAACCTCTAAAACTCTCACCTGTCCAGTAGGGTTGCCAGGGTTGATGACGACGAGCGCCCTCACGTGGTAGTCCTCGCTGGCCTGCCTCCAACACCGCTCCAGCTCGCTGGCCTGCAGCGCCCACTCGTGCTCCTCGTCCAGGTAGTAGTTGGCCTGGCGGAGGCCCAGCTCCGACAGGGTCCCCGAGAACAGCGGGTACTGGGGTATCGGGATCATCACCGCTGGGACAGTAAAAAGAAAATATTTATGACAAGTCCTACAAGCTTAGTAAATGGGAGCAAATGTCAATATCATCTTACTGAACCCATTGAGGAAACAGCACATACTTACTACCTACATGATTTTGTAAAAGGTTCACGACGCAAAAGTGGTAAAAATTATTGTTAACACTCAATACATTTATTTATACATATACCAAGTTACTACTCGCTAAATATCTGCACTTATACGAATTCTATTAAAGTATCTAAATCGATTAAATAGACCATTTTATTATTCTAGTCTTCATAATATTTCTAGTAATAACTACCATAAACACAGTTTAGTAGAAGCGCTTTAAAATAGTCAATATATTTACTGCAATATATGTGACATTAAATTAAAATAATTTGAACACAAAATTTTTATTCACAACGGAACGGAATACCAAACAGCGCTGCGGTTTCATACCGACCATCTGTTCAGGAACACTCATTTTAAAATAGATTGCTTTTGGTATGCCTTTGCATAACTAGGCGTACTCGGTGTCGTTCACTAAGGGTTTAGCGAGCTAAAGCTAGCTAGCTAGCTCTACCTGAAGAGAACTAAGTCTTAGGTATCATCTACCCCACACTACAGTACCACCACTGAGCTTTAATTTCCTAATTTAGACTATTATATAAACTACCAAACCAAAAGGACCACTGTTATTTTGAATAGTTTGCTGTAGTTTATTCAATCGCTTGCTAGATCGATTACAGTAGTTATTAAGTGTTATTTTTTCCTCGATGCGCCAAACTATCATCCATTCATATAAAAACCAACATAAGTACAACCAACCTGGAGGCTTCCCAGCCACGTCCTCGACGAACAGAGTTAACACGGCCTTGATGACGTCAGAGGCTCCGGAGCCTAGGTACACATCGTCGGGACACGCTGGCACCCCGTCCCGCGACGAGATGTACTGCGCCACGCGCGAGCGCACGATGCGAAGACCGGGTGACGGCGAGTACGCACCTACTGACCCCTTGCTGGAGAAGACGAAGGTACACGTTGAAAAGCTGTTAGTTGGGAATGTATGCAAGTTGACAGAGACCTCTCCTTATAACCAACAGGATGGCCTCTATAAAACTCTAACACCCTGTTAAAAAACATAACGAGTGAACTGTTTGGTATCTATTCTGTTATACATCGCCTACCAAATATCCAGGACTGCCTCATGAGTATTATGGTCCTACTGCTACGTTAGAGGTTCTGGGTTCGATTCCCAGGTCGAGTAGTGCTACTGGGATTTTCTATGAAATTCTCAGTAACAGCTCGGAATCTGGATTTCTGCCCGGTTAATGACAATAGGCTCGCCCCCTATTACATGGGACCTAAAAATACCAGCGAAGTGTAGGAGTACATTAGTAGACCTCTGCCTAACCCTTCGGGGAAGTACAGGCGTGATGGTATGCTATGGTAATATCCAGGAATTTCAGCGTTTTTAGTATGTTTCCCATCAGAATTAGCATAATACATTAAAATTTGCGTTCAAATTTATAGGATTATTCGGCAACGAGCAGGCGAGCTACCTGATGGTAAGAAGTCATCGCCGCCCATGGACATCTGCAATACCAAAGCAGTTGCAGATGCGTTGCCGCACCTATTAAAGGAGAAGGGAAGATGAAAGGAGAAGGAAGGTGATTTAGGGAGTAATTGGGCCTATATATTTTTCTTCTGATTAATAATAAAAAATGTGTTAGCCAGTCATACCTTGACTGGCTAACACATTTTTTATTATCAAAAGTTGCGGTGTCCAACATTTTATCTGCATATTATTGCTACTTTATTGTGTGCACTAAAAGAGGTGCTGCTTTTCTGAATTTAAAAGACGGTAAAGCTTTAACCTTTAACCTATCTCTACCTTAATGTTTTTTAACACTGTACGCTTACAATATATTAATAATAGATTACTATTTCTAATAATAAGCAAATTAGGTCAATCCTTTCGTTGAGTACTTCTTCTTTCTAATAATAATGAATATCATTTCCAATAATAATCGTTTTATTTCAAAACCATTAAAATTCCGTGTAACAGTGCGTACGCTGACAATCCCCGTCTCTGTTATTTCAGCATTAATATCAATTGAAATTGAAACGCTAATGCGTCGCGTGCCATAACCGTCGAGCGAATCAATCTAAATGGAACGCGATGTCAATCAATCAATCATTGGAGTCAGTCGGAGGCCGGAGCCGATCAGCGCAGGAGCAGGTAGCTGTGAGGCATTACGTGGCGGGATGCGGGTAGTTTGACGAATGATCAACGTGATGTGATTAGAAAGTCATTAGGTGAAGCCTCCCCTCTTGGTTATTGCTAGGTATAGGTAAAATATATAAACTATTTGATTCTGTACTAGCTTTCCACCCACGGCTTCGCCCGCGTGATTTCTCGGCTTTTCTCTTCTATAATATTATGCATGTTTGATACATATAAACCTTCCTCTTGAATCGTTCTATTTATTTCTGAAAACTACAGAAATACTATTGATATTAAATTCAGTATTATAGTATTAAATACTGAATTCCGTATCAATAGTAGGTACCTATTTCTGGCAATGATTTCGGCTTTTCAATTATTTTTCTGCAGTCGAAGTTAGTTTTTTTAATTACATATAATTATTGAGATTGCTTGTATGTATAATTATCTTATCTATCTATATATATAAAAGGCAATGTCCCGACTGACATATCATCGCCCAGCCGAAACCACTAATGATAGAACTTTGAAATTTTGTGAGGATATTGCTTTTATACTCTAGGCGTCATTTAAGAAAGGATTTTTCGAAATTCATCCCCTAAAGGGGTGAAATGGGGGCTTAAAGTTTGTATGAAACTCTGTCATTTCTAATTGAAAATTAATGAAATTTGGTATTAAGCCTCTAAATACAATATAATAAAACACGTCCTTAAAGATTTTTTAAATTTCATCCCTTAAATGGGTAAAAAGGGGTGTTAAAGTTTGTATGGATATTTTTTTGTTTATTATCAAAATTACTTGAAATTGAAAATTTATGCATTTCAATATAATTAATGATTTACGTATTTTTGGATTTTTTTAATTTCATCCCTTAAATGGGTAAAAAAGGGTTTTAAAATTTGTGTGAAGAATGTTTTTTATACTATCAAAATTACTTGAACCTTAATATTTATGCTCTTCAATACAATTAAAGAAATACGTATTTTTGGATTTTTTAAATTTCATCCCTAAAAGGGTTAAAAAGGGGTGTGTAAAAAGTTTGTACAAAAATAAATTATTTATTATCAAAATTACTTGAGATTAAGTATTTAAACTCTTCATTATAATTAAAGAAACACGTATTTTTAAATAAATTGTTTAATATCGTGCTTGAACTTATGCATTTAAGCTGTACAATATAATTAAAGCAACAAAATTTCAATTTCACCCCTTAGTCGCGTAAAAAGAGTTACTTCCCCTATATAGTGCAAGTAAAGAAATCTGGAATTTGTATTAACACCTAATTTTTATTATTACCTTTAAAACGGAATACGTTATGCATTGCGTTCAAAATAAATAAATACGAGAAACACAATATTCGAAAATCATATCAAAGTTGTACATATTATTATTTAGCCAACCATTTTGTGTCACGCACTCACTTTTGGCTAAAATACAAAGTAATCGGGACATTACTTTAGCTGTAGCTGCATCTGGAATAGCACCTCTTTTGGTGGGAAGGTGGGCAAGCGGCTCTGCCTTTGAAACTTCCGCTTAGTCTTATTCGTGTCGAAACTCCGTTGTGCAATAATATGATGCAGAGTGACATGGCTCAAATTCTCCGAAATCTCAGATTTATCGTGTGGGATGAGACAACTAAGGCGAACAAAGGTGGAATTGAAGCACACACTAGATTTTTAAAGATGTCAGAGGCAGCAAAAGAGCGATTGGTGGAGTTCCTGAGTTGCAGACGGGGGAATGCCGTCAGATTATGTTATATCTAGAGGAACCCGAGCAGACGAAATCAGAGCATCCTTACCATCGTCATACCTATAGCCCTAACCCAAAATAATGATTATCCGTAAAAAGAAATATGAGAGATATGGTTCTTGGAAAGTTTTCAGAGCTATTACTTAAAATAGGAAATGCGGATTATCCCGAATCCGAAAGGAAAATATGTATACCATCTCTGCTGGTAACAGTAGTGCCAGGTGGCTATGATAGTTTGAATAGTTAGAGTGTACCCTGATTTTTCTAATAAACAAACAAGTATATAGATTGGCTGTGCAAACGTGCAATACTAACTCCATAAAAAAAACATTGCAGCTGCTATTAATTACATACTTCTTAAGTCGTTGGAGGGCTCAGAAATTGAATACAGGTCTATCGATTCAGTGCTACAAGCGGATGAAGCAATTTACTATCATGTAGAGTTCCTTAACAGTGTTAACCTTCCTTGGGACACCTGTAATGCTGCTGCGTCTCATTAAACGATTTAAACTATGTATCGGGACTAGACTGCGAGTAACCGCATTGCACAAAAATATTAAAGAGCCACTGTGATAACTGGATGTATTCGGGGGAATCACTTTTCCTACCTCAAATACCACTGATACCATCCGACTATGTTTTTGAGTACGATTTCTACTTTGCAATGCCCATAAAAATAATTCAGGGTGAGTCCTTAAGGGTGGCAGGCATAGATTTCAGAGAATATTGCTTCCTTCATGAGCAATTCTACGTTGCCTGTTAGAGAGTGCCGTACTAATAGAACTCCAGAATGATAGACTATCGCTCTAGCTGTAAGAACACGAATGCTGCTCATTTAATAACAAATATAGTACATGTTACTTTGGAAAAACCTAAACCGGCAAAATCGTGTTGTCCACGCGGGCGAAGCTGCGGGCGGAAAGCAAGTAACAAATATAGTACATGTTACTTTGGAAAAACCTAAACCGGCAAAATCGTGTTGTCTACGCGGGCGAAGCTGCGGGCGGAAAGCTAGTTCTAATATAAAGGCAACCAATTCAAATCTATACATAGACATAGTATTAACCAATACATATCCGTATCACTGTAATTAAGCAGTTTTTTGTTTTCCTGATGATAATGATCACTTACGTGCAGTCATCGAGTATGTCGCGCGCCCTCTGGCGGACGTCGTCTGGCACCTCTGCTGAATCCACCAGCTCCGGACACGCCGCCAGCGCCACCACCTGACGTATTAATACAATTATTCTTCAACCAACAATTTACCTAGGTACTTAACAAGTGTCTGTTGTGTCTAGTAGTAATGAGTTTCTTGGTAAGATTTCCAGTTCAGGCATCTAATTTTATTCTTGAGTTTCCAACTGACCTGAGTTTAGAATGGAGCCGGACACAGATATTGATAGAAACCTCCCTAAAATCAACTTTCATCAGGTTTTCGTCAACGGCTTCTTACACAATAACACCCATTTTTGCATTACGTAGTTTTCAACAAAAATCTCATTTGTGTATGAAACTCCTCCTCACCGTCAGAGCTAATACAATCATCAAGCCTGAATCCTATCGCATTACCATACAATACCCTTCGACGTTACGTAAAAATTCGTTCGCACTAACAAATACTCGCTCGCCATGTATTTATTCCACCCACGATATTAAACAATTTATGCGCTCCCAACATTGAGGTATTGCCACGTCAAACATTTTTACATTTGTTTAATATATGTTTTTTTATTTATTTAACAAAAAATAATATTTTCTCTCAATAACACCTTTGTATCGACAAAAAGATATGTACACAGGCAGCTAACTACATCTGGTGTTTTAACAAAGATAATCATATACCTATAACACGCAATCTCGTCTCAAATCAAAATCAAAAAAGTCAAAATGCTGTTGCTCTAAAAAGTCTCTCGTCAAAATGCTGTTTTTGTTAGCAGCCTTCATATGACCACCCTTTAGTGGATAATTATTTATAACGAAATCTATATCAAGGCTTCAAGGCAAGGGATCTTATTCCCTGTATACCTAACTATTTTATCGTACTTACATAACAGCCGACCCGATTTGTGCCGACAGTGACACTGTTTACTTAATATGTATTAGGCATACCATTGTCCGTAATACCTCAATGTTTCTCAATACATATGTGACCCTTAAAGCAATTAGCTGGTAATAACGGCCGGATTTGAGTTTGAGGGTGCGTGACGTAATAACGGCAAGTTCACGCCCACGCGTGGTTTACGTGTTGGGATAAGGAAACATGACCCTTTGTTTTATAACGTCTTTTAGTAGTTTGACCCCGGTCGAAAATTTAGAAAAATCTAAAAGGGATGCCGTGGCAAAGCGTCCCGCACTTTCAAATGTTTTTTAGTTCCATCTATAAAAAAATACTATTTCTGTTAATAAAAAAAATCAGGAACATGGGTTGTATCAATAAGCCAGCCATCTCTTAAGCCTGTTGTAACCGAACTCCAGTAGGTATACCCAAACAAAAACCACAGCCGTCGAAAAATTGAAATGGAGAGAGATAAAGAAATAAAAACGAACAAGCAGGTTATTCCACTGACCTGCCTGATGAAGGTGATGGGCTTCTGTCCCAGGGCGTGGCAGTCTCCGATGTTGGCGCGAACTACCCGCTCGAACGGCTTCGGCACGCCCTTAAACAAAATCAAACAAACTCATCGTCATCATTTCTTGTATGGTAGCTCTCTGCCCTCTCTTTCTCAGTCTTAGGTTTATGTGACAGCCTTCTGACGGCCAAGAATCTGTGTTCGTATGCACGGGTATTCCAGCAAGTACAACGCTCGGACAGTTACAGTCGTCTGCAAATTAATTAACAAAGCAGTCTATGCATAATATTTGTGTATTCCAACATGAGTTTTTCTTTATCCTAATAAATAGATAGTACAATCAAAAATACGCATCGTGTATCCACAAAAAAGTATCACATTCGCTCAGAATTATAATGTCCAATTATTGTTCTACGCTACCTTAATACAATGTCATATATCACACAGTTTAAAATTCTTAACCGTCCTGGCTAACCTGTCTTAAAGTCCCAAGTTAAACGATTGCAAAATTAATGATCCCTATAAGGTTCTCTGACAAATCCGTAGAAAATCTTCTGGAATATAAATTAGATTGAAGATCACCCCCTTGCTCGACTCCCCTGGGTGTCGTCAAAGACAACTGAGACATTATACCGACGGGACTCGATAAATATGGCAGCAATTACTCTCAGAAAGTCGTACGGTTAGCTGAACTTGAGAAGCTTCCGAAGAATATCAAGAGAAGAAACGGCGGGTGACTACTAAGTTCGGTAAACGAATAGATATAGGATTGATTAATTGATCACCATATGTTGTTTTCTTAACTGTAAGCGACGCATACGTCTTAGGATTTAATAAAAAATGTAAATAGTATTATATAGCATAATTTAGTCAATTAATGCAATCATATTTAGTTATTTGTTTTGTAAAAAAATATGGAGGTATCTGCACACTACTTGGTGACAATTTGAACGGGCCGTTTTTTAACGATATCGTCAACGCTAGTCCGCAGCTACCTCTCCGAGCAGACACACGCCACTTTTGTAAACTAGTTTCTAAGTTTTGGTGCATTACATTCAGTTTTTATTATTCGGCTTCGAGTATCATTTGACCAGCGACCTCCTATACACTACATTAACTAACAACTGTAATCTACATTGCTTTCAAATGTTGAAGCCAGCCACTACTACTAGCTGCTATATACCACAAGTACATAACGCCGCTTTTCCTTTAAAGTACGCTCACATTTTTAGGTCGCATCCAATACCCGTGACCCTATTTCGAGCCATACCACGCAGTTACAAATACTCGGAGCTACCTACTACTGAGAATTTCCTAATGGAAAAACTCAATACCTATTCACTCGACCTGGAAATATTTTGCGACCACTATGTCAATGAGGCAGTCTTAGAAGGTACCTAATAACTTAGCAAAATGGTATAAAGAAAGAGGTCATTCCCAACAACTCACAGAGGCCATTTGAAAAATATTTAATTTATTGTTTAGTAGACAAGAAAGACAATGTGGTTGACTATTTCAGTTTACGTCCAACAAGGGCTATCGGTCGAAAAATATCCACCAGGGGGAGCTACTAGCACCACAATGTGAAATTAAGCTTTTTATAGTCTAGTCAAGTCAAGTCAAGGGTTTGAGCTAGCGTTTGCATAGTGCTCAGTATGGTATTAGTAAAATACTTAAAACAATTAACTATATTTTCAAACGACTTCAAAAAGAAGGAGGTTCTCAATTCGTATGTATGTTTTTTTTTATATGTTTGTTACGCGATATCTCCGCCAATTATGGATCGATTTTAATAATTGTTTGGTAGGACTTACTTCAGAGGTGGTCCCGTTCAAATTTGATCGAAATCAGTTAAGCAGTTTTAAAAATATCAACAAAATTCTAAAAATTGTTTACATCGATGATATTATCGTTTACTCCGAAACATCGCTGTATTATTGGAGCGTGATGCGTTTAGTTGGCTAACAAGTGCTTATAAACATTACTTTCCACTAAAAATCAAAAATTAAAATTTTTTTTGCAAAAAAGTTAAAGAGCATTCAAAAAAAAATTTTTCTAAAACAGTTTGGGAAGTCGGTAGTGAAAACAAAAGAACCACTCAAATAGAAGTCCCCGACTTCCAAAACTGTTTTAGACAAAATTATGTAAAATTTTTTTTGAATGCTGTTTAACTTTTTTGTTATGTAAAATTCACGATGGTAGGTACAAGTACCTACTATTAACTTTTATCTGAACATCTACCTACACTTCAAGTAATGATAGATCTGCGAAGGTTATATACTTTATATGAAACGATAACATTGATATTTTCCGTACAATCGTACAGTTCCTTGAAGTTATCGTGGGGTTTTCACCCAGCGGATAGCGTGAGTCACGATTAAGAAATAATTAATTAATTATTTTAATTTTCACAATCGCGGTTTGCCGTGCAGGTTATCTACGAGGGATACAATTTAATTATTTGTAGTCGCAACATTCGCATCGGAACGCCTCCTGAACCGATGGGGATTTTTTTAAGTGATTCGATACAACTAGCGGCAGATCACATGAGCCATTGGAATAGATCTCTTTATTTACAACATAACATTAGATCATTCTTAATTTATCAAGTTGTTCTTGAGAACCAACCAATTTTATTGTTCTATTAAATTTCTACTTGGTGATGGCAAGTAGAACCACTGATACAAACCAGAAACCAATGACCGACAGAAATAGTGTTCGCGTTTAGTCGCGTTTAGTGAATGAAAGGGGTTAGCAATAGTGACGCGGTGATCACCAATGATTTAGATTAGCACAGAACCTCAATAAATGTCATAATTATGTTGGATTGATCGACGCAACGCGCCCTACTAGGTGTACCTAATTTTATTTAATTCTATTAGACAACAGTGAGCCAGACATCTCTGTAGACAATCTGACGATCGATTGAGCAGACAAGTTTGGGCAATCGTAGTGTGATATGCCGTGGGACACGATGGTTCGACGGTTTAAAGAAGATGGCTGGCAGCGGATGGATGCTAACTAACCAAGACCGGAATGGCTGGTGCTCTTTGGGGGAAGCATAGGTTCAGCAGTGAACAGCAATAGGCTGATATGATGATAGGAAAAGAAAGAAAATTGGGCATAGTATACAGCATATTAATATGAAATTAGATACAAAAAAATAGCCCAACAACGTGAGCAACATTATGGTACGTAAATGTACTCATTAGTCTGGAGATAGTTATTTAATATATATATATAATATAATATATATTTAATATAATATATATTTAATATTATATATCATAAACACTCACACGAGATGTGTTACCGAATTATCTGGCTCGATCAATCTTGTTACAAGTTCATCAACTAGTCTACTTAGATTGATTGTACGAGTTTCGTCATTTTAATGAGAATGAAGCTTCAGTATAATTTCTAGAAACCCAAGATAATTATAATTACCTAGATGATAAAAACAGAGGTGTGTAAAGTTTAGTTTCTTTCAACCTCAGGCGAGAAATTAATTAATTTTTTTGGTTTTTCGAAAATTGTTCAGCTACTACATATTTTAGTTACATGGCAGTAAGTATTAACAAATTACGACATTAACAATAACTTATTCACAACTAAGTATTAAAACTTTTGCTTAAATATCTGTATCCTAGAAGATTTTGGGGTAAAAATGAGGATTCGGCCAAAAATTAAGATTAATACCTAAATCTAAGATAAAAATTTTTGCTTCGTTATTTAAAAATAAAAAACCCTTTGAGCCAGCAAAGAGCTACTTTTTGCATTGGTTCGATAGGAAATGACTCGCTTTTACAACGTACAACTTGCAAGCAACACTGTCCGTGCAGTCGGGAGCCAAACGATGCTATCTTTGAATGAAGGCTCGCCATATTGGAGAGCTGCCCAACGGCCCCAGTAACCCAAGGATACGACCAGCTTACTGTAGATGGGCGTCATCTAACCATAATACCGCAATCCTGGAGGCTCGAAATGGATTAGAGAGGAATCCAATTATTTGATTGAACCCGGGAATAGGTACGTTTAAGTACACTTGTTTATACAGCCAATTATAAAATTGAATCCTTAATCTTTGTAGATACTACAACCACCAAAACTATTATCCATAAATTGTGTAAATAGTGTCACTATAAAGACAATGTATGGATAATGGATAATGGAAATGGATATTTTTATTTTTTTAAATAGGTTAAAAGAAATTGATACATAGAAAAGCATTCATCGTTCTTGAAGATTGGCCGTTATGAATATTTTAAGTAAATCCTAAAAATAATATCTAGGTAACATCAGTAAACACAATGACCTACAACGATTGTACACACTGGCAAAAAAGTCAATTTATTTAAATCAAGCTTTCCACCAAAGTATACAAAAAAAACACCGTACACATGCCAGTAGAAGAGGAAAGATTTCTTAGTTTTTTCTAAAAAATCAACTCTGAAACTACTTATTTATTAATTCTTTCACACTAAGAATGCTAATTTTTTCTCGATTAACATGATTATTAATTATCCCGTGAAATAACCGAAATCCAATGAGGGTGAAGCCGGAGACAGCTCTCTATCATTAATAAATTGAGTTGAAAACATATTTACCGTCTAAGATTTTGTTCAAAGAGTATATATTTTTAAAAGGCAATTATAAGCATTTTGCACCTAGTAATATATTGTTTTGCATCTATTTGAAATAAAAACATATCAGCAACGTACGAAACGGGAACGACCTATGTCGCGGGGAACTTTACAAACATAGATAGATCATACAAAATACTAGACAGATTATAATAAATATGCAAACTCGAAACATTGATTGAAGCGGCGCGGCGGCGGTAGCCTAATGGCTAGGGCGTTGGACTTGCGATCATGTGGTTGCCGGTTCGAACCCCACCCATTGCACTACCGACGTGAACCCACTCGTAAAACAAGCATTTAGTTTAGTACGAGGGGTTAACAAGAATATTAGTAATGTGTGACCCACATTGCTAGTAAGCTTTTTAAAAATAAAAGAAAAAAAAACAAATACTGGTGAATCACATAAATAATTTTCTCAGGTGGGAACCGAACCGACGCCACTCGGCACAACGTTAATGGCGAGGTGGGACCTCAACCATTTCAGTACGCTGAACGTTTTGTGCAATCACTTCTGTTTTCAAAAGATGCAATCATTTTCAAAATATTGTTTATTTTTTCCTCTGAAAACAACAATAACCGAGAATAGAAGGGTTGTTCCGGGGCGCGGAGCAAAAACCGCATTACGTAGCTGCCACACACAGGCAGCCTTCCCCCCCCTCCCTCCTACTGCACTCCTCCTCTCCCCGAGCCTCGGTTTGTGAACACCCAGATAAAGCTAATGGAAATCCAGGGCACACAGGTGCAGGCAGCGAACACTTTTTGTAAGCGACTGTACAGATTGTTGTGGTACACGATGCACTAAGAAAGATTCAAGTGCAATCTATGAGATAGGGGATTCATTTTTATTGTTTTAATAAAAGTTTATAATCAACATCAACATTTAGCCAACTACTAATATTACTATATATTAGAGGTGAATTTAAGTCATGTACTAAGTAATGTGAAAATAAGAGCTGTGTGCGTTTTATAATGATATAGGATCACTCTCCCCGTATACTTTATTGCGATCACAAAAATCGATCCTATGGGCCCTCCGGAATGATAGACCATCGCTCTAGCTAAAAGGACATGAATGCTGCTCATTTAATAACAAATGTACACGTTATTTTTATATTACGGTAAAATAATAAAGTGGAGCAAATTTTGTGGTCTACGCGAGCAAAGAAGTGGACAGAAATATAATTTTAGATAATTTACAATATACATACATACATACCATCGCGCATGTATTTCCCGAAGGGTTAGGCAGAAGTGTACTTAATTTACACCCACACTTCGCCGGTATGTTTAGGTCCAATGTAATAGGGGGCGAGCCTATTGCAATTAACCGGGCACAGATCCAGATTCTGAGCTGCTACTGGGAATTTCATAGAAAAACCCAATAACACTTTGCTCGACCTCTGGATCGAACCCAGGACCTCTAATATAGGAGTCACACTTAGTCACACTAGACTAATGAGGCAGTCAAAAAATAAATATCATCAACATTTAGCCAACTAATGTTACTATTTAAAAGGAATTTTTTGCGATCACAAATTAAAGGCAACAGCCACTATATACACCTGCAAAGTTTAACCGCCAAGTTGTGTTGCAGTTGTACTCGTACAAGTGAATTCAAAATGTTAAAACATCGTTTCTGCTAAAATTCAAAGCTGCAAGACTCGTTAGTTCCAACAAGTTCTTTTAAAACGTTTTGTGCTTACTTTTTGTTTTAGTAAAGTGCGAGAACTGCGCTGCTACATGTACAATTGTACATGTACCTCTACCGCCAGCTCGAAAACTAGTGGAAATATTGAGCTAGTTGGAATTTTTGAGATCAACCACGGACTACACTATACCAAGAAATGTTAGTTCAAAGGTTAAAAATGTTACTTGTTCTGTATGCAAAGGCAGGAAATTTCTCCGTGGTATTTTTCCGTGCTTTTTAACCCGCGTAGTCAAAGTCAAGTGTTTTGTTTCAATCACACTGATTTTATCATTGTTATTACCTAAGTAGTTCATTTTTTCAAAAACTAGTTGCACAGTTCCAAATAGTGACTTTATAGGCAAAAATCGTCCGAAAATGTAACCATAGGACAGACCTGTTATCCAATTACGAGAAATCTCCTTATAAATACTTAAATAAAACTTACTTTGCTCAAGTTAGGTATGCTTACCTATGCTCTAAAATCGCCTTCGGTAGTATGTATACCACGAGCCAACGAACTTGATCTATTTCCGCATGATTACCAAGTTTGTGCTCAATTCAGTCGCTTACCTCGGAAGATAACTACTCATCAAGGTACGACTTGTACACAGTTGTGAAGATCAGAGAGTACACTGAACTTCCTCGAGCAAGCGTGGTGTTTAAATCCTACACAACTTTAGCTTATCTAATTGATAAACTTAGTCTGGGATTAAGCTGTTTAAAATTAAAGATTAATTGATATATTGCACCTTTAAGGTTTTGTCCAGTAGGTAGATGAAGAAAGAAAGTATAACAAGACAAAAGGCGTAGATCAGTTATTAATCCCAAGTACTAAGAATCTGTGATTTAATTTTCAGGTTACAATATGAACAAGACCTGAAAAGATACTTCCTACTTTAATACAAATCTAAGGTATACCAACTAGCACAATAGTTTGGAGCATCAACGTGTCGAGGGGTCGTGGCCATAACAACAGATGTCGCCACAAGCACCCACAAGTGTAGTTTTACGAGCTCCTTCGTGTAAAAGGGATGTGCTTTATTGTCGGTCAGTCCGGGGCAAAGTGACACAGACCCGTCAATGGCCCGACACATTACTAAGTAAATATTTCGGCCGACACCTGACTTACAAGATTAAGATAAGAAGACTCATATAAGGCGTAGATTTGTGGGGAAGTTGATTATGTAGCACCTGTAATAAGCCAAAGCATAATACATCCCAATATGATCTTGAGATAACATAATTATTATCTTATTACCTATGCATCTCTTGTAAATGAAATCGTGTCGTCATTATCAGATCAGTTGCACATAAAATTAAATACTGTAAGATGTGCCTTCTTTTTTCTCTTATCTTATATGATAATAAGGATGAAAACTCATTCAATAACTACATAGTAAAATGTATGTATGTATGCATGTAAAACATAGTCAAATATCGCACAAGAAAAGAATCTAGTATTTGAATAACACACGAACACGTTGTCAGACGAGTGTATCGATACAATCATTCGGAACTTTCTGTAAGCTCTGTGTAAGCTACAAACAAACACAGACATCATTTCTTTACAAAATGTTTACCAAACATTTACTCAGCCTAACATCTCCACTACCCGGCCTTTGCAAATCAGGCTGAGCAGTAAGCCAACATTTATAGCATTCCTAGTACAAGTATGTAATACTGTCAAACACAAAGTAAGTATTTATAGAAAGTCCAGTCCATGCAACCAGTATATGCACAGGAACCTGACTGTGAAACTAGTAGCACTACCAGGCATGTTCTATGATCAGGGTGAAGACAATTTCAGATAGGATAATTATTTTATTTAAGTACTACCTACTAATAACCCTAACATAGTGTTCGAAACGCTACTGATCGTATTAATCTAGGTAAACTATTCTTGTGAACTATGAACTAAACGGTTGTTTTGTTTTGTATCCATCGCAACTTTTGTACAATGCACTCTAATTGTCTTTCTGTGTGTATCTATGCAGTGTCGGGGATGTTGACAACCGGCTCCCAAACTGTTATTGCTTACAAATAACACTTACATTGGCCATAAAATATGTCTGGCTTGGCTTCACCCTGGAGGGTTGCGAGCAGATCAACTAGATTGACTACTTGTTTTGATGGTATCGCCGGAGCCACAACAGGGCTGGTGAATAATAACATAAAGGTCTTATTGTCATAGGCTTCTATGTTCTCCTTTGTTAATACCTACATGTTCCTAATATGTGTACATTAACTGTAGTAATAAGTATTAGCTTATTAATTAGTGAAAATTAAACGAGCAATGCTAACGTCCCCCTCAATAAAAATGTATCAGGTAAGTAGTAATAAGTATTAGCTTATTAATTAGTGAAAATCGAACTAACAATGCTTACCCCTCCCTCAATAAAAATGTATCAGGTAAGTAAGTAGGTACCACGGTTTTCGGGTGCACAGCTATTAAGAGGCTGGATAACATGTTGGCTATTGTTTCGTTATCTCTGGTAACACAGCGTGAGTGACACTCACACTTCATAACTGTACTTTCAATTGACTGTCCCCTGCAAAAATTTTCTATAATGGATTTCATTATTTGGTAATACGTATTAGGAAGATATTTCTTTAAAAAGCTCCAAGCTTTATTTAAATAAATGAGTCGCTTTTGCTCCTGCAACCATGGTAACTCACTAAATTTAGCACCGCCTTGCATCGTTTGAAACACAATCTGGTTACTGGAGAACAATAGAATCATCTTGCCTGTATATAATAGTGTATAATAATTAACCAATAATATGTGGTGCCAAAACACGACACTGAAAAGAGCCCCGTGCCCATCAGTAGAAAAGAAACAGATTGATGTGATTGATGATGATGAATAAGTACATGGGTGAATTTCAACAAATGCCATTTTTCTTATCATATCGGTGAACTTTTTCATTTATATATATTTTTTATTTTTTTCATGTTTAATGTAATATTTAGGATACTAAATACTCCCTTATTGGTAACCATCAACGTATCTTTTAAGACTATGGAGAAAATTCAGTTTGAATTCTGGTTTCCACCGATGTGACAATCCGGCACCGATTATCTTTTCTGTACACCGATATGATAAATTTATTCACCGATGTGATATACATATACAGCGATATGATAATCTATCCACCTTTGAACATCAAAAAAGAAATAGTAGGCTTATACATTTTTGAAGGAGTGACTAAGAACTGAATACCTGAACTAAGGGTATTATTTTCTTAGAATAAAAAATAATGTTTTTTTTAATTATCATTGTGTTTATTTAAAAGAAGTATAAAAAACAAAAAGTTCTTGTACGTTATTGTACAATACACATTTATTAATGTGGCGATCAAGCTAATTGTTTTGCCATGTGTAGGTACACTTAAAACATTGTGGCGTTCTAGGTTCAACAATACTAAGAATAGAAACTTTATATAAGAAAACTTTATATACCTAATTAATCAGCCTTTTAAGTTTAACCTTAATCATAACAACACTACAATAATCACAGCTTTAATTATCACTTAATTTAATATTTTTAAAATCTTTGTTCTCAGTGCGTAAGTATCATAGATTACATAGAGATCGCTTATATCTTACATCTAGCAAATAATCTTTACCCTTAAAAAAAAAACTTAAATTAAATCTGTCAGTATAATTTGGTTATTATGTTAATCAGCCTTTAAGTTCAACATAAATCACTACAGAACTTGAACCGTCTTCGTACTCCACTTTTATTAAATTGCACCATAATTAGACTTTTAAGTCATAGAAGACTATGTAGTATACCTATAGTTAATCACAGCACTTAATTACGTACTTTTATAATTATTATCTGTTACAACAATTAAACCTCTTTTTTTCAATTAAAACTAAAAACAATAAAAATAAAAATTTTAAAAACAAATCAGCCCAGATCAAAATAAGTCATCATCAGTGTCACTGCAACCAAATATATAATTAAATCTCTGTTTGATGTCAGGAGTTGGTTTACGTGGCTCATTTTTTTCTTTTTTAAAGTTAATTTTAGATTTTATTCTAAATATTTCCTCATCGGTGTCACTGTCTTCCACGGTAGGACTTGAAAATCTATTAGATGCTTTTACCGTATCCTCTTTATTTACGAATTGAGTTGATTCCTCTAAACCAACTAAAATGTTCGTGTCAATTTTCTCTAAAAATGAACAGGCAGGAGTACTTTGATCAAGATCTACATAGTTCAATAGCAAATTTTCAGACATTTTTGTCGAAGAGGATGATCTGGGTGCCGCATTTTCCGAGATTTTTAATGTATTTGATGGTGTAAAATACTTTGAATGTGATGGCTGTGGGAACAAAATTAATTTGTCAGTTAACTTTACTGGTCGCATTTTAGTGATATCTATTTTGGATTTAGTTCTGGATTTTTTATTACTCGAAGTAGAAAGTTGAGGTTTAGACTTAATTTCGTGTTCGGTTGACAAATTGTGGAAGTCTAGATGTTTGCCATGTGGACATTTAACAACATATTTCATACATTCATCTTCTATACAAGAAAGTCGACGTAAAACTATACGATTTTTAGCTTCTTTAGTCCAAATGACTTGTTTGACTTGCAATGTTCCACGAAATGTGTTCAAATTTGTAGGGAGAAGCCAGTCCTTTTCTTCAACTTCATATTCTTCTACAGTACTAATTTTCACGCCTTGGACAGCAGATTTTAAATAGTTTACAAAAGAGTCTATATTATTCATATCACCATCGTGTGCAACAAATCGATCCGCCGTTCGCTTCAGTAGCCCACCTACTCCATCTGGCGCACCTTTTCCATGACCACATTCACTATAGTTCCATATTATGTTAGTCAGAGAAGAGCAGTAAATACTGAGTTGGGACATAATATAAAAAATTTTCTTATTCCGATACTGGCCTGATGGAGAATCAGAAATAATAATAAGATTCTGAACAATTGGAGCTTCCTGTTTAATTTCTTCTAATATTGGAACAAGGTGAGCCCAAACGGCGGCAGCATCATGGCGCAGTGAAGAACTAATAGTGCAGAAACATTGAGTTGTTATATTCTCTTCCTTATTTTTATAGTAAATTACAGCAGTGTGTAATGTGAATTGTTGACGACTGCCACCAAAGTGCATAGATTGTATTTCGGACCCGTACTTGGAGCTATAGTTCTCACTAAAGTCAATGTGAACGACACAATCCTTTTCAGTCATGTTTTGTTTGTAGTGCTTAAAAGCTTGACTTTGATTTCGTATATTACTACAATGTGTTAAGAACGGTTTCAGATTGTTTTCAAATATTTTGATTAGTTGTAATGGTTTAACGGTTATTTTTACTTTTTCTACATTAACGGCTATTTTATCGACTCCATTTTTTTTGTAATTCTTTTTTATCTTCTTCCAATTCCAATAAATAACATCTTTGGAGTTATCAAATTCTTGATAATTTAAATGACGATTCTTACAGACAGGACATGTTCTTTGCAGGCATTCTACCTTAAAAATATCACAGCAAATACTACTTAGAATTTCAGTCGTGGTGTTTTCTTTTATGATACGATTTCTTTTTAAAGATGATATAACAAGATCCATGTTCTCATGTTTCTCACATAGGCATGTATTTCTCAAGTTTAATTTTGGCTGCGTGACCCAAAACGGCCTCATTCTTGTAAAAGTGACGTAACTGATTGGAGGGTAGCCCGAAGTCAAATACTTTTTGTGTAAATTTTTAATTGTGTCTTTCATCAGCCTTTTCTGTTTTTTTACTCCATTTTGTGTGACAGTATCCTTTTTACCTGGGCAAAGATTTGAATTTTCATCATCCTCAAAAAACTGAACAACAATCTTACGGATACGTTTTTGCAGGTCTATATTTTTTGGCTTCGTTGGGATTCGTCTCACTTCTAAATTACTCTGTTTTAATTTCTTAAATTCTTGATGTAGTCTCATGTATCTCTTTTTGTACATTAGTTTCTCTTTATTAGCCTTTGCCAATTGTTTTCTTAAATCGTGTATTTGCTGAGTTTTAACGTTTTGATATTTACGAAATTTCATTTTAATGTCTTGTTTGAATTTAACAGTATTAAAGGATGTGTCTAAGTTAGGACTATTTGGGCGTAATGTTGATTCTTCTGAATTTATAGAACTAATACTTGGCGTTCGTAAAGGAGATGCTATTGATAAATCTAGGGGACTGCTTGTACGTAAATAGTGGGAACTACTCGCTACTATGGCATCAATACGCAAATTAGGACTATTACATCGAACATTCTGTCGCAATAGCCGTGGGCTATGAGGTCCTATTAGTTCTTGAGAAATACCGGGCTCGTTATCTTGATTTTTCGGTAGCGATTCTGCGTCATTGGTCTCTGAAACACTTGTTGGGTTGTTGCGGGCACCATTTGCCTTATTTTTTTTCCGCTGATAATATGCACGGGCACTGATTCGGTTTTTCTTTTGTGCATTGCGACGTGCATGTGCAGTCATTTGGCTTCGGGTTAGGATAAGTCCAGCTGCCTTTCTTTTAGCTAAGCGTTCTCTGTCTTTTCTTAAATGCTGCTCTCTTAACACAGGATCACTTTTGATTTTAGCTTTTCTTATTCTTTCCATCAACCTCTTTCTCTCTTTTTTCTCCTCCTCGTTTAGTTTTGATTTCAGCATTCTTAAACAAAATTAATCTTAAACAAAATTACTCGAACGAATTGTGTGCGGCACGAGCTGCACACAAGTTAATATTTATGAAAGTTAAAAAATATAATATGTGTATATGTATGTATATAATGTATGGTTGTAGGTATGCTCCATTGTTTTTTTGTTTACTTTAATGAAATGACACTATGTCTACCAATATGATAAAATTACACCGAGGTGATAATATGATCTACCGATGTGATAAAACAATCCACCGATGTGACAAAACTATGCGTCGATCATGAATCAAAACACCGATATGATATTTAAGACACCGATTGATTTTTCTTATCACATCGGTGTAAATTATCACATCGGTGGTAAAAAAGACCACCGATTACAGCGATATGAGAACAGCGACGTGAGAAATTATCGACTTTTTTGAAAATTATGAAAAATGTATAATATTTAGGCTAAATTCAAGTACCTATAATGATGCTAATTTACTTACTATGTCTGTTAGAACCAAACAATCGTAATAAAACTTCACATTACACTAGAAAAATGCAACCACCGATAATATAAAATAATTGCTTGGAAGTAACTGAAATGTCGTACTTACGTAATTGGCGGGAATATGCAGCGATTTGACACACGTCCGTCCTGACTGCGCACTAGCACACACTAACGAGGGAAATAAAATTGGGGTGGGGACACTGTCGGACTCATCGATGCAAAGTTAGGTTTAAATTACTTTTGTGCAGCGATATGACAAAATTTTGCGAGACAAGTACATTTATGCCTCTCAGTAATAAATATTATGAATTACGTAATAAAATATGCTACATATTAATAATAAAACTAATATTCTATGAAATAGAATAAGTTCTATTCTTAAGTTACTTATTTTTATAACGATATAAGCGTTTTTGCTTGTAAAAAAAGTAGAGGGACAGCACCGATGTGACAAAAATAGAGGTTTATGTATTTATTTCTACCTTTGTAAATAGACTTAGACAAATAATATTTTATGCCACAACCCAATAAATACCTAATGAATACAAAAAAAAATAGTACAGAACAATATTCCTTTTTTCAAATACTAATTTCAATGAAGACAAAAAAAAAAGTCGTTTGGGAAATTCACCCACATACATCGTGTATTGATAACATATCTTACACGATGTCAGAGTATAAAGCTGGTATATAAAACTATTTCAATGAAAGGAACAAACACATTCATGTAATGCCAAAGAGATGGGATGACGTCACAGTTACGATGATATTAGTCGATTTAAGAACAAACTCGATAGGATTCGTACTAAATATATATAAAATTATGAAATTACCTAAATATCTGTTTCTGAAATTAGTTATAAAAGCTGCTGGATGCCTTTAAAACATAAAATAGCTCGAAAAACATTATCCCTCATCATTATACGCGTCGTCATATTATTAGATTTTAGAAAGCGTCCGTCGAGTTTTCAAGCTAAAAGCAGGGCTAAATAAGGTTAATTGTTGTTATGTCTCCTATCTTGGCTTTAAGTCGGGATTCACGCAATTAAACTAAATTCCCATCAAGGAACCCATAGCCACATCCCTATATCCCTCTCGGTCAGATCGCCTCATCAAGTTTTGCGGGTAACAAGTAACAAACAGCCCGATAAATCTCCCTTACTGCAGAACACACGCGAGACAACCCTGGACGAAAATATGTTTTTATTGCCAGCCCTGACGACCAACAATGGAGCAAAAAATAATCCCACATCCGCTTACCACACACATAACGTGATGATGCAGAAGGGTCACATCAAATGAGGTTTAATAAACTAGTACGTGTTCACTTCCCTTGTCAGCTATCGAGCGTGTGCTTCACTCGTAAAGCTGAAACGGCACGGCACAAAAACGTCATCTAGCTTCTTCATCTTCTTCCGTCCCTGATTCCGTTACTCCGGGTAGGTACTCCTCACTTTTCTGCATCAAGATATATCGCCAAAAATGTCGTCTTTATCGTCCAATATTTGATGGTCAGTCTATTGGCTTCAAGCAACAAATATATCTACCTACTTAATATTGTGAGCCAGAATCGAAATCATTTATTTAATAAAATTCCTTGTTAAAATTCAATATGTAATGTACCTTCTGTGCACATCTATATAGCTCGCACCCTTCCGTGTTTTCAGCGGTATCATATTACATCAGAGGATTCACAATGTTGCCAGTCGCGGTTAATTTCGTTATTTTTTAGCTCAAATTGCTTGTTCACTAGTGTTTCACGGTGTTGCCTTGTAATCCGAATTTTTTGATGAAAAACATTTTCCTACTTTTCGTTATTTTTTCACTACTTATATGTAAAAGAAAATGCTCGTTGGTTGGTGCATGCATGCTCTTGGAGACCTTTTTATAATGTTTATATGACAATCGGATGTCGCAAATTGCGGATATCTTTGCTATAGTAATGCAAGTATTTCTTTGCTATGTGAAAGACAACACATGCTGCCCCTGCAATACCTATATTAGCCGTCATATCTAGAGTTATACTTCTATAATTTATCTATCTACCTACATATATATAAAAGTGAAATAGCACTCACAGACTTGATCTCGACATTTCAGCAAAAGGCTAAAAAACTTGAGGTGATGAGGCTTCTGATAGAGTCCAGACAGCAGCTCAGTTATTGGATCAACGCGAATAACACCGCGGAGAACAGTAGGTAATACTGTAAATCCAAAAATGTTTCTGATTGCTAGTAAAGTTCTTGTTTAACTCCGACTACGAAACCGATTAGAAACTCATTTGACAAAGTTTAAAGCGTGACTTGGAGGAGACGTAGGATATGAATTATTGCATCCCGGAAAATTACTGACATTTTCATATAATATCATTATGATTAATGTTGGATGGTATGGACAGCTTCGTTGGTCTAATGGTCGCAAGAGCGACTACTACGCGAGATATACTGGATTCTATTCCCTGGTCGAGCAAATTGTTATTGTATTATTCTATAAAATTCTCAGCAGCTTCTCGGAGCTTTGATAATTATGTACCCTGTTAGTAGCAATAGGCTCGCCTTCCAGTTTGCCGGTATATACTGTGGGTGTGTATAAGTACACCTCTGCCTAACCCTTCAAGGAATATAATGTTAGCTAAGTACAATGCATAATAATAATACTATCTTAATTCCATATCGTCTAATACCATTACATTTGCGACGGGTCCGCACATTTCAGTAATAGTTATTTATACGGGGATTCGATGAGAAATAAACCTTCATCCCTGGTCCGCGTGGCACCGGGCCGGCCCCTGGGGACCAGCAGCAAAACGCCTGTAACCCGTACCTGGCTTTTTATGACGGTTTCAGCGATAACACGCTATATTTTTTTGTAAAACTTCCAACACTATAGCGAAGAAAGGGTTACATTTAGGAAAACCTTTTCATTACTGAAGGTACTTGGTGTATAGTGATGGAAATTGCGAAGAAAAAAGCGACATTATGAAAGAACTAACCAATCCGGAAATAAGTATAAGTCGAGTAGCAAGGCCCTTTTTTAATTTATCTACGCGATTATAGAGATGGAATATTTGACTGCATCCGCGAACTCAAGTCACACAGTCAGTGAAAATGTAACATATGTTTTCCTCAGTAATAGTAGTACTAAATCATAACAATTGCCTACCTTCTGTAACTCCCTCTCAATCTGCACAGCTCGTTCCAGAATAGGTCCTCGCACAGCATACTGGATCTTCAGCAGATTCTGGTTGATGTTCTCAACTGTCAAACAATTTTCTAGCTTCATAGTAATATCGTGATAAATATTGTTTTGTTTGATATGAAGTTCTTGCACGCACGCGCCGTACCCGCATCGATGAATACACTGCCGAAGCGTGCGCATTGATGATATATAAATCTTACCCCAGCGAACGAAAAAAAATTACTATGATCTTAAGGGTCTGCTCACATTGCAGGTTATACTTTTTTTTCATATAGATAATTATATATTTTTAGAATCTATAATTAATAACAAAATTCTTGACTGTTTCAATTTGACTGGCTCAGGTATTTAATATTAAAGATTTTATTGTAGACGAAGCCATATATTTTTATACGAAACATACAGGTAAGATAATATTCTACTGAATATGATATGTGTGAATTGATGAGTAGGTAACTTTTAAAATATCTGTACATGGAGATACCTACTCAATTACTATAATTATAAAATAGTGAGGGTAATTTCCACGCTACGAGCTACCAACCCCCTAACATCAATAGGTCAGATATCAGGACAGATACATTATCGTAACGTCTTCTACCAGCTACGCGACATATTATTCACCCGAAGCGAGCATTTCGCCAACATAAGGGAAATTGGTGATACCGTCGCGAGAGGATATCCCGTTTGATATGGATTTATGAAAGCCATGTCGTCTTTCTAAGTATCAAGTTACCATAAAAATCGTGGAATCGTTATTTACCTTATGAACTGTTCACGTAAGAACCTCGTAACAATTTTTATAGCTAGATACCGATATGTTTTTTACATTGATCGATTGGGATTTCTACTGTCAAGTCGAAATGATTATTTTGCCGAGGCCTATTATGTAAATATAGGTAAGTACGGACATAATATGTCTGATACTAATGGAGTTGAGTATACTTAGTTGAGAAGAAGAGCTTAGAAGCTCTCTTGAATTATTGCATTTTTCCGGCTCATTTTAGCAGCGGCCAGACTTCGGTATGCCTCACTATCCTGGCGCATCAATCTCTCCTGACAGCGGGTACTTGAGCCACTTTATCAAGACGGGTGTCTGGGCAATGCAGCATTTTTAACCAAATTGCACTTGGAGCGAAACCTCGCAGGCTGTTTGTATGGGAGCATAGCTTTTCTTCGCGATACTTAGGTACTGCAGCCCCGGTTTAATAAAGTTTTCTATTATTTATCGCTGACGGATCATTAACAGAGTACTATTATAAAAGTTACTTTAACATCTATGCGAAATAATCATAGTGTATAGAGACCTTTACTCGTCAGAGTCATAAGTACGTCGTGCGTCGCAACCCCGCGGCGCGTTATCACCTAGGTGATTCCCTAGATCTCGTTACAAAAAACATAATTCTACGCGCGCGATAATATTGTCAGAGTTCCCGATTTCCTACAAGTTATACGTTTGATAAGAAGGTCAAAGTTATTGTAGGTGATTTACCTTTCTTTAGTAACAGGGAAGCAGGAAAACGAGAAGTTTTTCCTTGGCTACTAATATAACTGTCACGTTTCGTACAACAATGAAGGGGATCCCCGCACATTTTGGCATAGATTTGTGACATACTTACACACTGAAACCTTTTGCTTCGTAGTATTACGACCATCAGCAAATATTTTTTTCTCTGTAAGGCAGGCGGCAGGTTATGTCGGATGCCCACCAAGCAATATCCGCACGTGCTTACTTATTATGCCTTATATTCATGGCCATGGTATTCATCACAATTGCAGCTGCTAGCTGTGGTCCGGTGCACCACCGAACTAGTCTGGTCTAATAGGCCCCACCTACTTACATAGCCCTACGGGCTGCGATGCGTCTACTAAGCAATTTGGTGGTAATTATTTAACTCTAACAAATTAATAAATAGTATGAAATAAGCAAAAAATATAATTATTTAGCAGGTACCTATGCACCTCATAGCCGTAGTAACAGACTATCTTGAGTGCCCTTTTAGTCTCACCACGTTTGAGAGTTCAAAGTGAGACAGCAATATAGATAATACTTCAACTGTCTATTATTTATCTAATGAGCGTTATGGTAATCATCAAAGTATTTCAGTTGCCTGCAGTTGATACAGTTGCTCGCAAAACCGGAGCCGGTTGAAATCAAGTTTCTTGGTCAGACAGTCCCGCGGGGCGCACCATGTATCCAACACTAATTCGTCTTGGTGCGCCGCGCCGAGTGCCCGGGGACTTACGGCTATCGGACGATCGAACAGTGTGTGTAAATGTACTTATTACAACATTCTACGATAACAATTTTGCACGTACGTAGGTATTGTAGATGATTGAGATGGCTTTTTCCTATATGGACATCCTCATGTATGCACTGAGTCTAAGGAATATTGGAAGGATGGTGCTCTTAGTCTCTTACTCAGTAGGAATGAAGGCAGGGTATTCTGGTCTGGTACTTACGGCGGCGTAAGGCGTGGGCGACGTGGGCCACCGCCTACGGCCTCGCGACCGTCTTCTTGCACTGGCAGAGAGCCCCGCAAAATGAATCTTGCCCACATCAAATTTAGATCTTACGCCGCCACTGCTTACGGGACATATTGAACATAGACCTAGAGTGATATGGTTACGAACCAAAAGGCTCAAAACGGAACCCTTGTGGTTTAACTTCGATGCCTCCCGTACGACACGCCCTTTTTATTTTGTTTTCCGTCACACCGACTAATAATAACTTAAACCAAATGTCTTTATTTTAAATAAGCTTTTACAGGCGTTTATGAAACGTTATTGAGTGTAGTTGCACGGTTCGAAAAAGTTGCTCCTATGGAGAACTACATAATATCATTTCACAGGAACTGGGAAAATAGGTTAGACCTGCGCCCAGTTAAACCTTGTGATGCCATCTATATGCGTGTAGGTACGTATAACATGCAAAATTGTATAATCGTATAACAAGCTAAGCGTTCGCGTATATAGCGTTGTGTATTTCAGGCAATGAAGTAAGATGGCGTTGTTTTAACACTCGCGTATACGGTAACATAAATAGTTATTCTACAAAGACTAGTGGTCATAATTCTCTTTGGTTTTCGACGATAGAGAAACGTACAATAATTTTATGGTAGGTACAGTATAATATATTATTTTAGATGATAAGCACACATGATCACTAGCTTACAATAATTAACAAAAATGTATAGAAAAGTAGTACAATGAAAAGACTCTTCTCTTCAGAAATTACCTTCTATCTTCTGTTCACACGAAAAATATGTAGGTACCTATATTGCGAATACAACAACAAGTGTGCATATTATTTTGCAAACGTAGTCGAATATTATATTCCCGACGTATTGGATCCTTAACAACATCCATGATCACGGTTAGACTGAGGTGTCTGACGTCACAGACTTAAGGCTGAGTCTGACGTCTAAATGTTAAAATTACTAACAGCTACCCTACATTTTTTTAAAATATTATTCGATTCACCGTATCGTTCGGTCAATGCAGTATTGTTTAGATTTAGATTTAATGGAATCTATAATTGGCTTCCAACAGATGCTAAGACCCAGCTGTCTTCTTAATTTAAATTTAGGTGATGGTAATACCTAGGCAGGCGCTCGGCTGTGGTACCTACCCACTTACCGTTTCAAGCGGTTTCTGCGATAACGGTATTATGTCGGTGTTATGGGCGCGGTCGGTGTTATGGGCGTCGTTATTATTAAAGGCGTCGTCGGTATTATAGCTATCGTTCTTATAGACGTCGATTTTATACGCGTCGATGTCATATGCGTCGATAATAAAGGCGTCAATCATATGATTGTTGGTATTATAGCCCTCGGTCTTATAGGCGTTGGTGTAATCGACGTCGGTGTTAAAGGAGGTCTTATGGGAGTCGGTGTTATGAGCGTCAGTTTTATGGGTAGGTATTGGTTTTATAAGAGTCAGTTTTATGGGCGTCAAAGTTATCGACACTGGAGTTATGGGCGTCGGTGCTATGGGCGCCGAAGTTATTGGCATCGGTTTTTTGAGCGTCGGTGTTATCGACGATGGTGCTATAGGCGTCGGATATGCTTTTATAAATAACCTACGTTTTTAACAAGTCCTAAAAACCAACATTCAAATTCCGACCTACTACCTACCGCTACTGAGAATTTTATACGAAAATATCAATTCACTTTATTTATTTATTTATTGATGTGACGATCGTAATGAGACATAAGACGTATAATTAACATGGGAGTACAAAATAACAAACGGGTTATTTTTATTATATTTGGCATTAGTTAATGTTAACTATATCTAATATAAATATTGCTGCGTCCCTCCGGTAAATTACACCGGTGTACTTAACGGGAGGGACGCAGGTTCGAACCCGTTATATGTTTATACTGTAAAGTAAAACAACGATTTACTTTTGAGTTTATAACATTTTTTAACAGAGCATAACAAGGTCATACCTATGCTTATAACAGAATCACATATTTTGCATATTCACTGTATTCCTATACGAATTTTCACCAAATCAAATTAAAATCTATATAAATGGCAACAGTAGACTATAAAAAAATGACTAATAGTTAGAACAAATGATTAACATTATTGTAAAGAAAATAATTAAAACAAAAAGCAGTAAATTGATTAAAGTTTGATTTCCAAGCTTATAGAATAATATTTTTTACTTTACAGCCTTTTTCATATCGATTAATAAATTAAATATTAAATAAGAAAATACTTATAAAGTCAACTCGTAGTAGAACTACAAGTATGTTTACAAAAAAATGCATTGTAAGTGTTTCCTTGATTTTACAATTGACTGAAAAATAATCTAAAACTGTTGATTGATAAAAAAATATTTTTATAATATAATAGTGTATATCCGTGTGTGCACAAGAATCTCCGCAACCATCGGTTGTCAATATAACTAAGGAACTAGAAGCTGTTATGTTCGGCAAATACTCAAAAACAGTATATAAATATAGCATATTAATGGAGATGAGTATCCATGTTTTTTGCTCGTAGTAACCGACGAACAAATATCGCAACTGATAGTCCGCGCCTTGACAAATAATTAAGGGTGTATCTTAGAAAGTAAAATATATAGTAAAAAATGATCAGTTGAGTATTAGAAATACCGCAAATCGATACTTAAGCTTACACATACAGCTGCCAAAAAGTACCGATACTTTACTGAATTTAATACTTGTGAGATCCTATTTCGATCGCTGATAAGAACAGTATTCCACTAACAAATACTATTTAAATTCTACTACACAACTAACTGTTCACAATATTCAGTATAAAACGTGGTCAATTTATTGTTGCACGATGAATATGGCGAACGTATCAGTCGTTCATTTGGTAAGACTACAATAACTGTTTACGAGAACTCCTTGGTGAACTTAACGTGGAATTTCTGGAAGGAGTCCAGCATCTCCTGCAGCAGATCAGGCTGAGGTAGGATGGTGGTGCGGAAGTGGTACGTGCCAGGCTTCTGACCGAACCCGGACCCCGGCACTATGCAGATACCTGCATGGAAATACATATTATTACAAATCTCAGTCATCACACTGACTTTAAAGATTTAGTCAATTTTCAAAAAAAAAATTAATATAAATAATTTAATAAAAAATTATTCGATACATAAATAGATATACAAGTAAGAACTTAAATAAATAATGTTATAGTAGGTAATTTTAGTCCTCCATATTGCAATGCTTGTAAAAGGCGGCTAAATAATAAGAACTTAACAACATCTATGTAACACCTATATTTGTACACTTATGTAGTAGTAGTAGTATGCAATAAATCTATGAATCAAGTATAATTATCGCAAGTATGATGTCCACGCGCAATTAATTTATAGTATGTACTTTGTGAATGTCGAACTAACAAAGAGATATAGTTATGTTAGTTTATGTGATGTGTAGGCGGCAGGGACACTATATTGTTTAAAAACAGGGTAAGCATTTTTTGTATATTTATGCATTTTCCATGCTAATATTATAAAGTTTGGTGAAGGAAAACTTCAACTGCGGGAAGAATTCAACATTCGACGCTGCGTCTTCTTTAGATACACCAAACTGCGGTGGCTCAGTTGGTCATAGCGTTTGGCGTATCGAACCAGAAGACGCAAGTTCGAATCCTGTCTGCAGTCGAATTTTTCCTTCGCTAAAATGACATGAATATTAAGTTAAGTTAATAGATATGTTACCGGTCTCCTCGAGCAGGCGGTATGCGTAGAAGACATCGGGCGGCTGGTTGTGTTCCCCGGCCGCCTGCACGGCGCGCGCCGGGAGGGAGATGCGGGGAAATGCATACATCGCGCCCTGGACACAACAACAACAAAAACATTATATTACACTACTTACTGAACACATTATACACACAATAGTGTACTTAAAAGCTTTGGTTTTAAAATATTCACCTTAAAGATACTAAAAATTTTCAAAAATTAAACAGTATTTAAGAAAAGTCAAAGTTGACGTACGATGAAATAAAATAACTTGTAATAAAAAAATAAAACCGCCATCGAAAACAAAAGATCCACTCAAATTAAAGCCACCAACTTCCGAGACTGTTTTAGAATAATTATTTTTTGAAGACCATCGCAAGAGCATACCAAACTGATAGAAAATGTCCTTTCGAATGTACAGGCGTGATGTTATGTTGTGTAATCTTGCGTAAACAATGCATTTTTTTATATATTTATGCCATAGCAATAGCAAGCATCAATCGCGATTGATTTGCTGTAATTTTTTGAAGAGTTCCGTTGTCTGTCTCCTTTCTGAAGTCGCTTAAAAAACTGTTAGTAGGGCTACTAACCTGCACAGTATTACACGTGAAGCCTTCCATTTTCGTGAATGTTTCGACGATCATCTTCGCACGTTTGTTGAGAGAGGCTAGCGTGTCAGTCTTCTCCTTCAGCCACAGCTCGTACGAGGGCTCGCCCTTCACCGGGGGCCGCGCCTGGTACCACAAGTAAATACTTCATGTTAACAATGTCAAAAATACCATCATCTTAAGATAACTGTAGCGTATGGACACTAGGATCACCACGAATATTACTCGCGTGATACTACCATAAGAGGTGGGTTGTCTCATTTGTCCAGTAGTTTTACACGCCAAATAACCCTAATTATTGAAACCATCAACTATATCCTAACTCAGTAGTAGTATTGGCTGCTGGCATGTCTACATGCTAGCATGAATGAGTCGTCACGGCCGGGGAAGTACTACCCACCCACAGAATATCGATGTGAAGTAGCAGTATGTATACTGTTGCGTTTCATACGGTGAGTTTGAAGCGATGGAGGCCTCAGTCCTCTTCCTCCTCCTTTCTCTTTCCCCTCCCTTTTCCTTGGCTCGGCAACGCATCTGCAACTACTTTGGTATTGCAGATGTCCAAGGGCGACGATGTCGAGCTCGCCTGCTCGTTTGCAGAGTTATCCAATGGAAAAAAAATATCTACTGACCACGCAGTCGACGGCGATCTGTCCGATGGTGGAGGGGCACAGCATGGCGGAGATGGCCTTGTAGAGGTTGGCCTGCACCTGCGGCTCCAGGTTGACGAGCTCCATCCAGCCGCCGCGCAGCCCGCACTCACCCATGTACCCCTTGCTGATGGACATGAACGATGCCAGCTCCAGCTCGCTGTACGGCGGACCCAGCTCCGTCAGCACCTGACGATCAAATCATATCAATTAATTTTGAAGTTGTCTTTTTTTTTGGTTCGAAAAGTGAATTAGTCTAGTCGGGAGTATTCTTAGCTATGTTTGATGAAAATCGGCCGAGACATAATGCAATTTTCGGGAGTTTTTAAATTTTTTATTTAGTTGTTATAATAAAGTTTTTCTTTCAAATTCTAAAACAAACCTAAACTAACTCTAAAACGTATTAATTTATCCTTTAGATTCTTACGTCATAAATATTAAACAGGCAAGTCGGCCGTTTATTTTTTCTTAAATCGGGGGGAAGGGAGTCAAAATCTGGCAAAATTCATCTCACGCCTAATGTGATGAAACATGCACGTAAGAGGACTGGCGTAGCTTTCACCTTCATACAAACGCGGCCACGTTTAAGTGAATGTCGATTATATCACCATTATTCGGTAAAGATATTTTTATAATGAAATGAAATGCTAAATAGACTTTTCTTAAACTCTATTACCCTGTACTAGCAGAAGATTCTTATATGGTTGTCATATTTTATCAAATATCTGGATAGTGGATACGCAGGGCGCAATTTTTTAAACCTATAACGTTATCCTTAGTTCAGTTTTTAGTCCTAGTCTACTGTGATTTCTCGTACCTATTTCGAGAATATTAATTTGTCTTTAGCCTTAATGAATATAGTACCTATATGTTTCGACTAAGTCTGTTTTTACCCATTTCCTACTTTAGGTAAGAATACATACCTACATATTTTCGATATTACATATTTCGTAATAGCAACACAATTTTTATGTTGTGTTATTGTTAAATTGCACTTCCACGACGTAAATACATATAATATGTAATAAGCGTATTAAAAGTCATGCAGATTAAATAAGAACAAAGTAAGGCAATAATTGAGGATTAGAAAAATATGAGAATGTACTTTTAAATCGATAAGAAATGCTGATTAGTTATCGATCCCGCTTTGTTCATATTATCAGATATACATATGTGTTGACATTTTTGATATTATTATAAAAATTGGTAACATAAATCGTGTATTATATACCCAAGAAAACACTTAAATATTGATTTACAATATGAAATAACGGAGCGTAAAATTAATACAAGAGATTGAATGCAAATAATATATCATTTATGCCCAATAGATTTGAAATAAACTAACTCAAGGCATTCAATACCAACAACCAACTACCAACTACAAACAACTCTACTATACTCAACCTTCAGGATAAAAAGAAACTCTGTTCTTCCCTATAGATCTTTATGTTCTGTTAACAGTCGGCGCTGGAAATGTTTCGCATTCTAGATTCTTTAAATTAATATTTTTGTGCAACTGCACCCGGAGTTACATAGTTAAACATGAATTACTGTACTACAGAGAGCGTTACTTTAGATGAGCGCAGCTATTACTTTTCCACGCTTACCTTCTTGAAGGAGAAGAACTTGCTATCCTTAGCATATACGTTGTCCTGGTACACCTCGTCAGCGAACAGGAATAGGTTGTGCTTGTGTGCGAACTTTATGATATCCTCGATATTGGCGCGGGTCAGCACCTGCGAATATCATGGTATTAGATAAGGCCAAGCTAAGAAATAACAAGAAAACAGGCATCCTCGTCGTCGCTAGGACTGTCCAGGAAAACGCTGTGAAAGCTAGTGACAGCGAAGAATGTAATGTGACAGCACCTGTCCGGTGGGGTTGCCAGGGTTGATGACTACAATGGCGCGCACGGCCTGTGTCTTGCTGCCCTCAGCGTAGGCGCGCTCGAGCTCCTGAATGTCCAGCGCCCAGTCCTTGTCCTCGTCCAGGTAGTAGCGCACCATGCCCAGGCCGTACTCCGCCAGCGAGGCTGAGTACAGCGGGTACTGCGGGATGGGGATCATCACGCCTGAAAGGAACACCAGAAACCTTTTATGATTGAATAGCTGCTATGTTACGCATAAAGAAGATGGTGTACAATATTATGTTACATGACACATGCTTTTAACTATGTTCGCCACGACGCGATATACTAATTGAGGAACATAAAGCATATTACATTACAGTTAATGTTCCAAACCTCATTCTACCATAAATGAGCATCAGAAAACAGTTAAGTAAAATATAGGTGATTATAAAAAGCGTAAGAAGAAATCTATCAATCAACGTTTGGCGTACCTCAAGGCATTGTTCTATGCCCATTTCTTTTTATAACCCAAATCTTTACTTAGACGATCTTGTGATACTAAGATTAATAAATCCGTACTAAAATGACTGGAATACAATAATTTAAGAACAAATACATCTTGATAAAACAAACATTTGGTGTTTTTGTTATTGTAGGTCCGTCTTGCATACGCAAATATACATATTGTATAGTTTATATAGCTACTCATGTTTTGGACCAATAAATCTTGTATCTTTTCATTCATCGAACCGAGGTCACTTAATATTACTACTAAACTAGCTAAACTAATATTCTAGTGCGTACGAGCACAAACGACACCTGCACAGAATTTCATAAGGTGTAATTATACCTATACGTAAATATTCTAGCATAATTATTACCTATAATTTAAATTTATCATGTTTTATTTTTATCATGTGTTAAAATGTAATGGTGCACATGCAACCTAAGTAGTGTATGTGGTAGTGTACCTACCTACCTGCATGCATACAGTGCTTCATTCGTCACAAACAGTAAGTTCGTAATCACAGAAATCATGGCAAATGTGTAAAATGAGATCAAACGGTAACCCCGCGCACAAATATTGTAAGCTTGCCAAATTATATTTAGTAAGAAAATTTGACAAATACACGCAAACTGTTCGTGATTGCTTTTTTAGCGTTGTATGGAATTGTTTTCAGAGTTGTTGGGTGCAAGTTTCAGCATACGTTGATGACCTCGTCATCCATACTTTACAGAACCAGTTCTATCACTTAACTCAATCATGTTTCACAACAAGGTTGATACTCACGACTAAAAGCTTTTCCATGGAAATATTAGTGTTTATACTATGTGACGTTATTGAACACCCGTTATTACTTCAACCTTGAATATTATTAGCGAACAGGCGGATGCGGACCAGAGTCACTTATATGTAGAACAAATAGCTGCCATTAATGTTTTATGACTGCTCGAGCATTTACACGAGAAATCCTTTGACTAACAGATATTTCATTTAGCTGTTTTACGTCCTAAGAATCCAAAAATCTAAGAAAAACGTAACGGTAACCTTGACTTTGACCGCGTGTTGACATTATTCGCACAGCAATATACATTTATTTATTATTAGCTCTAACTTCTTATTTAAGGCCCAGCGTCTAAACGAGGGTTATGGTAGGAGGGTTACGCAATGGTTACGTGATAAGATATTTGTGTGAGTGTTAGCTACTCAAGATGCAGGGTGTAAGAGGAAACAGAAGTAGTCCTCTCGAAAACCGACGGCAGAGACTAATGATGTACCGAATGTACTTAGGTCACTAAATTATTTTTTTGCATAGGATGACTATCCTTGTTGTATGTGTCTTAAAAAAGAAAGGTGTTCTTGTAAGCCGTTCGAGCAACAGTAATAAACATACGTACCCGAGTCCTTGCCGTCGATTTGGTTGACAAGCAACTGCAGGCAGTTTTTGATGCCGTTGGAGGCTCCTCCGACGAGGCAAATGTCTTGCCAGTTGGCCTTGTGGCCGTCGCGGCGCTCGATGTACGCGGCCACGTCACGCCGGATTATCTCGATACCATGAGACATGGTGTACGAGCCGACAGATTGACCGCTGCATTATAATAACAGTATATTTTGTAGTAGTAGTACGATGACAAACAAACATGCAAATGCAAATGATTGATTTGATAGCTCACCCAGAAGCAGACAGCAGTTCCTTGGCCCTCTGTTTCACGTCGCTGGGATATTTGTCGCTATCCAACAAAGACGGATCAACCACGCATGCCAGCACCTACGCAAAAACCAAACAATACGAGAATAAGACGAGCCTGATGGTTAGTAGTCAGCGCCCGTCCATAGTCACTGCAAGACCAGAGTTGCTGATGCGTTGCCGAGACTTATGAGAATCTACGGACTGCAGACTGAGGGTGGATCTGGCTCCTAGACACTGTCGAAACCCATAGAAGCGCTTTACGACAGACTCTGACGTAAGGATAGTTGCCAGCCAGTCACACCCAGGTCTATTTATACAGATAAAGATTCAAGACATTCTTACAACACTCATTACCAACTATACTGATATCATACCTGTCTGATGAAGGTAATGGGCACCTGACCCATGGCGTGCGCATCTCCTATGTTCGCCTTGATCACCTTCTTGAAAGGCTTCTGGGCTCCCTGGAATAAATATGAAGCTAAGAAACAGAGTACGACTACAAAGCATTCACGCAATTTACAGTGTTAGCAATGTTTAATTAACATCATTATCTGGATCAGAAACGGCCCCAAAATAAAACCATAAAAGTTTTTATGGAGCAGTCAGCTTTATAAAATATTGCAGAACAATAACTGTAATCTGCATAATCTCTGATAGGAACGTAGCGATATAACGTGGTGGAAGTGGTGCAGGCGTACAGGTAGGGTGACCAAATATCAAACACTTATGAGTTATGACTCAATAAGAACATAGACGTACCAAATTCAGTACAGAAAAGAAGTATAGCTACCGGACCTTATGTTTATAGGGGCCGCATAAATTAACAATACTTACCCTATGAGGTGAATTAAATTAAACGTCATGCCTCTAAGGTTATGGACTTCTGTGTTAATGCCATTTTAGAGATTAGAGGAGTTTTGCGCAATGTCCATCACAAGTGTTATCATCAGAGGTTATCTATTACTGTTACAATACACAGATGGTTGTTAGTTGTTACCGTTTCTCGCAAGTTACTAACTATCAAGTTGGTAGGTACCTATTGTGCTATTTATCTAATCTGTGGTATTGTGAACACAGCGAGTAGGGATTAAAAAAACAATAGGTTGTACGTAAATACTACGTAAATATAGCCTATAAACGGTAAATAGACTAGGTATTTAAACTGTATCGACCACAGATATAAGATTATATTTCTATGGTATCGACTGTACCGCGCAAATCACCAATTTTTCTACCAAGATTTGTTTTAGATAGGGAAAGGTACCTACCTACCTCCCTAGCCGATCCCGGCGCGCGGTGCCCGGAACAATAGATTTTGCATTGTCTCTAATAGGTCATTTGGCACTCGGTTTACAGTCAACGGAACGTCAGTGTTCAATACTGTGTCATGTGTGACTCAATCATTAGGTAGGTAGGTAGAGACTTATAGGTAGGAACAGAGTCATGCAACATGAATTAATCCTTAAAAGCCTCAAGCCAACATTGTAAACTTCATTTACAGTAGATATTTTAATGTAAAATATCTACCTAATTGCCTACCTTTTGTTATTACTCATCAGTTACAGTCTTACAGTATTAACACAGCTTACACTGTGTTTTTTTTCCTGGCCTTAGCTCAAATCTTATTACAAAGGCTATAAGGATTACTTTTTTGGACTCATTTAACATTGTTCGTCGGTACCTACCTACCTACCTAATGCAACCTTGAGATAAGTTTGTTCTGTCTCACGAATTCAAATAGCCATAAAAACAAGTCATGCAAATAAATCCAGTTTCAAATAGCTGACCAGCCGTTGAAGAAACGCAAATGGAATGAACATGGATGTATCACCAATTCCCTACCTAATTAGGTATGTATTAAACGACAACAAATCTTGAAAAGCTAATCCAATTCTACACGACAAATAGTACCGACACCTACAGTTTGTTCGAAACAAGTAAGCCGATCGGAAGTTGTCTGCAAGTAGTTTGGAAGTGGTCAAGAGTTGGTGTAAAGTTAATTAGAGTCGTATATGTTTCACATTTCTAAGTATTTTGTTTACTAATTTCGATATTTATGTATTAAAACACTTAATTTAACGATTTTATCACTGCGGTAGTTCGGAACGGCTAACTTCGGATCGGCTTACTTATTTCGAACAAACTGTACTAGCCGCGACCTTCATGCACCCCTACCCGACCATGACCTCGCCTCGCCGTCTGTCTGTGTAGTTACAAAGCAGGTGTTATGTCATTCCATATGGCTAGCGTCCGTACCTATCTAGGTACCCGATCGCAAACTGTTAGCGTTCATTCACACTCAAGTTGGGAGGTACCTACCTGCTAAGACGAGCCGAAGGAAGCAGTGCACTACAGTTACTGTTACACTACCTATTTAAGAGAATTCTCAGGAAAAGATGTGGGTACCTACCCTATCTAGTTACATTATGATTAGAAGTGTCGCCTCTGGTTGTGACCTAGGGAACTGGGTAGGTAACTAAGTATTACATATCATAATTAAATATAGTTATGGTGTGCCAATTGTCCCATACGCATACAATATACCTAGGTAATAAGAAGTAGATTACATCAGATAGCACTGTATTACATTGATTAAAAATATAACATTATACCTACCTAAGGACCTATTAGTTTTATATTATATAATGTAATTTATTGCATAGTAATTAACTCATATTCAGATAATATCGCACATCCTCTAAAAAACCGTCATAACATAAAAAAAGTGATTTTGAGAAAATTGAGTTTTAAGTTTTTTATACCTTCTGCATTTTAATTGTGAGAGTTTATAAATGAGGGATGTTGTTTTTAGTTTTCACACTACTGTGAAATATACTTAACAACAATTTCAACTAAAAAAAATAATGTATGATCATACAAATATTTTTCAAATTTTTCTAATAACTGAAAAAAGTCATATGTTATGACGGTTTTTCATGTTCTGATAGGGAGATTTATTCAAAATAATACCAATAAATAATTTGTAATTATTAATATTTATTATCACAATAATCAACACTTGTGTTGTAAATCTAATACAAAATTATTTTCTTAAATCCTTTTGGAGTAAAAACAGTAAAGTAAAACACAAATAAATCGTTGACAAAATTGTCGTAATCCATCTTACGACTGTTTTGTACTAATGAAGTATATGATAAAGTTTGTGTACTTACCTGCAATAAAGTCGTATATCAGCTTAAGACGGTTTTCACCCGCACCGGCACGCATGTGCTCGTCGCAAACACTGTTAGGGCACTGTTGAGGATTGACGCTGTGTCAATGTCGCTCCGTAAAAAACCGTCACAAGTGCCCTCTGACCACGAATTTTTGAGTTAAGAATATGGCGTTTTTGTAGATTATAAAGAAAAAAAACGTGAACATTTTTGTATTATTAGGCAAAAATGTGGATTTTTTGTGTTACGACAGTTTTTTAGAGGAGGTGCGATATGTTAGGCAATAGATAGCATGGAAACTTTTATCAATTATTACATTAGAATCTATGTAATTGCTTATTCAGACTTTGATTTTTAAATCTGATATATAGGTATTTATCCTTTGCTTGTGCAAGAATAAAATTGTTTAGTCACAGGGGTGAGGGGCTGGCCACGGAAATGAATGTAGATTTGGGCTCTTTAACTATAGCTAATTTTTGAAATTTTAAAATGAAATGTTGACTTTGTTCCTAAAAGTTTGTCCTACATATAAGTATTTTGGGCGCGACCTGTAGCTCTAACAGATATTTTCTTCAAACAAGGATCAAACTCATGAAACTGGATGCTGATCACTCAGATACCACGCCAAACATATCTCCTTAAACAACATCACATCATAATGACAAGAACCAAGTGACTTAATATAATTGATAACATAAACAAGGTTCTTCACAAATATTTTCTTAGGTAATTGCATAATGGCTATATGACGGTATTAGTTGACATAGTTATCAGCTGTTGTGTTGAGTACCTACCATATCATTAACACGATAATGATAAGAGCACACTCAAACATCATCGTCGCTGATAACCTTTTAAATAACAACTATTCATTATTTGGCAATCATAACATAAAATTTTCCTTGGTATGTTGACAAAGTATCAAAGGTTGACGATTATAAAAAATAAGACCAATGTTGCTGCACCAACAAAGCAAGCAAGCTTGTAGCCATCAGTATATCTTCAGAAAAAAATTAAAGGTAGTAGTAACCTACACACTACATACAACCTGGTTGTTTATACAGGGTGCTTTACTAACCATGCCTTGTAAAAAAAATAAAAAAAATGCTGTCAAATAAGTATACAGGGACTTGAGTATGCTATTTCAATTATATAAGAATGGTAGTGCAACAACACAAGCACTGACAGATTTGGTAGACAATACTGACAAAAATCAACAATTCATAAGTCATTGAATGACATTTTAACATAATAAAATGCCGCCTGATGGTAAGCACTGACCTTTACTTATACCAGTAACATCAGTAGTGTTATTACACTTGTATGCCAAATAAAGTCACTACCTACATTACCCTTCACACTTGCACACATTCTGGCTCAACAGCAAAATATTTGAAAATGAGGTGTTACCGACCCAGACAAACTGAACAACAGAGGTTTTCACCATTACAAAATTTAAAAAAAAAATGGTGTAAGACAAATCCTGATGCAGACAGGACTTAAAATAGCAACCTCTATGTTTAATACACCAAAATCTTACTTAAATCAACTACTAATAAAGTTATTGCCTATGATGTTGAATATAATATGTTCAACATCATCCGTCTTGAGCTGTCAAGAAATATCTATTGGTACCGCATATTTTGTTCTCCAACAAAAAGTAACCAGTAAGTGGCTCTGACCACAAAGATATTAAATTATTAGAATTCTCATTTACAAACAATACATAATAACAAATGAATAGGTATATAAGGATAACAATAACAGTACCAAGAAAATTTGCTGTAAATCAATAGCTGTAATGCTCCATTATTCCAGTTAGACCAACCATTCCTGTAGAACCATTTGTGGTTTGGTGTTGTTACATTCATTTGTTCCAAGGTTATATAAATTAGCAGTATGGTTTGTAGTTACTTGCTGCAGTGACCTCATGCATGAGTACTGCCCCTAAGGCAACTGTGTGACCATGTTACATTCATGCAGCTTTCACTGGCTGTTACAAGAAACCAGTATCTGTCTTTTATCAAAACAATTGACACTGAGCAGTATATTTAGGTAAATTGTCAACAAGAGTGTGAATTAGTAGGAATTCAAGACAGCTATGATTTACTTTAATATACTGTACACTATATCATAAAATATTGTTTACAAAAAGAATTACCTTTTCAATCTCCTTTTCGATTTCGCCAGCCCGAGTGACAAGGGGTCCACGGACTGCATATTCCAATTTCACTACATTCGGGTTTACTGTATCTAAAGTGAGCGTTTTCTTATAATTAGACATATTACGGCCGGTTGTGTGAATCCTTCGCGTTGTCACTGAAACTGGCTCGCTCGGCTCCGACCGTACCGCTGCGCCGGACAAAACGCGACTAGCCACGGCAGTGCGGCTTATCAACTTTATCTGTGACATGGTGGTAATCAATCGAACTACTCAGTAAACGTCACTTATTTTGCAAATCGGCACAATTCGCGTAATCCTGCGTTATAAATCTCTACAATTAAATTTTACGTTATTTCTACAACTTATACTGCAGGACTTGTAAAACACATTCACAATTCACAAACATCACCGGTTGCAAGAAGTTCACAGCTCCTATTGTCCACGATATCCACCAAATCGATCGATAATGTGCGGCCTGCGCTACGCAATTTATAAACAAGATGTTAGTTCCACTGAGAAGCGAATCCGATACTGATTGTGATTTCCTAAGATAGCATTTATTTATCGTTTCAACGGTACACTTGGTTGAGTGAGGCGTGGGACCCCCGGTAGGTTATCAACAGTCAATTTAACTCAATATTATCCGATAACAGCACAAGTATAAACAATGAGATAAAGTTCTAAAATTTTGATGATATTTAGATATTTAAATGCTACTTATTACTAAACTATTTCACAAAAGTAAAATAGTTTTATTATATAATTACTTATATAATCAAAGATATTACGTAAAGAATTCAAATATCTTGAAACTAACTAAACAACGTCATGTACTGTGGCCAGCACATCAAGTTACCAGAAAAAGTCAAATTTTCTCAGTTGATTTTGAACTTTATCACTAACAATTTAAGGTTTAAAATCATTTGGAGAAATTTTACAGTTTTGTATACCTTGACCTGCTGGCGAATGTACAGTAGCTTTATGTAAATATAGAGTCGAAAAACAACGAAAACTCGTTACATATTGTAGTATTATAATACCTCTACATAACTAGTTACAATAACTAAAAACTACTATACTCGTACTTCAGTTCGTTCGAAATAACTGCGCTTCATTATTTATTAATACAAAAACTCGATGTAGAGACTATTGAGAATTGAGATTGTAAATGTTTCACATTAGTAACATAAACGACCTCAAATCAAACCGACTGACTCCTACAGAAGTCTATTACTTTATTATTTCATTTACTTCGAATAACACAATGCTTTAAGATATATTTTAATTTAAATATTATAATTTACCTCTTCTCACAGATCTAATAAAAAAAATAATCTATATAATATTTATTTTTTTTTATTAGATCTGTGCCTCTTGTGGACAATTTCAACAGCGCGGCGCGCACAATTATTTCGAAGTTTCGAACAAAAGAAACTGTACGCACGGCTATTCGTCGAACTATACAAATCCAGTTTACGCCGACCTCTTATTTTACGGAAGGCAATCGATGCGAGATCAGCTTAATGGAAATGTATAGCTTGACCTGTTGCTGTGCGTACCTGGCCCTGCATGGTTGTCCGGAATGCAGTTATTTCTAACTACAGTAGTATTGTATGTAATGATATATGAAAGATGATGACGTATGTATGAACATTGATTTTGTTTAAATATCTGCAATAATTACCATACTCAGGAAAGATAAACGCTGCTGTTTTTTGATGAAAACTGATGTACGAATAGTTTTTATTGTGTACGTGTTGAAAAATATAATTATAAGACAGTGGTTTTATTTATTTTAACGTTACTAAAAGCGCCTGGTAAGTTTGTGTCAGCAAAATGTTTTGTAGCACGCACAATTACAAATCCACCGTACCATTTGACAGATTTGACAGATTGAAAAATAGGGATGGGGTCAAAGAAATCAGTTCCTACAATACCCGATTCTTAATTGATATCGATATCATTTTTATAATTTGTATAAATTAATGTATGTACTCATATAATAATGTAATGCCACATAAATGTCCATTGAACATTAACGTCACTAATGGTTATTGGAACTGCATGGATCAAATAGCGTGGTTCTTGAGGAAGGTTTATATGTATAATACATACATATAATAAAGATCTTTAACCATAACCATTATAAGCACAGAAAAGCCCAATAACCACACGGGCGAAGCCGTGAACGGAAAGCTAGTTATGTAATAAATAACACATACCATCCCGCCTGTATTCCCCGAAGGGTTAGGCAGAGGTGTACTTACGTACACACATTTCGCCGGTATGTTTAGGTCCCATGTAATAGGGGGCGACCCTATTGCCATTAACCGGGCACAAATCCAGACTCCGAGCTTCTACTGGGATTTTCATAGAAAAACCCAGTAGAAGGTGGCTGGGCCAGCCTGACGTTTTCAGCCCGGCCCCTTCCAAACCGCGATTTCTACAAAGTGTACTAACAATGTGTTGCTACAAATCGTATGTACGCATAAACGAAATATCTTAAGAGATATTAACGATTGTAGGGGGCCGGGCTGAAATTATTTCGCGGCGCTTTCTATGAACATTTTAGTAAAATTAAAATAAATAAAACTACTGTCACTATTCGTACAACAGATTTCATCAAAAAACCGTAGGGTTTTCTTTCCTGAGTACATGTTCTGAGTGGTTCCGCTAGAGAGCTCTCCAGCAGAGCCACAATGAATGTCTATTTCTCATTATTCTCTCTCTCTTTCTCTAAGATTTTTGTACTCAATCGTGAATAAGTTATTTTTGATGTCGCAATTTCAACTGCCACGCACCTTAAATGTGTTATAGCTGAATAATTAATAAATAAATAAAATAATTTGCGAAAAACCAAGAAAAAATTGAATTTCCCGCTCAACCCTGACGCATGAGCCTTAACCAGAAGACGCAGGTTCGAATCCTGCCCGCGCTCGTATCGCTCGTATGTCTTTCACTAAAATAACTTAATAATCATTTATTTTCATGAAGTACTGTTTTAAAAACTAGCGTATGGTTTTTTACCCTATAATTTTCATGAATGTTTGTTTCGTTCAGAGATTTACGCTTATTTAATTAGATGCCACCATAAAAGACGGCTGGATTGAAAACTGCTATCAATAGTCGATTATTCGGATATTTTTACCGATTATGTGTATACAAGTGAATTTGAAGAGTCGCAATACTATGTTAAAGGACCTGACTACATGACTTTGACACGAAGTCTAGAAAAAAGCTATCTATAGTATTTATTGGTTAATAAGCCTTGTTTGAAGGTAGGAATTTAAATTCAGCGATTAAGAATTTGTACATCTTGTGATAAAATAAAAACAGCTTCAATATTCGTGATCGTCAAGATGAAGGGACCAAGTCTCCAATGTTTGTCACACTTATATAAAAAAATAGTACCATAAATCTACTATTTGCTACCTTTGATATAATTTTAGCTACCTCATAATTTACATAATATTTTAACAAAATGCTTGGTCCCTCCATCATGATATCAAGATGGAGGGACCAAACTAATAGACTCCTCCCTGGAATGTTCTACCCACTTAGTGTTACAATACCTTAATTCTACCTTAATATTATTCATTTTGGCTGCCCCAAAACATTATCGTTTTAAAGATATCCATTCAATAAGTTGGTCCCTCCAAATTGACGATTAAATTGATTAGTGCAACAGGTAAATGAGCGGTTTATTTTCTATCTTCGAAGGATCAATATTTAATACCTATTTACTACCTTTCAAAGCATGCTTCTTTTTAAGTTAAAGTTTATTTTTCCAGTCAAAAGGTTAAAGAAATAAACAGGTACAACGTACAAATTTTGTGTCATACTCTGCCGCGGAGCCACCATTTCAGAAACCGATCAATTATATCTTAAAATGATGTACGTCAAACGTACATAATGTACGTATACCGTTTATCACTGTACGTACAATAGGTAATGAGAAAATAGACATTCATTGTGGCTCCGCTGGGGAGCATACTATCTAGCGGAGCCACTTAGAACATGTACTCAGGAAAGATAAACGCTACTGTTTTTTGATGGAAACTGTTGTACAAATAGTCTTTATTGCGTACGTGTCGAAAAAAATCATTATTAGATAGTGGTTTTATTTATTTTAACGTTACTAAAAGCGCCTGGTAACTTTGTGTCACCAAAATGTTTTGTAGCACGCACAATAATTACAAATCTGCCGTACCATTTGACAGTTTTGACAGATAGAAAAATAGACACACTGACACTTACACTGACGTCACGTCAAAGACGTAAATTAAAAGTGTGAAGGCAAATTTCGACTTGGCGGGTGGGACTCGCGGTCGCTTAGCGGTCATAGCGTCTGGTGTACTTAACCAGAAGACGCAGGATCGAATCCTGCCCGGGGTCGTATTTGTTCTTCACTAAAATAACTTAATAATCATTTATTTTAATAAAGTACTGTTTTAAAAACTAGCGTATGGTTTTTTACACTATAATTTTCATGAATGTTAGTTTCGTTCAGAGATTTACGCTTATTTAAGTAGATTCCACCATAAAAGACGGCTGGATTGAAAACTGCTCGTTATCAATAGTCGATTATTCGGATTTTTTTACCGATTATGTGCATACAAGTGAATTTGAAGAGTCGCAACACCACGTTAAAGGACCTGACTATGACTTTGAAACGAAGTCCAGAAAAAAGGTATCTTTAGTAAATGTTGGTCAATAAGCCTTGTTTGAAGGTAGGAATTTAAATATAGCGATAAAGATTTTGTACATCTTGTGATAAAATAAAAACAGCTTCAATATTCCAAGTTTTACGGCGAAGGTTATAGGAATTGTATGAGTTACGCCTATGCAAAGTTATTTAGGTGTCGTTTACATTTTTAGCTAAAAAATAACTAGGCGCTTTCTATGAACATTTTAGTAACGTTAAAATAAATAAAACCACTGTCTAATAATGATTTTTTTCGACACGTACGCAATAAACACTATTCGTACAACGGTTTCCATCAAAAAACAGTAGCGTTTATCTTTTCTGAGTACATGTTCTGAGTGGCTCCGCTAGACAGTATGCTCCCCAGCGGAGCCACAATGAATGTCTATTTTCTCATTACCTATTGTACGTACAGCCATAAACGGTATACGTACATTATGTACGTTTGACTACATCATTTTAAGATATAATTGATCGGTTTCTGAAATGGTGGCTCCGCGGCAGAGTATGACACAAAATTTGTACGTTGTACCTGTTTATTTCTTTAACTTTTTGACTGAAAAAATAAACTTTAACGTAAAAAAAAGCATGATTTGAAAGGTAGTAAATAGGTATTAAAGGTATTAAGTATTGATCCTTCGAAGATAGAAAATAAACCGCTCATTTACCTGTTGCACTAATCAATTGAATCGTCAATTTGGAGGGACCAACTTATTGAATGGATATCTTTAAAACGATAATGTTTTGGGGCAGCCAAAATGAATAATATTAAGGTAGAATTAAGGTATTATAACACTAAGTGGGTAGAACATTCCAGGCAGGAGTCTATTAGTTTGGTCCGTCCATCTTGATATCATGATGGAGGGACCAAGCATTTTGATAAAATATTATGTAAATTATGAGGAAGCTAAAATTATATCAAAGGTAGCAAATAGTAGATTTTATGGTACTATTTTTTTATATAAGTGTGACAAACATTGGAGACTTGGTCCCTTCATCTTGACGAACACCAATATTCCAAGGCTTTACGGCGAAGATTATTGGAATTGTGTGAGTTACGCCTATGCAAAGTTATTTAGGTGCCGTTTACATTTTTTGCTAAAAAATAACCAGGCGCTTTCTATGAACATTTTATAAAGTTAAAATAAATAAAACCACTGTCTAATAATGATTTTTTTCGACACGTACGCAATAAACACTATTCGTACAACAGTTTCCATCAAAAAACAGTAGCGTTTATCTTTCCCGAGTACATGTTCTAAGTGGCTCCGCTAGAGAGTATGCTCCCCAGCGGAGCCACAATGAATGTCTATTTTCTCATTACCTATTGCACGTACAGCAATAAACGGTATTCGTACATTATGTACGTTTGACGTATATCATTTTGAGATATAATTTGATCGGTTTCTGAAATGGTGGCTCCGCTGCAGAGTATGACACTACCTTTCGGGGAATACAGGCGTGATGGTATGTTATATTTATTCCTTTTGTTTGTAAAATGTCAAAATTTACAGTAGTACATAACGTAACGAAAACTGTAAATGGTATTTATCCACTGTTTTGGATAAATACTCGAGTAAGAACGGATATTTTCGATTTGAGTACTTATCCGGATAAGATCCCAACACTACGACTACGACTCCTACGACTCGATGTAACATTACGACGAATACACGACAGTAGGTACATATCTAGCGCTTATTTTACTTGCGCATACGTCTGTTACGTATTACAAACTTATAGTAAAAAAAATCGAAGTGGCGCGCGGCGGTATATATTGGCTAAGGCGTTCGACTTGCGATCATGTTGCCGGTTCGAAACTCACCCATTGTTGCACTACCGACGTGAACCCACTCGTAATTCGAAATACAAGCATTTAGCTTGGTACGAGGGGTTAATTACTAGTAATGAGCGACACACATTGCTAGTAAGCTTTAAAAAAAAACATTGATTTATTTTTCACTTTAATTTTCTGCAAAGCATACAATGTCATATCTATGGGTAAAAGAATCACCTAATACTTTGCATAACATTATGTTCTTGTACAGTTTATCTGTCATTGGATTGTCACCAAAGTCAAAAGAAACTTTAAATATGTCAAATATTTTTTGTAAATCAAATATTAAGAAACCAGTAATATTACGTTTAATTTCTCAGGTTATATCATGTTTTTTTCTTTACAGCTTTTTATGTATAATGGTCAACAAATAAATAATTAAATAAAAAATAATAAAAGTCAATAATTATACTCTAATCAAAAAAAAATTTAGATAAAACGTGATAACAAATAAATGTACTTAGGTAATAATATTTAAGTTTATTTGCTATGTAACAGATGAACTGTACAAATATTTCAGTTCCATCTAATAAATATAGTTCGTGCCCATTTATAAAAGATAGGTAGGTATGCCTTAGACAAAAAATTATCAGTTGTGACATTGACACAACGGCAAAAGGCTGATAAAAAAGTATTCAACATAATTATACAGACCACGATTCAATTTAAACAAAACTTACTACTTAATCAACTACAGACTGTTCACAATATTCAATAAAAAACGTGGTAACTGGTAGGTAACCTTTTGTCACGCTACAATGAATGTAGCGAACCACTGACTATGGCAGCCTACAGTGGTTACGAGAACTCCTTGGTGAACTTCTGGTGAAACTTCTGAAAAATTTCCATCATCTCCTGAAGCATATCAATCTGAGGCAGGATTGTGGTGCGGAAGTGGTATGTGCCGGGCTTCTGACCGAACCCGGACCCCGGCACTATGCAGATACCTGCATATAATAATAAAACTCCCTTAATACAGTCACCAAAAAAAATTTATTTGATAAGACGCGTTTTACCTGAAATAAAACTACTAACCTATTAGAAGCTTAATATAATGAGATAGGCACTTTCGATTTCCTTTGTATTTTACCGATTTTCTACCGTATATACGGTAGAAAATCTCTTTCGCACATCTCAGGCGGTGGGGGTGTTCGCTACCTGATGGTTGCAATCACCCTGTTCGACACTGCGAAGTCGAAGTATAGCAGGCAGCGATAAAAAGCAATGGTGATCTGCGCAAAGGTATGAGATTTGATGATTCAGACATGTTACATCTTTCATTCAGTAAAGTCAAATATACCCATAATTATTTAAACACGCGCCATAAACATAGACTTTATCTACCACAATCCCGAATAAAAATGTTACATCATGGCAGATAAAATCTACAACAAACTTCTACTACAAATTAAACAACAAACTAAATTTATTATATTTAATACAAAATTGTTTCTACTGCATCTCAGAATATTTAGAAAGTTGACCAGCATAAAATACATTTTAAATATTGCAACAAAATTTGTTTCAATGTGTATTGTTGTGATAAGAACACAAATAAATTTATTTTTAGTACTAGTTTAACACATATAATGTTATCACTATAATATACTTAATATTATAATTCCTGTAATCACTAGTTCCATCTGTTAAAAAGTGGTTTACGTGGTGGACAAGGTATAACAACTTTCAACCACTGTCTATAAGGTCAGGTCGTGAATTCTTCGAGCTGAATATAATATTAATAAGGTTGCTGTATTTCGAACAGTTCGAAAATTTTGCAACTGTCTACTGAAACAGTTTGAAAATTTGGAACTGTCTACTGAATACTTACACAAGTAATCAGCAGGTATATTAATTATGCCCCAGACATGGTGGTCAAAATGTATGGAACAGCTGATTTTTTAAAACATAACCGACGAAAAATATCAACGCAAGAGGGTCCAGAATCATGTACTGAATTCGTGGTTAGCGGATGTGCGTCGATGTCCCTTCCACCCTGTATAATGCTTACATTAGCAGTATATACGTAAGTAAGTAATGTTGAAAGACTCATGGTCAAGGTAAACACAACCAGTGAATAACCACGGTTACGAAATAGAACCAGGATTTGTATGGCCCTTCATTGTAAAACTCACATACCTGTGTTATAATACTATTACTTATCCGAGTCTGTTTCGGCATTTCTCAGAGGTCGAAGGTTTGATACCTGTATCGAATATCCGACGACGTGCTATTAGGTATCAAATCGTTGAACCTCATTTAGCATTTTTAAATATTCCTGCTGTGTTGGCTGCACCATGAGATCTTTAAGCTGAGACCCAATACCAAATGACAGATGCGGTATCACTTCAGTATCTAAGTTACAAGTATACGATAAGGCCTGCGAGGCATCATCAGGAACGTCCTCGTTAAGGTCACGACTAACATCAGAGATATATTATAATTATTACTTAAGTAGTTCCTATTAATCCATAAGCACAAACCTTAACGGAAATAAAACATTTTAATTACGAAGGAAATAATATTAATAATTTTCGGGTAGAAAATTAAACTGTTGAACATTAGATAAAACTGCTATAAATAACTGGTTATATCGTTAGAAAAAAAAAAACAGTTTCAAACTATAAAACCGTAATATTAAATAGCATATTATGCTTAATCATAATAAAGGTAACAGTATCGAACGGTAACACCGTTAAATAAAAATATTATAATAGAATACTTGTGTAACTTACGTGTAAGTATTATTTCACTTTAAAACACTTTTTTAAACAATCTAATATTTCCAAGGTAGGAACAAGGAGTTAACACAACGGAAATTGTCAAGCCAATGACGAACAGGGTGATTGCAACCATCAGGTAGCCAACACCCCCACCGCCTGAGATGTGCGAAAGAGATAGCAATATACGGTAGAAAAAGAGGTAAAATACAACGCAAATCGGAAGTGCGTATCTCATTTTATTAAGCTTCTAATAACGGTCAAGTGGTTTATGTGTTGCTTGAGCCACATTTGCCTCGCGCATTCCCATTTACTTCAGCAAATGGATGGAAAGAGCTGAAGATCGGGCTCTGTGGCTTTCACTTAAAGAGCGCTACGTCCAGCAGTAGACGAATACACGACGGACAATCAATCATGATGATGATGATACCCATTAAGTTTAAAGTTTTTCCCAATCAGCCACACAGCTGCCTGCCATTTTTTGGATTTTTGTAATACTTTGCCAATGAATAACGACGCATTAATTAATTAACTTATTAGTTGTGTTGTAGACGGTGTAGTGTACCGGTCTCCTCGAGTAGGCGGAACGCGTAGAAGGCATCGGCCGGCTTCTTCTCGGCCTTGGCCGCCTGCACCGCGCGCTCCGGGAGAATGATGCGCGGGAACGCGTACATGGCGCCCTGCACCACACAATATTATAATAGTCAGGGTCGGACTGGACCGGAAGGGGTCGGACTGGACCGGAAGGGGTCGGACCGGGCCGGAAGGATTCGGACCGGGCCGGAAGCCGTCCACAAACCCGAAAATAATGATACCTAGTTTTATACAAATTATTATTTACTTTAACTTGCCAAAAACTATCATATGGCGTTGCGTGTTCGAGTTTATTTATTTATTTAAGTAATTAATTAAGCGGCGATAGCCTAATGGCTGGGGCGTCGGACTTGCGATCATGTGGATGCCGATTCGAAACCCACCCATCGCACTACCGACGTGGACCCACTTGTAATACAAGCATTTAGCTTAGTACGAAGGGTTAACAATAATACTAGTAATGTGCGACCCAAATTGTTAAATAAAAAAAATAAGCTTACAGTTTTCACCAAAGCGCTTACTATTATAGAACACAGCTTAGCTTAAATACAATGTTACAGCTATTACAATACTACTAATATGATCGTTGAAGATGTCGATATGTTGGAACCTGTGGACAAATGCATTGCAGAGAGAGAGAGCGCTCTTAAAGTTGGCGCATTATTTGCGTGGTAAGTTCGCGTCACATGACATGCAAACACTCGATGCCGGCGACGTCCCGCACGTACATATCTATTTGGGACGAACAACCCCATGGCACTCAGTACAGTCGGATTATTTATCTTATTGCGCAACAACAGAGTGTAATAACCAGCTGCACTTGTCGCCTTAACTCGAATGTATTTATCCCAACCATACCCAATACGAACAAGGAAGAAAAGAGATACGGTTAATGGCCGTACATGAGCTTGTAGATATATCTGGAAAATTTACGTTGAATTCTCTTTATCATAATAACGCATTTTTCCTCAGTTGAATCCCAGACAATTCCACCATACTCCAGCTTACTACGGACGAAAGGATTATACAAGAAGACCCTTATGTCCCGGAATTGCAAAGCGGTCATCATTATGAAACCTAGTGACTTATTTGCATTCTTACACCAATATACAATATGCTGTCGGAAATTGAGACGTGTGTCCATAATAAGTACTAAATCACGGATCTCATTTACCCTCTCTAATGCTAATCCTGTAGGGTGTACCCAGGTGTTAAAGGTACTTGTAACCTGGAGAAGGTGATGACTTTACATTTAGTGACATTAAATGCTAATCTATTAGACCGACTCCATTTTTCCACCAAATCTATAACCCGCTGCAATGCATTGGAAAGTTGTCCAACAGATTTGAAGAGCTTTAAGTCATCGGCAAACATCAAATTAAAAGATAAGTTATTTTAGTGAAGGAAAAATACAACCGCTAACGTCACTAACGTCACCTCAAAGACGTAAATTAAAAATGTGAAGGCAAATTTCGACTAGGCGGGTGGGACTCGCGATGGCTTAGCGGTCATAGCGTCTGGTGTACTTTACCAGAAGACGCAGGTTCGTATCCCGCCCGCGGTCGTATTTTTCTTTCACTAAAATAGATTTAAAAAAGATTATCGCCGTTATGAACTTTCCAAAATAAGTTTCAGGATAGCCTCTGAAAAGGGTCAAGCATTGTTCGATTTTTCTGTTTAAATCCTCTCTTAGTATGTATGAACTGTCTAGTTTACTACCCAAAATAGAAAAATACATTCTAGTAGTAGCGCCTGCTAGCATATCTACATGCCAGCAGGTCAGTAGCAGTATGCATACTGTTGAGTTTCGTACGGTGAGTGTGGAGCGCCGGACGCCCAATTTCTACCTCAGTCCCCTTCCTTCTCCCTTTCTCCTTCCCCTCCCTTTTCCTTAAATAGGCTCGGCAACGCATGTGCAACTCCTTTGGTTTTGCAGATGTCTATGGGCGGCAATGACTACTTACCACCAATTTCTGATTTCTACTCTTTTGCCGAGTTATACCATAAAAAAAAACTACACTGTGGTCCGTTTAGATTTAAATATGTAAGTCAACATGAAATGGAATAAGAGTAAAAAACGAAGGTAGGAGGGGACTACTGACCTGCACAATGTTACACTTGAACCCTTCCATCTTTTTGAATGTTTCGACGATCATCGTCGCGCGTTTGCTGAGGGAACTCAACCTGTCAGTCTTCTCCTTCAGCCACAGGTCGTACGACGGCTCGCCCTGCGCCGGCGGCCGCGCCTGATACCACAAGTTATCACTCCATTATTATAGATAGTGATAAAACTTACAGCGGTTACTGTAACGTAACCTATGCACACTAGCATCACCGGAAATATTACTCGTTGCACCGTGAGACGCCCAATTGTCTCGTTATTCGCTGACTACAGAAAAAGGAGGGTACATTAGAGTGTAAGAGTTTATGAGACGAGGTTTTGTTTTTATAGTAACAGTGTCATAGAAAATGAATGAAAAAAACAATATAGCCACCGAGACATAAAAAGAGGACCGAAAAATAATAACATTTACTTGATTTTACCAAGCGTCTTGGATCCGTCTAACTAACGTGTGCATGTGGATTGAGTGCTCCTCTCTTCAATCTTAACAAAAATCGAGGAAATAGAATATCGAAGATATAGTAAAAAAATGTTAAAACATTATAGCGAAGTAAAAATTTTGTTAAATCTGAGATAAAAATGATATGGTCAATAAAGTGGATCACTCAAACCGCACACTTTAAGAAAACGTCGTAATGTATATCTCAAAACATAAAGCCTTTTCACTTCTTATTTTTATATTGAAAAATTGTTAAAAATAGTTAAAAACTTTTAACAATTTGCGAATTCACTTGCACAGTCCGTTACAAAATTTATTACGATTAATTTGGATCACTCATTCCGCACACGGGCAGTATGAGTGCTCTTGAAAATTATTACTCTATACTGAATAAATACGTGTATTTATGTTATGTAATATAGCTAAACATAAGAGTGAATTTGTTAAAGAATGTGACAAAACTTATAAGCTGAAGGAAGAAATTCAACTTTATTTTTTCCTCCAATATGCCGTCTGAGTGTTCCATACTTCGAGACCTATAACTACATATCTATACTTGGTAGGCAGACTGAGATTGTATCCAAAATTGTTAATTGTTTTTTTACTTAAACTTGATATATCTGATGTTTTTTTAACTGTTACAATTCATTAGATAAATGATTTTTAACTTCATAAAGAAAAACATCGTATAGGGTGACCATATTTAAATAACAATAAAACACTTTAATTTATAGACTGCTCGTTAGTCTAATGGTCCCAAGCGCGACTGCTTCGCTAGAGGTCCTGGGTTCGATGTCGGGTCGAGCAAAGTGTCGAGTCTGAATTTATGCCCGGTTAATGGCAATAGGCTCGCCCTCTATTACATGGGACCTAAACATACCGGCGAAATGTGGGTGTACATTAGTACACCTCTGCCTAACCCTTCGGGGAATACAGGCGTGATGGTATATTGTTATGGATACTTTAATTTAACAAAATTTATTAATAAAAAGTTTTTCAATAATCAGCATTGCTCTCTCCATTGCACGCTGAGCAACCGGGTGTTTCTTGCGCCGATTTTCGTAATACAAAGGGTGTCCAACTTGCATTATTTTTAACATGTTTTGGGACAAAAATATAACATAGACTAAAAACCATTGCAATCGATTCTATTACTGATTCTGAACAAACTACTTTCGGCTTTCGGGTAATCAAAAACCAACGTTGTATACCACATTATTTTTAGTAAACTTCTAGGCGAAACCAGAGTATATTTTGTTCAGTATAAGTAACTGAATCGATTCCAATAATTTTTGCAGCATGTCATATTTTATCCCAAAAATTTTAAGTATGTACCTATACAAAGTACCTATCCGCAATCATACGCGCACAACACAGGTCACTGATGCCGGTCATAGCGGCACTAGGCGTAGGCGCTCAGCAGGGTGGGGGGTAAAACAACCCCTTGAGTAGCCCGAAGCTGATGTCACAGATTGATGCGACGGACAACCAGATAACATAACAAGCTTATAACTTGGACATTTTTCAAGATAGTTTTGAAATTTTGTACATTGATTCTTTACCTTAAAATAATATACATGGGTTTCGATTATATTTTCTAATAGAGGATTAACTGAATTGAAATTAGAAAGGTGATGGGAATATTTTATTATTTAATGGTTTTCGGTTTTTGTTTCCACAGGCGGGTTTTAGTTTAAAACTAAATAATTAGCACACTATTGCTTAGCGGTATAACAAGCCTGTGCAACTGACCACGCAGCCGACGACGATTTGTCCGATGGTGGAGGGGCATAGCAATGCGGAGATGGCCTTGTAGAGGTTGGCCTGGACCTGGGGCTCCATGTTGACTAGCTCCATCCAGCCGCCGCGCAGCCCGCACTCACCCATGTACCCCTTGCTGATGGACATGAACGATGCCAGCTCCAGCTCGCTGTACGGCGGACCCAGCTCTGTCAGCACCTGACAATGAAATCACCATTTCAATAACTTTACTCCGATATTAATTCAGCATACAGAGCCTTGGGTTTTGTGCTACGTTCTTCGAAAGAATTCAGAAAACCATCTACCACACTCCTTTTATACAACAGCTACGTACGTAGCCATTTAGAATATTGCAGTACGGCATGGAATCCAGTATACCAAATACACATTAATAGGATAGAAAACATACAAAAGAGACTAGTTCGACATTTAAGTTTCCGGTTTAGGTTCAGAAATTCAAGGACCTATGACGATAGACTGACTCATTTCAAACTTACATCTCTTAAGTCTCGTCGAACTATCTCGGACCTATTATTCCTGTTCAAGGTATTTAATAATCACATTGACTGTCCAGATTTACTGAGCAAAATTAGCATCAATGTTCCTTCAAAAATTCCACGCTATCCTCGTCCGCTATTTAGGGTCTCACGTTATCGGACAAATTTAGGTGCGCATGCACCAATTGCCAGGATGACACACGAATACAATTCTATTTCTGGATCTTCGGAAGACATAGACATTTTTTCCAACAGTCTTGCCAAGTTTAAACATTTAATTCGCGCTAAACTAACAAACTGTTGACGTCCCTACTATATGAATATAAATAAAATTATTGATAATTATTGATACTGTTTATAAATTTGATATTACTATTGATACGACTATTTTTGTTACTACATTGTCTAATATAAATAATACTGTATGATCTCATTTGTCCCAAATTTTTTTAATTTTTATTGTTTAAATATTGTTTAAATAATGTCTTAGTATTGTTCATAAATAATGTTTTAATTTAATTTAATCTTATTGTTTAAGTTTTAAATATTCTTCTTTTAATTTGCATGATGTGGTCTCCTTTAATTGAGAGGACACAAGGCATCTTCAAATATTCTATGTACCTATAATTAGTATGTAAGGTGTACTTCTTGTTGGAAATCCAAATAAAATAAATAAATAAATATATAAGGCATTTTATTTATTTGGAAGTGTATGCTCCTGAGGTCGTCCTCCTAGTGAGAGGTGGTCTCATTTAAATTTGTTGAAGATGTTATCACTAAAAATGTTGAAATAAAATAATTTTTAATAAAAAAGTAAAAACGCCTTTAAAAAATAATAAAAATAATGTAAGGTATAATGTGTAAAACAGTTTCGGAAGTCGACAAAATTTTATTTCAAATTAACCGATAAAAACTAACAAATAATTTCTTTTCCACAATGAAGAAGTTGCAATTAGTTAATTATCATACCAATTTGGAATCCAGACTAAGTGCGCCATCTTTTAAAGTTACTTGCCAAAATAGTGTAGTACATTTTTTTTACAGTACAGTTGGTTAAAGTTTGGTGATTTAATATTTTGAATTTAATGTTGGACAAAAATCTATCATTTTATTTAAAACTGAGGCAGTTATGTTTTACCTTTTAACTGTAATTTATAGAAGGGTTATTCATGGTTACATCACAGAAAAAATACTGACGAAAAGTTAATATTTGTAGTCACAGGACTTCAAAGATCAGCACAGGGTGTCAGTTATTAAGATTTATTTTGAATGATTTTAATTTGTAAAGTTCAAGACCTAGATGTTTTTACATATTTTTCTGATAACTGTCATACCTTGCCCTATTGCCCATTTCCGGCTTGACGTTGATTTATGAGATACCTTGTATATAATAGTAGAGTTTAATGATTAAAAAATATTGTGATAAATGTCACATTTGAGACAAAATAAATATTAAAGGACCTTAAATGAAGCCCTTTTTATAGTACGGAAAGTCACCATGGATCGCGTATCACCTGAGGAGGCTCCAGGACCGGCGGGGGCGGCGGGGGCGGCGGAGGAGGCAGGCTATGGCGGACCGACGCGACGCACGCACACGATCTATGACAATTTTCCGTACTATAAAAATTGTTTCATTCAGTCAAAGTAATGAATTACTGAATACCAAATTCAGTAATTCATTACTTTTCTTTCTTTATTTATCTACAGGTATGTACAATATATGTGTGCTGTGGACCGCAATATATGTGAATTTAATTCCATATTTACCTTTTTGAAGGAGAAGAACTTGCATCCCTTAGCGTATACGTTGTCCTGGTACACCTCGTCAGCAAAAATAAATAGGTTGTGCTTGTGTGCGAACTTTATTATTTCCTCGATGTTGGCACGGGTCAGCACCTGGGAATTTCAAGGTATTTGAAAGTTAAGGTTAAGGCCGACCCGGAAAAAAATATGAAAAAAAGGAAACATAAAAGAAACATCGTAAGGAACAACCGGTCGTCGTCGCCAGGACTGGTCAGGGAAACGTCGGCGAGATCTGGATGCTTTACTGATTGATAGGCAAGAGGAAGCCTTAATAAGGGCACTAGGGCTGTGTGAAAAAATATATGGTAGTAACTAGTAGGGCAAAGATAAACTTGGGTGACATCCACCGACCAACACTGTGCACATTTTGCTTTTGCAATTGTTATCTTATATATCCATAAAGTGCGCGATGTGGTGGTACCTGTCCGGTGGGGTTGCCAGGGTTGATGACCACGATAGCGCGCACGGCGTGCGTCTTGCTGCCCTCGGCGAAGGCGCGCTCTAACTCCTGCACGTCCAGCCCCCAGTCCTTGTCCTCGTCCAGGTAGTAAGACACCATGCCCAGGCCGTACTCAGCCAGCGACGCCGAGTACAGCGGGTACTGCGGGGTAGGGACCATCACGCCTGGAAGAAATACCTTTATGATTTAAAAGTTACTCATCGGACCACTAGGCTAGCTAATTATACAAAAAAGTGGTCAGGCTAGATGTGATTTTGTATAGCCTCAGAAAACGTTGACCATACAAAGAGCTGATCAACACAAACAAATTAAAAATTGAGCTTAGGAATTTGAAATGATAACATCTTGATGAAATGAAAAAAAAACTAATAGGTACTATTGATTATTTAAAAAATAAAATAAATTAAGATTCGCTAATTGTTCGTCATATGACATTCTAGATACATGGCAGTAGAAATTGCGACATTAACTTATTGAAAATTTACAATTAAAACGTTTAGGTACTTAAATTTCGCAAAATAGAGGATTAGGGCAAAATTTACAAATTACACCAAAAGTTGGACCAATTGTTAGGTAGTAGATACATGTTACCCCCGATGAAAAGGGAGAGGTGTTATTATGTTTGATTTAAGTAAGACCGATAGATTTTTTGTAGTTATCGGGAGGTTTTTGTAATCCATTCCATTACCGGTATATATATATGTAAGTACGAACCCGATTCCTTGCCGCCAATGGTGTTGATCAACAGACTCAGACATTTTCTGATGCCCATGGAGGCTCCCGCGATGAGGCAAACGTTTTCCCAGTTGGCCTTGTGGCCGTCGCGGCGCTCGATGTACGCCGCCACGTCACGCCGGATGATCTCGATACCATACGACATCGTGTACGCGCCGACAGAGTATCCGCTGCATTATAATAAGATATCCGATAACACACTGCGAAATGGTTCTTGCCGGTTCTTCTCCATACGATATGACCCACTTTTTGGAGCAGGGCAACTAGTTTTGAGTACCTAGTTCTTGATCTCTGTCTGTTTACCTTTCAGGTAACAGTAAAAATCAATCGAATTTACTTTGGTTAAACTCCGATTATAACGATCAAGTTACAACAGCTATATTGTACACACCTGTGAAGAATGTAACCTGTTATATTTTTTTAAGTGTCAACAATTTTAATTGCTGTTCATTGGATACTCTCGCAGTACGAGATAGCCTAGTGATATGACCATTGGACTGCCAAGTCAAAGGTCTCAAGTTCGAATCCAAGGTACGCACCTCTGACTTTTCGAAGTTATGTGCGTATTAATAATTATTTATCACGCGCTTAAACGGTGAAGGAAAGCATCGTGAGGAAACCTGCATGCCTGAGAGATTTTCTTGACGGCGTATGAAGTCTGGCAACCCGCAGTAGGCTAGCGTGGTGGACTGAGAGGAGACCCGTGCCCAGTAGTGGGACAATGTAATGGGTTGATGATGATGATGGATACTCTCGCTACAACTCAAAATCGGGTTTACCTATTTTGATGGTTTACATTCACAACTTGACCCAGTAGATAGCGTTGCCATCGAGTTCGGGCAGGACAACGTGTATCGGGTACACTAGTTTGACCTTTTAAAATGTAACAGCTCACCCCGTAGCGCACAGCAGTTCCTGGGCCCTGTTTACCACGTCCTTTGGGTATTTGTTAGCATCCAGCAACGTCGGATCAACCGCGCATGCCAACACCTACGCAAAAAATAAACAGCACTGTTACGAGCTTAGGGATTAATTAATTTACAGCAATATACCAATCAGCACTCACTCATCGTCATCACAATAAGTCAGTGCATGCCACGTACGGCGGTCAAGGCTGATCTACGAGTCCAAAGTCGGCACTACTGTCCACTAGGGGATTAATAAGAAGAAGATCGAAGAAACGCTATGATGAGGCGCGTTTCATATACTGCTTTACGGCCGGCGGTGCTTATGATTAGGTTCACTGCGATTCTCCATTTCCTGAATCCAGTGCCGATGGCATTGACTGGGGATCGGAAAACCTTGGTGATGTTTGAGAGGCTTCTTTCGGAATAATAGATTGCCGGGTCTTCAGCGAATAAAATTAAAGAAGGAACATGATATCACTTTCTCGTGTAAAAGGATATTCGGTCCTTTGAAAGGATGGTACTCAAACAGCACATCGATATTTCGTACCAGTGGAGCAGTCGTACATACCACGTCACTTCTGTTTGTGTAATGCCCGCAGAACATCACGCGTTGTATAAGCTATTTAGACGGCGTAACTTCTCATATAACTCATTACTACCATACCTGTCTGAAGAAGGTAATGGGCACTTGCCCCATGGCTTGGGCATCTCCGATGTTTGCCTTGATCACCCGCTTAAAGGGCTTATTGGTTCCCTGGGAACAAACAAAAACGAACAATAACAGTCCACAGCTGGCAATGTTTAATGTGATTGATATAAATTATTAAAACCTCAAGCTCACTCAAAAATATTCTTCCCTACAACATAGTAGATTCGACCGAAGCTGGTCGATGCAGGCCTACAAACGTCAGGCCGTGGACGGTCGGGACTGGTCAGCTCCTACATACCATGGCAAGCCGGTTTCTGATATGTAATCATTTTGAATGGTAATTATGGATCCTTCACAACGAACTGCATACTTAATTCTCATATTCAAAGTACAAAGAAAAACATTGCCTAACAAAGATTCGTATCTTTCGTTTTTTTTTTGCACATTCCATGCTAAGATTGTAGTTATTTTAGTGGAGGAAAAAATCCGACTGAGGACAGGACTGGAGCAGTTACAAACATATAAAATAGAACATGAACTGTAATCTCCGTAACCTCTGTTGTAGATGCAATCGTAAATAAGAGAATATTATTAGCATATTATTAATAATAATATTTATATGTTTGAAACATGGTATTTTACAAGATATTCACATTCCTCCTTAATTCTGCATGCAAATTAAGAGTACTATAAACATATAAATATAGTTTCAAAACAATGTGTTAAAAATATTCAAAGTGATCTGTGATAAAGTTCTAGACTTTATATTTTGAATAAGTTTTATGTAAATTTTATTTAACTACCTTTAGGTATAGATATAATATGTAAATGTTTTTTAACGTGCTGTTAATGACGCAGGAGGTGTAGATGGGGGTGACCGAATATGAAATACGAATAAAAATTCCCAGTCAACTCTGGCCAAATTAATAGTCTAAGGGTTAGTGTTGCCTACCCCTGCTAACTCCTTTTCGATGACAGCAGCTCTGATCACAAGTGGTCCACGTACAGCATATTGCAACTTCACAATACGAGGATTGATGGTTTTCATGGTGATAGCTTTGCGCGATTTGCCCCCCCGACTGGAGCCGGAGACGCGGCCGGAGCCTTTGGCGGGACACTTTATAGATTGGACTTGCGGCGATTTCAGCCACGCCCACAGTTTTGCTCCGCCTGGATGGGAGGAAGTAACGTGGTGAATGTGCGGAGACGGGCGCATTCTCGAGCCGAACACAACACGAGTACAACGACACACGGCTGGATTCATTTTCCCTAGTGAACCCCCAAAATAATTATAATAATCTTAATATTAGCATCCGCATACACCTAACTCACAACTGATAAATTTTAAGGAACTAAATACGGAATCATCATCTGTCTGATATACAATTTGCACTAATTTGGAGAATTTGAAATAGGAATGGGTATTCTTTTCATGTAAGTAAAACTTTTGGTTTTGTCAATGTTGACGGAAATATTGAAGTTTCTCAATTCCGACCAGACTCTTTGGAGACAAAAGGAAAAAAATAAAATATCCTCAACAAATCTCGGGTGTTTTTCAGTTTAGGCAAGGAGTTCTTCGAACCTTATGGTGATCCTACGTATAGACTTTCGGCTAGATCTAAAGCTAAAACAACTTTGCTTTTCAAAGTAACAATTGAGGGAGCCCTGGGGGCCCTGGGGAGTGCGCCGCCCGCAGGCCACAGGCCATGGAGGACGGGTCTACTGCGCCGTGGCCTCGGGGAGCCAAGACTATGGTGAGAGCCGGCCGGTGCCTCTCGGTGAATACGACTCAGGTCGGCCACAGTCTGAGCCTGTCACCTGCCGCCACTCCACCAGGACAGGCCTGGCCATGCCAGTTTGTCTTTGTTGAAGATAAACGTTGAACTTTCGTGTTTAGGCAATTGATAAGAAATAAATAAATAAATATTTGATATGGGGTTTTTGAAATTTCAAACTGTGTGGGGATGAAATAGGGGATGAAAGTCCGTTTGGATTTTGACGAAATTTGTTACAAAAATAGACTAGACCTTGGGAAAGGATATAAACTGCGTTTATATTTCGGGAAATAATAATGTTGGGCAAATTTTGTGGTCTACCCGAGCAAAGAAGCGGACGGAAATATATGTAAGGATAATTTGCAATTTCCCGCCAGAATTGGAAAAAACTAAAAATTCAAAATCGTGTTGTCCATGCGGGCGAAGCTGCGGGCGGAAAGCTAGTTACCAATAAATTTATTTAATTTCATTCTAGTTATAAGACCGCCCATTGTACCATTTTATGATTTATAATTTGCACTTAGCATTCGTGTTTGGTGTGCAATAAAGAATATTCTATTGTATTCTAGAGTTGTGAGATACAAACCGTAAGTGACATAATTGGGAATGAGATAAATAAATAAATAAATAGATATATAGCGAGAAACTGCAAATAAAACGTTTTCTCGTAGAATATGGGCGAACTGTATTTATGAACTTTAATAATCATTTAATATTGTATTATTTTCTGGGATAAGGGCAGGAAGATGATGCCATATTCCATAAAAAGTCTCATGTGTTAATTAGATTTTCTACTCTTATTTTAAAACATGAGACTTTACAATACGCTCGGAATACAATAAGGCCGTTTGAGTTGTGATTGAGATTACGGTATGTAAATGAAGTAAACCAGGTATTTCATTATTAATTTATTTTTACACAATATTTTCATCAACTAACCTCAGACGACTGTCTAATAACTATAATAGTCCCGATATAAAAATATTTCCTCTCCTTATCCGTAACATTGTAATATATTTATAATATTGACATCCTTATACTTTTTACACTTTATCAATTCAAGTTTTATAGTTATCATCGTGATGTTTATATTCACAGAGTCATTTCTATATAGTATAGTACATATTTATAATGTTTCCCATAAATACAATATATAGAATATACAATTTGGCTTATCCAAATGTACACCACAATTCTGAACGCATGTATTTACAATCATTTGAAGTTTTCTAATTTTCTTAAAAGTGATGACAAAATATATATTTGATAATTAAAACAACAGAAACATTATCTCACACATTTATGGCAAATCGTCAGAGTCCCACAAAATTATAATATTTGTTTATGATCAGTAGACAATTATAAAACACAACATTGTTATTTTACATAGTCTTAAACCGAAATAAATAAATTATTCTCTAACATAGTGTTTTGCTTATTGTCAAATCAATTTAAAAGGCTATCAAGTGGCGCTCTGGGCCGTTACCAACAACAATTCCTAGTTCCTTATTTATGTACTAATTATTTATTTATTACTAAGTCAACATCATTTATACATATTAGGAATATAGTCACAGTTCGGGCCTGAGGCGCTTAGCGCAACCAAATATTACTAAGATAATATCCAAATATAGCTATGACGACACTTTAGTCTTTAGTCTCAGACGAATCGAATGTACAAGTTCTACGCTACGCTTTAGAAATCTCTTCATACAATAACATACGTATCACGCTATGATATGATTTATTTAGAATTAAAATAATATATTTTAGCAAAAAACAATATAGAAAAGTAAGAGATACCTTAAAAGAAAAATACTGACATATAAGTACGACCAGAACTAGCTGGAATTAAATAACCTTTGTATAAAATATAAACGGAAAATATAATGTAAAGCTTAATATAGATATAAAATGGAATGTTTCACAGTAAAAAAAAATAAGAAATAAATTAGTAGTTAAAACTAGAAGGACGGATAGAATCGGGGAAAGATAAAATACATTCGAAGAAGGCCACGACACTACCGTGTGCACACAACAAAACACATGACAGTTGTCTGTCATTAGTGACAGGATGTGACGTACGACAGTACTGTGAGTGTAGTGTAGTATGACGTACACGGTGGTGACGTGGCCGAGTGACGTCACGTGTGTACGTCGCGACTGCGCACGAGTCACCGCTCCAGATTCCTACTCGAAACAAGTACAAAAGTCTTATTTTTAAATCATTTAAATGTTCTTAAAATGTGTAAGGGTAAGAAATTTTGTTGATTAAAAAGGTTGGCAATATTTTGGGGTTCTTTATACGTGACGCATCTATTGGAATTCGTGTATTTTTTAAGTAACGTTCACTCGTTAACCGCAGC
>OY292526.1:14321893-14557839 GCA_958496365.1 Subacronicta megacephala | reverse complement strand
GCACCGCCCGCCCTCCGCCAGCGTGTAGCCGGGGGCGCACGCGCACTTGTACGCTACACAAAACATACCTCGTCAATTACCTTGTGGTGTAGAGTAGATATAAGTACAATATTTATAGGCATGCATATACTCATTATGACATTTTTTGGCCACGTATCGCGAAGCGATGGTGGATCCATCGAACGAATGGTTGTGCAGGGCAGAGTTAATGGTACAAGACCTCGCGGTCGGTCACCTATGCGATGGACTGACCAAATCAAGAACGCAGTGTGTGGCCCTATAAGTGAGTGTACCAGGATGACGGCGAACAGAGAGAGATGGCGTGACATCGTGAGGCAAACAACATCTGCCCCCAGCACCACTACTACATGACTACCACGACCGCTCTGCCAAGAGCGAATCGGCTGAGAAGAAGAAGATGTACTCATAACTGTAAGACACTCTATATTTGGATACACCCTAGTAAACATGCAGTACTAATTCATCACTCTCGTGTTTAATTTCTCTCTTCCCTACATGGCGACATTCACTGCTTCCAAAAAGTTAAAATATAACACAAAATTAACATTACTTACAGCCAGGAGTGTTGATACACAGTTGGTGACAGAAGCCCCATTCCTTGCACTCATCGCGATCTATACAGGTTCGGTTGTCAGCGGCCAGCATGAGGCCGGCTGCGCAAGCGCACACGCCCCCCAGCGGGGACGCCACACACTTGTACTCACAGTCCAGCGCCGGACATGACGTCGTTGCTATAGGTAAAAAAAAAACGATAAAATGCAATGTGGGACGTTGTAGATATCAAATAATAATACACGTGTTGATGGGTCAATCGACTTTATAATACTAACTTATGTACATTAAGCTTAATACTAAATACATAAATAGTAAGGTAAGCTAAGACACTACAATACAATGAAGTTTAATTAAGCCAAAAAATATATTTATCAATTTTAATGTTCGACTCCTAATTTAGCAAGTATCTACATAATTCCATTGCTTCAAATCGTACTTGCTAATATGCTTAAGTAATAATATATTCTAAATGTATAAAATTAGAATATTTAGCAAGTAGCTATTAAATATAAGAAAAAGACATCGCAATCTCACTTTTATAAGTTGGAGGCAATAAAGAAAATTACATTTACAACATCAGATGTTCATACAGTTATTCTCTTTGGATTGTATAAAATGAGGTCGTATGTAGTCTATGTACATGTTTGGTAATGCCGTCACGTGCTTACGTTATATTCACTGCATATCTTAAGGTGTCGGGGATAGAACAGAAAACATAATTTACACATGTAATCTTCTTACTTTAAATTTGCCTTAAATGTTTAGAAAAAAACTGCATAACTTGAGCACTTTGGCCGGTCGGCGTCCAGCAGTTAACTAAAGATGAACTCTCAAGTCTAAAGGTGAACGGTAAACTCTGACGTAGAAGTCTCTGTTATGATCACTAGACTTATGAGGTTACCAGTTCCAATAATTTAATTGTGCATGAGACACAAAGTTTTCGGGTCAAATGCTTGTCTTTAGTTAGACTTACAAGCTTCAATGTGGAGGAGTTGATACTTATAATGTACTCATTACGCGAAGATATCGCGTAACACACACACATACACTCAATACGATCAAATCAGATCAGATCAAGTCGTTTAAAAGATTTGTCTTATTCATTTAAATATAAAACTCTTAGAACTCAGGTATAATACGTTTTCTTATTTTGACACGTAATATTTTGTGCCAGGGAAAGACATAATACATTATAGCTATAGGAATTATAATATTGCACGTTTATATTTTTATGAATATTAAAAATAAGATGAACACTTACAGCAAGCACTCTCCTCATCAGCATTATCCTCGCAGTCCCTCTTGCCATCACAGAGCTGTGAGCGGGCGATGCACTTGTGGGTCCCTCCGGGCCCTCCCTTGGGACAGAGGTACTTGTTGTCCGGGCAGGCGATGGCGGTGCAGTTAGCCTCATCGGAGCCGTCCGAGCAGTCCTTGTAGCCGTCGCAGTGGTACGTCGCGGGGATGCACAGCGCGTTGCTGCACCGGAACTGACCGATGTGGCAGGCTGGGAAACCTGACGAGATACAAGCAGTGGCGGTCAGAGGAGAATTAGACGAACACTCCGTTTTAGGACTTCCAACGTAACGTATTGGTGGGTCGCGTGGATGTGGTATTCAAGTGAAGAACTTCTTGCCCCAGTTTCGGCTATCAGTTCTAAAAGCTAGGTGCCACTTTAGCTTGCTACTAATAATCCTTTTGGCAATTTTCGAAATCCTTTCAGCAATGCTCATCCTTACAGTTTTAGACTATTTACTTACTTTACGCTTCTAAGATGAACATTTTAAAAAAGTAATTAAATGACAAGCATAGTTGTATCACTAGCGTGTTTTCATCGGTAGAGTCATCGTTAGACTTCAGCTGTTAAGTCACATATTCGCTGGCTACATTGCCGTTCAAACTGAAATACAATAATGTAAGCACATTATTGCTTTGGGGCAGAATATCTTGCTATACAATGTTACCACCGAGTCCTCCCACTTTTTAGATTGCACCACGTGCAAACATGCTTAATGTTTTTAAATTTGATTTGAGGAAATTTTAACGTGTACACCAGTAAAACTAAGCTTAGGGTTTAGTATTGAACAAACATCCAGACGCGGGTAGCCATATTCTTCGAATTTGTCTCGGTGTGAAGCCACTTTTAGGTTATTTTTTTCTTATATAAAGAGTAATAGCAATGTGGGTCTCACATTACTAGTATTCTTGTTAACCCTCGTGCTAAGTTCACGTCGGAAATGCAATGGGTGGGTTTCAAAGCGGCAACAACATGATCGCAAGTCCGACGCCCTAGCCATTAGGCTACCACCGCTTCTTAGTTTAGTTTTTGACTTAAACATTTCAGTGATACTGACTGCAGTGTGCTTCGTCGGAGTTGTCGCCGCAGTCGTCCTTGTGGTCGCACTTGACGGCGGCGTCCACGCACTTGGTGCCGCTGGCGCAGCGGTACTGGTCCAGCCGACACGCCAGGCTCTGTCCCGGGCAGTCCTGCTCGTCGCGCCCTGTTCTACAATCTAAGTACCTGCAAGCGACAAGGGAATTTAATTAAGAAAACCTGGACTAACTATGAGAGGTGAATGCGGGCAGTGAGGCAATAAAGATCACTTTAAAAAAAAATGATTCTGTTTATTACGCTTTCTTTTTGATGGAACATTTCTCATGCATATTTTGTTTTTAACAGATATTTTATATGTTAAGAAATATAAATAAGAAAAGAAAAGAATAAATAAGAAAAGAATGGTACGCAAAATAATTGCGTTCAACTTCACTTCTGCCCAACAGTGGGTAAATGTGGGAAGGTGGGAATTATGATCATGATCTTCTACAACTTGTCAAGTAGTTAACCTTTACCTAGAGATTGTTTCACAATAAAACGATGTAATTCTTACCCGTCACATTTCTTCGCCTTAGGTATACACGGTCCTTGTGCTGAGATCTTGCCAGGCCCTACGCCCTCCATGCCGCACTGGAAGTCGTCTGACTCACATTTGCGATACGCTGCAACAAAAACAAACAAAACTTTTTACATAACGCCTCAAACTCCATATCATTTCACCCTTCAGTCCACCACCTGTACTAAAGTAAAAACAAATCCCGAATGGTGTTGTTTGTCGAAAGCGTGTGTCTTACGCAATGTTTGTTCAGCTCAGACATACACTAGGCTTGCGACAGCTAATCTTATCCGCTCTGTATCGGTAATGAGATGCAAAAACACTCGTGTGCGACATTTTACGACTAAACCGTTCCAGACGTTCCAGTGGTAAATGTTACTACAGAAGTCGTACTATGGACGCACTACCAGGGGCGCTAAAATGTCCACTTCTGATGATTCACGGATACGCAGCACACATCATGCTACGCATTTCAAATATAAGCTGTCTTCGCATAAAACTTTGCATTTTTTGTGAAAACAATGTTATTTTATCCATACCTAAGAGCATATGAATCTTCTGTGCTCGTCTTACTCGTGTCATCTTGACCCACCCTCGTCGAGATAATGCGATTTTCATATAAAGTTATGTAAAAATCCACCGATAGAGGGCGCCTCGCGAAGTGGCTAGCCCGCGTCAAAGCCAACGCTGTTTATAAGAGCTTCCCTGTGCCTTTGTAAACAGTTTTCTATAGCCAAGTGTGTGTAGACACCGTAGGTGTAGTGAAAGAAGTGCTTGTTCTTATTTCATAAGGTAACTCTGTTTGTTTTGTTATTAAACTTTGATTTTTTAACTTGGACTAGTTTAATAACTTATTGATTATGTGATAAATATTCCAGACAACATTGTTGGCAGGCCAAATAAACTAAGTATAGAGAGGTAGAGGCTCAAGCCTCATTTGATATAAAACCTCACTATCGTAAACTATTGTCGATAGTTGTATACAGCCAACGACATAAACAGTAGTACTTTATAACCAAAAACCATAAGATATCGATCTTACACAACGCCATGAAGAGTCAAACACTATTGGAAATGTTAATCAATGGGATAACATTATTTGAGCTCAATTAAATAACATATCATACTATCACGCCTACATTACATACTACAACCCATGCTTAGCCGGTATGTTTAGGTCCCATATTGCCAAGGTTTAGGTGCCAATTGTCATTAACCGGCCACAAATCCAGACTCCGAGCTGCTACCGGAATTTCATAGACAAATTCAATAATAGTTTGCTCGACTTGGGTATCGAACCAAGAACCTTTAGCGTAGCAGTCGCACTTGGGAACACTAGAAATATGAGGTAGTCAAATTAAATAATTATGCAGGAGTAAATTCCATGTCGTATTTTGAACAATAAACCTGCCTAATATTATGGGCATCGTACTCATAAAACGAGGAAGAAAAGTATCCAAGTTATTTCATTAAAGAAATATTCAACGACTCTCAAGAATTTCCGAACATATACATTCTGAATACAGTCACAAGAGACAAAATAATGATCTCAAAATGACGTTCTGTATTAAATGCTTTTATTATTATAACAAATAATTTGGCTGTTTTATGAATATTTAATAAATCTTGAGATTGTAATAAATTACGTTTTCATATAGGTACATTTTAAAATGAAAAATAAAAGGATCGTGTTTATTCGAGGACTACTTATTCGTTGTTGATATTTAATTATATTCATTGGCTAAAGATTCATCGTTTTCAGCCATATTGGATATTGTATATCCTAGCATTCGTATTTCAAATTGAATTTGATATAATAACTATTCTTTCTACATTATTACCATAGAATAACAACATTATGATTATTAAATAATCGTACATTTAAGTATACGAAAATCATTGCTTTGCTAGTTTCCTTTTATTTAAATAGGTATACGGTGTTCGGAGTAAATAACACGCACGCTTTCGTACAAACACTTCCATTCTACAAGCTCTTATTTGGAATAACAACAATTGATATTATGTACTCGTATATGATCCGGCGATAATCATCGTCGCCATGACATCATTGAATCTGATATTGACAAAAGTTTCTCACATAATCTGTCAATTTTTTTGTCAAGCGCCGTATTGTAGGCACAATGCAAAATCTATGGGCTATATTTGCTCTCATGAGGCAACCACATGCATCAGTGAATTGATAGGTACAGTAGTTATTCCCACCAGTCTCCACAGATATTCAACTGTTGCACTGCACTACCCGCAAAATATTTTGTTTATGCGGTATTTGTATTTTATTTTTTTGGTAGCGGAGTGCTAGGAAGTCGACTTACTCATCGTTCGAGTACGCACGGCTACACATCAAGGTTTACAAATCTAGTTTACGCTGGTCTCTTATCTTGTGGGAAGACTTATACAATTCAAGATCAGCTTAAACTGGATCTGTATAGGTTGACCTGTAGCCGTGTGTACGAGTATCTTAGACGCGTACCGTGTCAGTGTGTACATAGCATATATATATGAAGATACGAATGCTGTCAATCCAAGGCGAACGCCTCCTTCGCTTCCAATATCGTGTGAAGCGGCTTTGTGAGGCGGTAGTCGACGACGACGCCGCGAGCGCACTAAAGGATTACATATTGAGTCGTCTGTCCCACTATCTGTGACAAATTTGATACGGATTCGTAAATTTTGGACACAATATTGGTATAGTGTAAGAATACCTATGTAATGATGTCTTGCTATACCTAGATTCTAAGAGTATATTAGATGTGTAAGTATCAATTATAGAGAGTAATAAATTATATTTCTTGCTTAGAAGACGTGTTCTATTTCTCTCCCGAATCGAACCTTTACATTGGCATTGCATAAACGCCTGCGCTTATTAAATATTTTATTTCCTATATTTGTATCGCGCCCGAATTTACGATAGGTACTGCGTGGGAAGCGAACAGTCGAATATGATCTGTAGATCTTATCGTGACCGGAAATTGTCATTTCCAAAGGAAATTAAAACATCAGCTAACATTATTTTTTTCTTAAAACATGTTTTAAAAAATTCACTGTCGTGTCACGTTAAGGAATCACACTATATTTAAAATTTAAAAAGAATGAAATCATTAAGTAGGTATGTTTCCAAGAGGATGAAGACATTTGCTAAAAAAAACGGCCAAGTGCGAGTTGGACTCGCGCACGGAGGGTTCCGCACCATTACGATTTATGACGTATTAAAAAAAAACTATTTACTAGATCTCGTCCAAACCAATTTTCGGTGGAAGTTTACATGGTAATCTACATCATATATTTTTTTAGTTTTATCGTCCTCCTATTTTAGAAGTTACAGGGGGGGGACACACATTTTACCACTTTGGAAGTGTCTCTCGCGCAAAATATTCAGTTTATGACGTATTAAAAAAAAACTATTTATTAGATCTCGTCCAAACCAATTTTCGGTGGAAGTTTACATGGTAATCTACATCATATATTTTTTTAGTTTTATCGTCCTCCTATTTTAGAAGTTACAGGGGGGGGGACACACATTTTACCACTTTGGAAGTGTCTCTCGCGCAAAATATTCAGTTTATGACGTATTCAAAAAAACTATTTATTAGATCTCGTTCAAACCAATTTTCGGTGGAAGTTTACATGGTAATGTACATCATATATATGTTTTAGTTTTATCGTTCTCTTATTTTAGAAGTTACAGGGGGGGGGGACGCACATTTTACCACTTTGGAAGTGTTTCTTGCGCAAACTATTCAGTTTAGAGAAAAATGATATTAAAAACCTCAATATCATTTTTGAAGACCTATCCATAAATACCACACACGTATGGGTTTGATGAAAAAAAAATTGAGTTTCAGTTCCAAGTATGGGGAACCCCCAAAATTTACTGTTTTTTTTTATATTTTGGTGTGAAAATCTTAATGCGGTTTAAAGAATACATCTACTTACCAAGTTTCAACAACATAGTTCTTATATTTTCGAAAAAAAAGGCTGTGACACGATCGGACAGACAGACAGACAGACAGACATGACGAATCTATAAGGATTTTGCCATTTGGCTACGGAACCCTAAAAATATTTATGGATATTGATAAAAATTAGATCAACGCGGGCAAAACAAGTAAAGGAAACAACCCGTTTGATACGACTTCGGAAAATCCTTTACAAAGTTCATCATAAATCTCCTTCAAAGTGGTAAGTAGTGTGAAATGTTTTCGTTGTAACAATGCACCTGCCATAGCCCTGGAGTTACCAAGTGGTCGCAACACGAAAAAAGAATATTATAATCGTGAGCTATTAAAACTTTTCCATCGCGAGACGAAAAAGTTTGCTCCACGAAGATCTGCGCCTTAAATGCAATGTAAGCTTATCATAAAACGGTTAAGAAAAGTAATTTTTCCTTACATGTGAAATAATATTTTCAGAACTGTGTTATTTAATTGATGTACTGAAAAACTTTAAACCATACCATCACATCTCTATTCCCCTAAAAGGGTTAGGCAGAGGTCTACATACTTAATAATACACCTACAGTTCCCCGTAATGTTAAGGTCCCATGTAATAGGAGGCGAACCTATTGCCATTTACCGCTGCTATTAAGAAATCCATAGAAAAGCCCAATAACACTTTGCTCGACCTTGAAACCGAACCAAAGACCCTTAGCGTACACTAATATATAAAAATATTAATGTGGCTTGGCTAAACGTGTTTTAAAAATAATAGTCGATTTAAAACGAGACAAAATATACGAAAACATAAAAAAAAAACAAAATAACTGCTATTTGCAGCTTCTCACTTGAAGTTAGATAAGAAGACCTTAGATGTTGATCATGGTCGGCCAGGAAATGGAAGGCTTTGTAATTGGCCAAGCTCGTGCAAGTCTAGCTAGCAACTCTACAGGAACAACCGACAGCACTCAGCTTTTAAAACTTCATTTAAATGAAGAATAAAAACTATTATGTTAACTAAAGAAAAACTAGCCGACAAGTTTTATATATTCTCGATAAAACACTGTTCCACTTTGTATTTGTATGATTTGAATGAAGGAATATGAACCATCATAGTTGGTCTATAAGTTTGATTTAATTTACATTACATTCAGCAAAAACGGCGAGGTGTGTAAATATAATATACACGAGTATATAAAACTACGACTACTTTCTTATTCCCTTCGATCACAATTTCTAACACCCACCAAGTCAACCTTTTGACCTTTTAACCAAGTCAATTCTGACTTTTCGAAATCATTGTGACAATTCGAGCAACAAGCTGTTGGGTTTCCTGGGTAAAATTTGAAACAAACAAAAAAAAAAAAAAAAAAAACAAACATTACGTCATCCATATCATAGAGATACTTCGACACAAACGGATCAGTTCTAAGTGCTTCAAGTATTAATTAAGAAAATTATGAGTACCCCCTTCTCAAATGTCACAGTGTCATCAAAACTGAAGAGACAACAGATTTACATGAAAACAGGCACATCACAGATACGAACACCAAACAAAAACGCAATTTCCACACCATTAAAACTTGCCCACTTGTTGGGACTTTGCGCACTCGCAACCAATTAAGCAAGAGCCCCGGAATCTTGTACTGCAACCTCGTTTTCGTCGCCTATATTGCTACGAAGGGGGACGAAGGAGTTCAGGCGAAATTGGGCGCGGTACTTCGTTTACAAGAGTTCTCTTTTAAAAGAAATAGGACGGTGTATTTCGGTGCCATGTTTATTTAAGTATTGCTCCGTAATAGGTGGTACGTAGATGCTGGAATGCGAATGAAAATATTTTTCTTGTAACCTTCAAAGCGGGCAAATAAACGTGGGTTGTGGAAAACACCTGAAATAAGAGCGCTTTCAGGGAAATTGGTACACCTTACAGTGCTGTAACAGGGTGCTGGGGTCCCTGAAATATTTGACACAAACAGACAGTAGGTTTCTTTACATTGTATTGTGAGTGCTGGGTACTTTCATGAACCTTTGTACGGTCATATATATTGGTTGTTAAACTATGGTTTAATACGGTAGTTGTTCCAAAATACGGTATAAAAATTGCTAGCGACCAGTTCTAAAATTTTCACAAATACCAAAAAAATATTTTTTATTGTCATAGCTGTTAAACAATTCGATTTTATATGTATAATTTTTTTTTTGTTTTAATGTAAATGGGTAACAAGTGTAACAACTGATATACTTCGTGTGATAACAAAGTTTTCCTGAAATTTGATCGTGACAGAAAATCGATCATCTTGCCAGAAATACACAATATGTTATTGATATAAAAACTTGCAGGAAGCTAAATATAATTTGGATTTGATGGGCGAACCGACTACAATCGCCTTACGCCCGAGGAGTCCCAACCAAAAAGTTTTTAGTTTTTCACCCCGTTGACGTCCGTGCACAATAAATTGTGTTAAATCAAACAGTGCGAGTCACGCGGGACGCCCGCGCCGACTACGAACGTAGACGTAAACTAGTTCCAACTTTTAATACGATTGGAAACGGATCCGGGCCGCACGCGTGCCGTCTAACTTGGTAATATTGCCAGCTTTACCAACTTATTTCGTGGATAATTTAGTACATTTCATAGTGGTAGAAATCTCATGGATATTGCCTTCAACGAGCTTATTACTTTTACATTCATACTTGTTTCCTCGAATATGCATGAAAAAATCTCAGTCTGAAATTGAGAAGACTTTCTAATTCTGGTTCGTGTCGATGGTACGGTATTGTTTGTATTGAGTTGGCCTAAAACTGCGCCATAATAATATTATTTGTAGCTACATTCTACTAACATATGCTAGCCATAGGAGCTAGGTGTGCACCGCATTACTTACTCTAATTCAATTCTATAAAATACTTAATACATAAAAAATAATGCTCCATGTGCTAAAAGTTGCCAAGACGCTGGCAACACCACACAAGCTCCACATTTGAATGGGTACGCGGAGTTTTTATTGAATCAGTTCGACACTTGGCGGTTTTGTGATTCAAATTAGTTCGGTAAATACAATCACAAGTTCTACATTTCAAATGAAAATATATTTATTCCGGAGAAATCCAAGCAATACTAAAAGTTTATTGTTTAAGTAATGGATCGACTACTTAGGAAATTGTAAGAGGTGAAAGCAATATTAAAATAGGTAGAATATTCTTTTCAGTGTCATATTCCAACACATAAGGTAATATGAGATAACATAGACGACACACTTTGCAAAGCTTTACATAATCCGCTAACAAACAATAAAGGTGACGGGGTTTACGAGTTTGTAATTGATTCCAGTTGTTTAAAAATCCCAGCTTTAAAATTAAATAAAGTTACCAGAACTTCGATATTAAATAACTTTGCTATAACAGAAACAATAATAAACTTATTAAAATTTACTGAATTCAATTTATTATGAAGTCTTTAATAAAGCATCATTGTTGTTAAATTTCCATTGTAGTTAGTCAAGATACCGAATACATGTAGAGATTCTCGCTATTAAGGATTATCTGGAACTAAGCTGGTATCAACTAAATAAGCTTGGGCTTAGACACATTGCAATCAAAACACCGATAGCTCATAGGCTAAATCAAGGAGAGGTCGAAAATGGTCACTATTACGAAACCAACAAGTTATTATATTTTTGGACTCTTATACAATACATACTAGTATATGTATTTAGCCTAGATGGACGGAATAATCAGGAATACTCTAGTATAAATAATCTCAGGGCTAAGCTGGAAATCCATTTGCTTTCCTTGGGAAAATTTACTTGAAGATGTGTCAAATTGTTTTTTATATTTTTTTTCATTTTGTCTTTATCGTGGAGTCATATATTTCTACTAAAGCTTCGTAGATCACATTCGTCACATAAACCATTGAGTTGAAGCATTTGTAAAATGTTGCTAATGCCCTAAAATGGAAATAAAAAAATCACAGTACAACAAATTGATTCGAAAGGTTATGCATGTATTTGAAGCGTTTTGTAAAGGTGTGTACTCACTGCAGTCCGCCTCGTCGGTGCCGTCCACACAGTCCACCTGCATGTCGCAGCGGTAGTGCGGTGGGATGCAGTAAGTCTTGTTCCACACATACTGCCCGCACGTCAGCTGCCCTGCCTCGCACTCAGGCGGCGCTGCGGACAAACATATACGTAAATAAACATGTTTTAGTTATTGAAGTAATATTTATAAACTTGTACATCTCTGTTTACATTATTATCGCTAATTTATGAAGATTGAAGATTTAAATAAGATTGCTGCTGCTAGTAGTCCTTAGGTCCTGGGTGCGATTCCAAGGTCGCCCAGTGTTATTGGGTTTTTCTAAGAAATTCTCAGTAACAGCTGGGAGTCTGGATTTGTGCCCCATTATGGCAATAGTATCGCCCCTATTACATGGGACCTAAACATACCGGCGAAGTGTGGGTGTACATTTGTACACATCTGCCTAACTTTTCGGGGAATACAGGCGTGATGGTATGTTTATGTTTTATTAAATAAGGTTTAATTTAACTCAAACAGTACGAAAACATTAAAACGGTGTAAGTGTAGGTACGGATCTTATCTACGGCTAAAAATCAAGAGACAAAATATGCGCGTTGATCTCATTTTCTTTAATCCCAGCATTTTTATGTAGATTGTACGATTAAATACAGAAAAACTCGACCCTCAAACATCGCTTAACAAACCAAAAACCGCTTACAAAAACCAAACCCTCAAATGTTCAAAGGCCTCTTACAAAGGTTACAATCTCCAACGAAATCAATTCAGTCATTAGAGTAAAGAAGGTTCCCTGCAATCAGAACCAGCTATCAATCAAGAGAGTACATTTAAAGATAAATGCAGAAAGACCACTCCGTACAATATGATTATGTAAGCTGTAATAGCTTTTTTTTAGAATTCCTGATATTAGTTAGGACAAAAGAACTAATAATCAAAATGTAAAAAACAGTCGCAAAATAATATTTATGTCCAACCGTGAGATATAAATTTGACTTCTAAAAAAACCTAAAATGAAAGTAACAAATATTTGTAAACATAAATAATAATAGCAAAGTTTAGTCGTAAGCTATCTGGTTTGAGTTAGCCTTCTGATTCTGCCCTATTTCCTCGCGAGCCACTCAAGTCCCGTCCGTCCGCCTCGAGGCGTTCCCGAGGCAGCGAGTGTATAACCCGCCTATAATTGAGGCCGAGGTGCAAATCGAGTTTCCGCTTAAACGCTCAAATAGTTTGATTGAGGACGCTTGTATCGAAATGAACCCGTAATAATTATGTTATCTAAGACTCTGTGCCTCGATTTAAGGTTAATATTGAATTTGTAGGATTATCAAGGGTTGAAGCAAATTGTAATGGTAAATATTTGAGAATTTGCTATATGTATGTTGTTAATTTGTTTTTTTTAAACCGAATAAATTTCGAATACCTATATTCATAGATTTTAAGTAAAACTCCTTAATAACTATTTTCAATTATTGGGAATAAAAACAAATGAAATATCTTAAAAAGAATACAATTTGTTTTAAAATTTATATGTAATCCCAACATTCCACCAGAGCTGGTTTACTTGAAACAAAGTAGGCACAATTATCATCAACTAAAATATTAAAATGCAATTCAATCATGTATCCGGGGCACAAAGGTAAATAATCTAAATTGCAATCAAACACACAAGCATACTTGATCACACGCAGCTCGCAAAGCTGTGCACAGTGACGTCACAACACGTGCCTAAGCCTGTGAACATTAGTTGTGCAATAATCAAAATGTCAGTGTTTGGTCAGTTGCAAACGTGGCACCATGCACTTACGTCACACAAGGCAATATTTTAAGGTTTAATAGATATAAACTGTTAGTAAATAATATGTGTAGTAGTTAATATGTGAATGATGTAAAACGTTTATTTTAAAAGAGTGTGGAGTTTCTTGCCGGATTCTTCTCCATTGGATCAATTTTTTGGAACCATGAACGCCTTTAAAAGTGTAATTTAAATAAAAACATTTGATATGATTTAGTAACTTATAATTAGTCGAATGTCTGCAAGTACAGCCACTAAGAGTTGGGCCCTAGGTTCCATTGCAAAGTCAAGCTGAGGTTTTCTATAAAAAAAATCATAGCAGCTCGGAGTTTAGCTTTTTACAGAGTTAATGACAATAGGCTCGCTCCAAATTACATTGGAATTGGAATATTATCGATTGATATCAATACACCATTGTCTTAACGTTTCGAGACTTTACATTCCAATATTATTTTACTACTGTTATATTATAGGCCTAAGAGATGTTTTTCGCAATGGTGTTTGTAATGTAACCGAAACGAACGGTTTATCTTAGGCGTAGCACATGTCTACGGTAATTGCTACGAGCTACGATATTGCTACGCGCCCAACTCGCATGACGTGCGCGTAGCTACGGCGTAGCTTGTCTGCGTGAAAGTTGTAAGAATTGTTGCGTTTTGAATACAACAATTGTTATTATTTTCTCTACGTGGCGGACGCCATATTATGGTATATTGAAATAGTGATACAGTTTTAGTTTAGGTTATGCCGTTAAATGAAAAATTTATAATTTCTAAATCTATTCTTTCCAGCCTGTTATGTCCCACTGTTTGGGCAAAGAGATCCCTCTTATTTTCACACATCTCTGTTAACAAAGGCTAGTCCTATAACAGAATCTTTTATAGAAGCATATCATACGATTCATTCAAATCATATTTTTTTTCTAAGATAACGAACAGCTTTCGTTCCATTGCCCCCCAGTAATAATAAAAGTTCACTACAGAACTGTATGTTTTAGTTGAAGAGGACTAGCTCGCCTGCTGCAGTGTGCAGTCTGCAGCTAACTGTCTGCTCACCCGGGAAATCTACAGATGGACACGAAAAACTGCACCGACATTACTCACACGTAACGAGGAAAGATTCCTATTCACGACTGGATTGTCGCTACGATTTGTCGAGACACTACTAAGTCATAATAATAGCATAATTTAGTATTTATTTTAGAATAAGTGATTTAGACCTACTTTTAAATGTAAAGAAAGATGCATGAAGTAATAAACTGTCAATGTGTTATTGACATTGAATTAATTAATTTCCTTAATGGGATTACAATGGTTGTTCTTCTTATCCATTAGAAGTTTTATTTTTATTGATTGATTGTTTGATAAAGTTTCCAAACTGTAAGTTTCACTATACTATTAATGAGGTTAACTACTCAATATTTAAAGTAATTGGCAAAAATAAATATATTTTTCGATTAGTCACCAGTGAATAGCGGTCTTCAGCGGTCCCGGACAATTATTTCTGTCGAGTGCGTCTCTCGCTCCACGACGCTGATTGATTGAGTTCGAACAATCGTCGCAGATGCGTTTCCTGTGCTTGTTTGTCCGTGAATAGCAATCATTATCTCTTTGTATTAAGTTGTACTTATTATACTCTTTTATCATTATATCGGTTAAATTATTATTAAATTACTCACGGTCTGTCCCATACTATGCAATTTCTAAGTAATTCCTTATATCAATAAACACGTTTGTGTTTACCCATGGCATGACCTTAGCATTTGAATTTACCGCTTAAATTAGGAGGCGGGTCACTTAATTTTCTCTCTAACTCAACAAAATATGAATGCTCACAGAGAGAACTAAGTCTCTCTCAATGGTGGCCTGAATACACTTTTGTGTATATTGCGAACAAGTATAAACTCCACGGCTAAATATTTCACTTGAATGGTTAACAATACTAAAAGCACAGATGCAGCAACAAAGGAGATCTCTCACAAACGCCACATAAATACGCACTTATCTGCAGTCTCGTAAATATGTGATTTATTTTAAATTGCTTCCGATACAGATCTGTGCTGGCTGGCGTCCACCGTCTTCGGGAGCAGTATGCCAAATGACACCCACTCAACGTTGATACGCTCATGCCACGCCAAATCCTCAGGCTGGCAACAAATGCTAGCAAAGTGGCTTGCTTTGTGTTGAGTTCTAAGATGTACAGTTTTATTCATATTTGTTCGCCCGCGTCACCTGTTATGCCCTGCTCCTAGGGGTATAAGCGTGATGTTAACATAGCATAGTTAATGGGCTTCCTTAACAATTGAGCTATGAAATACAAAAAGATTTTTCCAAATTCAACTGGTAATAACAATTTCAAAGATGCGTTCAAACAAACAAACTTTCCAACTTTATTATATTAGTATGGATATCTACAGATATATGTTTAATTTGGTTATTGATAACCTCAATCCTTTGCGTTACAGTGCTTGACCCAAGTGGAGGAGCTGTATTTTCTTAAAAAACTTCCTTTAATATATCTGAGAGCGCCGGAGGCCCAATCCTCAGTTCCCTTCCTTCTCCTTTTCTTCATCCCCTCCCTTTCCTTAAATAGGCTCGGCAACGTATCTGCAATTCCTTTGGTTTTGCAGATGTCCATGAGGCAGGTTGCCTGCTCGTTTGCCAATTTTTTTTTTATTCAGCCATTATCTTCCCACTGCAGGGCAAAGGCCTCCCTACTCTCCTTCCACTAAAATCCCATAAAAAAAGTCAGTGTAACCGATATCAACAATTTAAGATAAAAAGTGAGCAGTTTGCCAGGGTAAAAAATATTGTAGCTTTGTGTTATCTGGAGTACACAAACACGCCCAGCTTCGAGCTAGTTCTAGCCTTTTACAGTACAGGAGCCATAAAGCATATCAGCCGGATCTTTGTGGAGCTGCGACAAAAGGCAACTAAAAAATGTAAGCTTTGTCGTTACAAATGCGCGATACCCGCGATGTACACCGGCCCAGCGAGCAAGCCGCGCCGCCGTGACACGGTAGACGGATGCCGGTTTAGTCGCCACTGCATCAATGTTTTGTATCGGGAACATTTGAGCGCTGCGTCAAATAGAGAATGGTGCAGTTGCAATGTGCTACGCTTGAATAACTGAGTTCAAGCACTATCATTAAGCAAGCAAGCTCTTTATATATTGGAGTATACGTTACCTTAGGGTTATAAAAAATAGATAGTAGCCGGTTCTCAGACCTAATGAATTTGCATATAAAATGTAATAAAAATCGGTCAAGCTTTTTCGGACGACTATGGTAACTATTATTGTGATACGAGAATTTTATAAATAAGCCTTTTTAAATAACTTTTTCTATTTTTATGCATTATTCATGCTAAGATAATAATATTAGTGAAGGAAAAATTCCTCTGGCAGAATTCGAACTTGCGTCTTCTGGTTAGATACCCCAGACGCTATGACCACTAAGCAACCGCGAGTCCTACCTGCCAGGTCGAAATTAGCCTTCACATTTTGCATTTACGTCTTTGAGGTGACGTCAGTGATATCTGTTGAAATGCAAGTTTTGCTTCTCAATCGACACGACTTGCTTTACAGGAAGTACAATGTCGTTCCTCGTACCGTTTAATTTTCTTTTTGTTAATAAACCATAACACCTGTATTCCCCAAAGAGTTAGACTGAGGAGCACTAAATGTACACCCACAACTCACTGGTATGTTTAGATAGCAAATTCAGTTTTATGGTATTGTTTATATTGACGTATTATTCATCATGTTTCTAAATGTTCTTCGATATAAGACTATATTATTAAAACCAAGTAAATCTTGTCAGTACCAAATTTCCTCATTAGATTTGATTAACTGTTACTCACAACTCATAAAACACATGTGCCCGTTGTTTTCGACTGTACCAAACACCGCAACAACTGTATGCACGTCGTGAACACGCGAATGATCGTGACGTGAATTAATACGTCACGTGCTCCACAACACAACACAACACAACACTAGAAGCGTGATTATTAATAGCGTGAATGGATAGTTGTACTCACTAAATGTATTGGTAGATCATCGCTTCAAATACGGTAATATTGGTTTTAAGACTGATTGATTTATTTGTATTAGGCTAGGTTATATCATCATTATCTTCCTGGCCTTTTCCTATTTTATTTGGGGTCGGCGCAGCATGTGAATTGAAAAATTGTCTTCATTGTCAATTGAAGAAGAGGTCTCCATCTACGTCTCCATCCCCCCATATTCATGTTCATAACTCTTTAAGTCACATAGTTTCATCCACCTTATCACGTGCCCATACCAAGACAAACGATTCTCTTTTAACTTTTGTCACTGGCGCCACTTTCAAACTTCCTCTAACATATTCGGTCCTTATTTTATGCATTCTAATCATTCCACACATCCACCTCAACATTATTATCTCCGCTCATGACCGATCTGCATTTGCTGAACTTGGTTTAACAAAATCATTATTAATCAATATATTAATTATCTAGCATGAACTGCCCTGACACTCACAATATGGTTGGTCAAAAGTGTTACTGGGTTTTTTCTATGAAATTCGCAATAGGCTCGCCCCTTATTACATGAGACCTAAACATCCCGGGGAAATGTGCGTGAAAAATTAGTACACCTCTGCCTTTAAGCCTTCGGGGAATACAGGCTTGTTTATAGCTAAATTTATTCGTCCTGTATCTTACATGGCAACATAAATTAAAATGACAGATAACAGACAAACAATAGCAACTCTAACAGCTGTCACGCTTTTAGAGCGCACGCGAATATTCGTGCAGGGAATTGATTAATTGGCGGCATTAATATTCAAACAGCGTAATTACACACTTATGTAGGCACTGATAGAGGCCACTGGTTGTGTTCCCTGCGTGCTGGATACACTAGACGTGTTTCAGTTATCACGTTCTAAACAGTCCCGAAATAGGTAACTAAAACACTGCGTTTAAAATATATGAAACATTATCAATTTTGAGTAAATTTCAGTCAATTTTCAATCTAGTTAAGTCATTTCCAAACAACAACAACAAAACGGCTAAAAAATTAGGCAGTTATAAGCATTTTAATTATATTCTAGACAGAGACAAGATGTATGAATGTGGACGAAGCAAAAGAAGTATGCAAGAATGCTAGCAGATGGCGTTCTGTAGTTTCTGCCTACCCGTATGGGAAAAAGGCGGAAGTGTATGTATGTATGTATGTTAGACAGAGAGCGCACTGTAGCACGTTGTGACGTCACACCGTGTGTTTGCCATACAAATTCTATACTGACGTCTCGTGGGAAGGGACAAAGCATCCCCTCTCAATTCCCCCCCCCCCCCCCTTAACTTTAAGAGCTTATATCTTAGAACTTCCTCATTATTCTAGTGGTCCTAAGCAAGACTGCTATTCTGTTCGATCCCCAGGTCGAGCAGTGTTATTGGGTTTTTCTATAAAATTTCATTTAATTTCAAACCTCTGCTTAACCCTTCCGGGCATACAGGTGTGATGGTATGTTATGTTATACGAATTACTTTTAATAAACATTTCCAATAGGACTGTTATTTTACATAAATCAAGCCAGTCAAACACCTTATTGTGGCCATAAAAACTGAAGAAGACATTAAACAAGTCTTGAGTGTCATCTGTGACGTCACAGTAATACACGAACAGCGTGATAATTGATGCCGACAGCCATTGACGTGTCTCTGACGGTTAACATGTCTTTGTGTGACCGTCGTAATGTGATTCAGTTAACTGTTCCACTGTAACTGTATTCAGCTAAGACGGTTCAATTATCTTATTACGATTTATGTATGTATCTACATATATGCTACATTTATAGCACATAATACCCCCACTTCTTATCTTTATTTTCAATAAGAATTACTTGCCTTTTATGACGCTTAGTGATAGTAAAACCCGATAACACTTTGCTCTATCTGGGGGTCGAACCCAGGACCTTTAGCGTACCAATCGCGCTCAGGACCACTAGGGAGTCTCACTATACTAATGAGGCAATCTACAGGCATAGGCAGTGTTCTTGTACAAGTATTTATTATTTCTAGTTAGTTTTACATTTCGGCTGTCAATCCATATTGTATATAATTATGAAAAATTAAGATTTTATTTTCCATGGTCATATTTTGTCTTAGTACTAAGGTTTCCTTTATAAAATTAAGGGGATATATAAAGGAGATACTAAATAAGCCCCACTAATGCAATTATAATTATGTCTAAGACACATTTGTACAAAAGAAACGTATGATAAACAAAATCTTTATATATAAAATTCGCTTAGTAAATTGTATTTTATGTACAACTAGCTTTCCGCCCACGGCTTCGCCCGCGTGGTTTATTGGCTTTTCTATACTAAAATATGTATGTATTATACATATAAACCTTCCTCTTGAATCACTCTATCTATTAAAAAAAACCGCATCAAAATCCGTTGCGTAGTTTCAAAGATTTAAGCATACAAAGGGACATAGGGACAGAGAAAGCGACTTTGTTTTATACTATGTAGTGATATGTTTAATAGCATTTAATTAAAAACCTTTTCAAACAGCGCTTGTCAGTTTCCTGGTATAATTATACATAATTAATGTAACGTTCCTCACTATCGTTTCAATAAGCGTTCAAAGCGGTTGTTAAAGGTCTGTGTGGAGGACGCAGTGTGCAGCTCAGGTAAGTGGGGGGTGGAGGGGTGGAGGGGTGCAATCTAGGTTGTGATACTTATTAAAAAAGGTAGAAAGGCTAAATGGAAATTGGCGCTTTGGATAACATTATTTTACCAGAATATTCATCGTTTATGATGATTGTGTTGTAAACATTTGTAGTGGGAGTATTATCGATTATGTTGCATTTTAAGGAAAATACAATGATTACTCAGATAATTTTGATGGTATTGAGGATAATTAAGTCAATAAACTATCGTATTCTATCGTATTCGTATACTTCTCTCACAAATGTTTGCAATTACCTATATTGTATCAACCACTACATGCCACCAATCATTTGTGATGAGAAAATAAATGCATTTATTATATTATTATTAATAAAATAAAAGGGGCGCCCGCCCCGGCCAGGTCGAGTGACGACTTGCGGAAGGCAGTAACTGGATGAGGAAAGCCGAAGATCGGGCTCTGTGGCGTTCACTAGGAAAGACCGACGTCCAGCAATAGACGAGTATAGGCTGATGATGATTACAAAGTATATAAATAATATTGCTCACAAAAAAAAAAGAAAAACTAGCTGAAGTTTCATAAGTTCCTACAATTTTCAGTCACGTTTCAGAATCACTTGTACTCGTTGGACCATAGGGGCATATTGTCCAGTTGCCGGCACTAAAATGCAAGTGTAGGTACCTGAACGTGCCGCTATGAGGCGCTGTACGTGAGACCAGCTGTACTGACCGACGTCAAGTATACTCAGGAACTGGGTCAAAGAAACCTAAGGCGTCTGTTTGTAATACACAGGATATGTGCAATACGATTTTTAATTATTCTTTAAAATTAATAGAAACAAGTTTAAGTCAATGTTAAAGAAATAGCTTAACCGAAAGGTTTTCAATTTAGGAATATTTAAACTTAATCACCTAAGGCGGCCAACTCTGACGTTTATCATCTGCGTATTAATAATTAATCAATTATCACTCGCTGAAACGGTGAAGGAAAACATCGTGCATGCCTTAGAGATTTTCTTGGCAGGGTGCAAAGTTGCAGAAGCCAACCCGCAGTAGGCTAACAAGGTCAACTATACCCTTCGTACTTTGAGAGCACCCCTTGCTCAACAGTGGGAGAGTTAATAGTAGTTAGACAGTATACAAAACATTCGTCAACCTAGAAACAAATCCTTTAAAAACATGAATCAATAAAATAAGGGCGATTACTCACAGCACGACTGGAACTCGTCCTCGCCTTTCTCGCAATCGCGTTGATAGTTGCACACCCACAGCGCTGGTATGCACTTGCCCTCCGGACACCGGAACATACCGCTCGGACATATTGTGTCGCCTGTGAAAAATAAACACAATATTAGCTAATTGGCTTCTACGATTGTAGAACACCCGATGAGAAAGGAGAATCTTGAAAATAAACGAACTTATAAATAATACTGAGTGTTAGAGATTGAATAAAATTAAACACATTGAGGAAGTAAAAGTAGGATAATAGCTTATTGATTGATATTCATAACGTACAGAAAGTAAAAGTCTTTTAAGGTTTGTATCATCAGTTTCTTAGACACTGTGTTTTAATAAACAGTATACCCAGTTAGATAAGTAGTTGCTATTTTAGAAAAGTATTTATTTAAAAGACCAATAATGCTTGCCTATAACAATTAATATTAAAAAAAAACTAAGTTAAGACACTACAAGTTAACAAACATGTTACTAATACAAACAACACCTTTTTTGTTACACCAAGTTTGAGAAATACATTGGAAAAAGTACAATGTTCGCTTACGTTACAACCGTATAAGCGCGACAGAATTATAAAAAGGCAAGGCACATCGTGACCAGTATACCTGTCGCCCGAAAAATCGCAGCTTGTGTCGTGCGCCTTACGTCGGATGCTCAGGTAATGTAATCAGCTCGCGACAATTTGTCACGTAAGCGTCAGAATAGAGTAACGCTCCAAATGACGTATTGAAAATATTTGAAACAAAAAATGTGAACACAGCCAAATTTTGAAAAATTATAAAGCTAAACTTCTAGTACTTATAGTAGTAGACTAGAGACCTATAGTAGCGAGGTCCAGCGGGCATGTCTGCAGTCTTCGCCCGCGGGCGTGACCGTCTAGAGAATTTCCCGTTGTACCTTTTATAAAGCGCTTGTCGTTTCGTATTTGGCTAAATAAACGTTAACTTCTTCTAGTTATGAAATTCACACTGTCGCCGGTCGCGTGTTTTTATTTAAATATTTTTTAATGTGCGTGTTACTAAACTCGCGGCATCTCCCCCCGTTGCGCCGCATGGCACTCCCTAAATTATCTCCGTTAACCATAAATCTCGGTGATCGCTTATCTGCGGTTGTTAATCACCAATAAACTGTGGAACTTTGACAACTTTCACTTTGGTACGCATTCAACTTAATTGTGGTCAAAATATTGTCAAGTTTAATGTTTAGAATTGATAACGCGGAGTTCTAAAGTCGTAAGACTATTGGAAGTAGAATTTAACTTTGAAAGGGTATTGGTATACCATGTACCATGTAGTGTGTAATGGCCGGAATTAATAATCCATCTCTTGAATATTTCCCCGGTTGGAGCTCGAAATTGAACATAATGTTTATGGACCTTAAATTTATATGGATCGTATTTTATGCAGTTTCTAATAACTATGAAAATAATTTATAAAGCTTCTTGCTTCAATACTTAAATTAAGCGAAACACTTATAGATTAAAAAGCCGATGTTCGTCGATGCGTCAAAATTATTTTAAATATTCATTGCTACAATCAGAACACTCGAAATACCGCAGGCCTGCAAGCAGTTATTACCAAAATACCCACATTTGGGCGTTCAACGCAAAGCAGATAATTCCTCGCTCATCGTGGATAGAAACAATGCATGTGCAGTATTAATTATTGCGAGTGTCGATTTACTGGAACTAACGAGCACACGTGAGGTGCTCGCCAGCGCCGCCAGGGGGCGCCGGATTATGGGCGGGTAGGGGGTTATTGAGGAAACGTTTATCAGAAATACTAATATACTAAAGTTGCATTGTTTGTTTGTTTTAACGCGCTAATTTCTGGAATTATCCACGGATTTGAAAAATCTTATTTTGTATCTTATAGCCACATTCATGAAGAAGACCAAGGGGTAACATACCATCACGCTTGTATTCCCCGAAGGGTTAGGCAGAGGTGTACTAATGTACGCCCACAGTTCGCCGGTATGTTTACATCATACATCATCAACCCATTACATTGTCCCACTGCTGGGCACGGGTCTCCTCTCAGAACGAGAGGGATTAGGCTATAGTCCACCACGCTAGCCTACTGCGGGTTGGCAGACTTCACACGCCGTCAAGAAAATCTTTCGGGCATGCAGGTTTCCTCACGATGTTTTCCCTCACCGTTTAAGCACGTGATAATTAATTATTAATACGCACATAACTTCGAAAAGTCAGAGGTGCGTGCCTTGGATTCGAACTCGAGACCTTTGACTTGGCAGTCCGATGGTCATATCACTATACTATCTGCCGGTATGTTTAGGTCCCATGTAATGCGAGTCTATTGCCATTCACCGGGCACAAATCCAGACTCCGAGCTGCTACTGAGAATTTCATAGAAAGACCCAATAACACACTTTGCTCGACCTGGGGATCGAACCCAAGACCTCTAGCGTAGCAGTCGCGATTGGGACCACTATCCTAACGAGGCAGTCAAAGGCCAAGGGGTATCTAACAATAAGCTACAATCCCTAGCAGCGGGGCAAAGAGGGTCCAACTGCTCGGCACAGCTATAAAGAAATGTGTAAATTGTCTTTACGCCCCAAACTGCTAAACCGATTTTGATGAATTATGTTATGGAGATGGATTGAATATTAGAGAAGGACATTATCTCCTCGTAGTAGTCTCAAAAAGTTCAGCAAGTTCATAAAGAATTGACATTGTCACGCACAAATACGTCACTGAAGCTAGTGAGGGGGTTGACCTTCAAATGACTGGCTGACCTGCAACTAACTTATTGTGAAATACATTGTTTAGTTTAGTTTATTAAATAGCTTTTGATTTGTTACAATAATTTTATACAGACAGACAGATTGCTTTGTTTTAAGTTAACAATACACGCTTCGATAAATAAAGTACAAAATACCTACTGTTCTTTACTGGCATTATGTTCATAAAATATATTTTTTTCGTGCAATATAAAACTTTGAATGAAATGCTTATATATACATAATGATAAGTGTTTGAAATAAAAGAAAATATTTTTATCCATACTTATATTAATGCATTAATTACATCTGTTACATATTCTGACCTAAACCGCTGAACAGAATTAACCAGGAAATACAGAAACAAACGAAGTTAACTTTTTGGACAACTGACTTGATCAGGAGACTTGATAGCACGTAGGGAAGCCAGGATTCTCGATTTAAATTTCGACTTAGAATCATCAAATATATCTGTCTCAGGAATGGACTTAATAAGTGAATTCAGGTTGTCACACATCTTCGCTAGTGGGGAGTTGCGACCTATGTTGGTAGGTACGGGTAGCAGGGCGATGGAACAATCTGGTAAGGGGATACCGTGGAATGTTGTGTGGGACATTCAAATAAAATTATAATATTATATATAATTAAAAATGTTGGTCGCACATTACTAGTAATCTTGTTAGGCAGAGGTATACTTATGTACACTCACACTTCGCCGGTAGGTGAAGGTTCCATGTAATAGGAGGCGAGCCTATTGCCACTAACCGGGCGCAAATCCAGACTCCGAGCTGCTACTGAGAATTTCATAGTAAAACTTAATAACACTGCTCGACCTGGGAATTCAACCTAGGATCGTACGCTAAACGGATCGCTTGACTAATGACGCTGTTATTTCTAACATTGTCAGAAAATGACGGTCAGTAGTTTTCTGACTGGCGGAAAGCAGTTTCCGAATATATTTTATACTAAACCTAGCATTAACATGTCGCCACCGGCTAGGTTTTACTAACAGATTTTTTCTTACAATGTTCGAGTTTTGCAACGTAATTGTGGTTCAACTTTAAGCTTAACCACTGATTACAAAACATGTTGCAATATTTTGGTTGTTGAATGCGAATTATTATAGGTAAGTATTCAATTTGGTAATTAATCCTTTTTGAAAGCGACGCAAATAATATGGTACGCAAAGCAGTATTTATTGTATTTCAAATATATTTTTATTCAAACTATAGCGCATTAAAACCAACAACTGTGTAAATAATAATGGATAGTAAACAATATTAAATTTATGTAAAACTAGCTTTCCGCCCACGGCTTCGCCCGCGTGTTTTCTCATACAACTTTCATCCCCTATTTTATCCCCTTGGGTGTAGAATTAATCAAAATCCTTTCTTAGCGTATTATTATTATTATTTCTTAGCGGATGCCTACGTCATAACATCTACCTGCATGCCAAATTTCAGCCCGATCCGTCCAGTGGTTTGGGCTGTGCGTCGATAGATCACTATGTCAGTCAGTCAGTCAGTCAGTCACCTTTGAGTTATATATCATTTAGATAAGCATTATTATACATATTTTAGGTCCTATGCAAAAAGGGGGCGAACCTATTGCGAAGAATCGAACTTTTACCCGCTTCAGAAATTTACAACTTTAGGCCTATCAGGACGTAATCGTTACTATAATATTACCTAATCTAAAAAAAAAACAAAAAGCAATCAAAACCCTACTGTTATTTTACGTCACCTGTCACATTTTTATACAGAAAACAATAGAATACATCTTTTCAAAAAGCCAATTTCTTTCATTACAAGTTGCGTCATTGACTTACTTTAAAGAGAACCTTTCAATTATAGTAATGTGTCTTTGTGTTCTCAGAATTATTAAATAAGTTAATATTAAAGATAATTTGGTTGAAACAAAAGCACTCAAAACAAGAAATAAATAAAGGCCCAATGTTTACGAGAAAGACAATAATTTACTTTTGCAAGTGGAACATAAACCGTCTAAATTATTATAAGATTTGAACATTAAGAGGAAATTAACTTGAAGATAACAAAGATGAGGATTTCTTCGGAACTCACTTCCACTGTCAGATAGTCGTATGTCCGAATATTTTTGGAGTTTTGGGGCCCCGGAAATTAATATTACATTAAGTTTAATAAATTAATCATGAAATGTAAGAGTTTGAAGACTGTTTCGACTTATTTTGATATTCCATTTCAAGAACATAGGAAGCTCCAACATGTCCACACTGTCAACAGTAGGTATACTAATTGGAACTTTGATAATTAAATTTCTAGTGTTGAGTTCAAAGGCAAATGACATATCTTGTATTCAGTCTAGATCGTTAATATATTTCAGAACTTAAAACGACACATAAATTCAAAGACTAAGTTCCAACAAAAATAGTTATTCAAAATATATCTAATATGTATTTACTCTTATCTGAAAATAAGCCTCAAGACCACTTTCATAACTGATAAAAACAAGTTTACCTAACTTAAAAGTTAAATGTACCGGCATTTCCCTGAAGCAGGCGCTTTACGAAGCTTATAAAGTGAACACGATACTGTTTAGTGCGTGTAACGGAACGCGGCACGTTCAGGGAATAATAATGGCCGACCTGAAGTGGAGCTGTGTTGAATACTGCCTCTTAGTGCAGGCCAACATATTGAATATAATATCGTATGCGTGTAAGACTGAATCTCTAGTGAGCGTTGTAGGATAACTTGTCAAGGATGAGCCACACCACATTCCACAGACAGAAAAGTCTGATAAATACTACCTTGTCATTGAATCGAAAATCCTTTGTCAAAAGTAGGTACAAAGGTAACGACCTAAGTATTTCTAGTATATTCGAAATATTCACAACTACAAAACACGATTTATGAAATTATGTTGACGATCAATTAATAAATCACATGATACACTTATTTGTGTTTATTTAATATTACTATCGCCGTGTATGAAATATAATTTTGATATCTTTACTACAATATCGAAACTCTACTGAAGTTGAAACATCCAAAAATTGTGAAACCTCCAACCATTATTCCAGTAGGTACGTGATCCAGCCATGCAGTAACCGTCCGCAAAGGTGAAAGGTCGACTCAGCAATGGCGGAGCGGCCAACATTGAAAAATGGCGCCAATCTCACGCTGTTCGCGCGCCACGCAGATTTGAATTTAGAACGGAGAAAACACCGATTGATTTACTGCCAGCAACATTTTCTAACGGTTTTTTTACGCGTGTTTTTTAAAGATACAAAAATTTCACAAAAGCCAATATTTCAGGATTAATTCAGCAATTTATGCGAAGTTCTGTACGCCTATTATTGATTAGTGCTTTTTTTACTAGTACTACTACTTTATTTATTAGTTATTAATTTACTGGTATTATTTTCCACGACAAACTCCTATGTACGCAGGTTAATTTATTATGTAAATGTGAAACATTTTACCTTGCCGAAGTAACACAATATTTGACTTCCCCAAAGCATCATAGGAAAATAACATGTAAAATATCGTTATTAAAACAGGTCTCGGCTAACACAGCCGTTATTGCTCTCAGGTTGGGCCGAACCCGACCCCGACATTTATACTGAAACAATTCCGCCCCTCTGAGAACTTGAAAATTAACTTCTTTACTGTCCTCCTTGTAACGTCGCAGAGTTGTATTCCAGTTAAATGAAATTCATTGCGCTGATTTAATTTTAGAAGGGGTTTCATTCTTTTTATCACATTTGAGATGTAAAGTTTTTTTTTGCCACCCAACGTGGGACTTATCAAAAAATTTAAAATTGCAGTATAAGTACGTGTTCACTTAATTATTATATAAATCATAAAATATAGCAACAGCAAGTAATTTCCATAAGTATGTCTTATATCACATAAGAATATCCCCAAGAAAATGGGTAGCTGAAAAGACGTGAAAGAAAAATATCTTTGTAATACTCGTACATATCAATCGTGGTTACCTGACATAATGAAACGTAGCCTGGTAGTCCTGGCACACGAGCGCCGCACGTACCGACATGGAAGCAATATAGTGCGTAATGTGCTACACAATTATGACACATGGCCGCCGAAATTGGTGTTCTAACATTGGGAGTCGAAGAACTAAGTTTACTTAGAGTAAATTACATACGATACTGGCACATTACTTTTTCACGAAAATGTATAAAAAGGATCCTGAAAAAATACTTCTTCGTTATGAACACCTCTTCATTATTAACATTAACACTGCCTCATAGCAACTATAGCAACAAAATACTTGGTATTTTTGGCAGTCTTAGCTTAATTTATGATGTTCATCCCTTAATTAATAGGGCCGTACTTAAAGCCACAAATTACTCCCTTTAAGATTATTTCTCTAAATAATTACAGCTCATTTATCTATTATATTTCTCACTGCCGTTATCGGGTACTGTAAATAAATATTTAACACACTTAAATACCCATATTAAGTAGTGGCATGAGCCCGCCTAGCTAGTTATCTAGACTTAAACTAACATGCACATAAATCCAATAAAGCGAGTGTCGATGTAAGTAGTGACTATTTACCTTAACACCGCCATTTTGCTGGCTCGTTAGCTCGCCAGGACCGTCGCAATCTTTTATTCAACAGACCGATGAACGACTCAATGTGAACGAAAGAACGGGCTCGGATTGACGAGCGCGCGTCACATCCCTACACAACTATCAATTACATGTTGTATACGTTATATCAACATACGTATGTTTGATTTTTCTTAACATAGTTATAGAAATAGGGTTGGCAGATTTGATGCGCGTGAGGACTTAAAGTATTTTTATTTATGTTTAAAGGTCTGTGAATGGCTGGTTGATTTTATGTCTCAGCTGACTTTGTGTTTATTGAATTTCGTAAAAATGTACTTATGTAAATCAAATTTGATTTAAAAATATGGATGTGGGCTCTTTAAATCTAACTATATATACATACTATATACTCGTATGTGCCGATGAGGAGGATGGATGTTCCATTTTGTTATCGTCCAACGCGATTTTTTGTCGTTAATAGTAGCTCTTAATATCATATTTCAAAGAAAGTCCATAAACTTGTCCGTCCATTACACCGTACCGTACCACGACCGAGCTATGAATGCATCATTTATGACAGAGATTATTAGGTATGAATAAAAAAAAAATACAAAATTGGATATTGGTTCGGTAATTACACGCTACGGTGTAGTAGGGTATTATTACTTATTTAAATAAACAAAGAATATAATAGGTTACGGTTCATGGTATGGTCCTGTGTAATGGAAAAACTTAAAACGTCACGCAACAAATGTTCGTCACGTTAAACGGTTTACGAGTGAGACATCAAACTTTTTATTACCGTGTTTATGTCGTCTTTAGGCAACATTATTGCTCCAGTGTTGCCAAATATGTTATCTACTTTCTCACACGAAGCCTTTATTTCAGTATAGTTTCATATTTATTTGAAAGTAAAAAATGGACGAAATTTTCTCCTTCACAACTTCTCATTGCGATTTTTTTTTAAATATTATGGTCAACTTTAAATCTTTCGCATATTTTTATAAAACAATTTTATATAACAAAGCTGCTTGCTACTTTACGCCGCAAAGTATTAACTACAATTTTACTTTAAAATTCCTGTCTTGCTTTAAAAACGGTTTTATCCTGTTATATGTTTCTGTAGCCGACTAGAAACTTATTTTAATTTTGCTTACCTAGTCCGTCGTGGTTTTTTATAATAATGTAAGTTAGAACGGTACATATTAAATACGAATTATATTCTCTTGTTTAATGAAATAACTTGAAGAATATACGCGACGCAATAGGAGAGGGAGACCAAAGAAATGATGGATAAATTGTGTAAAACATGATACTCTTATCGAAGAAAGTAACTAATGAGATAATGATAGCTAATAGGGATCTTTAAAGGCAAAAACAGCAAGTGAATTAATAAAGGAATAAGGAACGTAGGATGATGAAGTGGATTAATAAAGCATATCTGAGGAATCCCAACCTATATTATGAGATACAACAAAATTTTACTAAAACATTAATATTTATATTGTAAAGAAAGTTAATCTTTCCATCTATCTAAAAGAGAAATATTACTAATGGAAATGGTTTGAAAACGTAAACTGCACTTAATTTATTGCATTTCAACTTAACGACGCAAAGAGAGCCATTCTAATGTTATTGTTAAGACTTGCAACCATAAAACAATTTTAATGGCCTATACCGTCCACACTTGCTGTAAAATAAAGGACTTTAACATAGGAACAGTTAAGTCTTTATTTCCAAATACCGTAAGGATAGTTAACCTATAAACTTAGCAACACTAAGGTTCTGTCCTAGCTGATCGGCGCGTTACATTGCCATCCATTTCGTAGTCAGCTGCAGCGTGTCCTAGATTTCACAGATGCAGATGATTATCATTTGTAATTAAGAAGAAACATCTATCATCGACTAGCTTTTGCACGCAGTTTCAATTGCAAACATGCATTGCAAACATTGTCATACATTTTAGGTAGTAGGACAAGACTGATGGCCTTTTTTAGGCGCATCAAAGATATCGAGGCTCTTATAATCTACTTTAGAATCATATCATCTTTATGGAACATACTATTATTTAGATAATAGTAATCGGTTACTCGCATACCAAAAGGACTATTTAGGTACTAAAAAGATATGTCCTTCCCCAAAATGTAATATATCTGCTTGGCAAATTTTCTTGTTATCTGTTCAGGTGCATAGGCATGAAAAGGTAACACTTAAACAGACAGATCCAGATATAAATATGAATGCTTAAGCAATATATAAAATACCACAAGCAATAACGATCTAATAGCTAGCACGAAATATTCACTAACACAATAACACATACACACCAACAATTTGTACAATTATTCTCGGTATCCTTAGAAACATTAAATGAAGTGACAGAGATCCTGAGGTCAAAGCGCGGGCGTTTGAGCAAAACAATTAAAGATTAACTCTGTGAAATGAGCAAACGATCGAAACAGATCCTAGTTATAATAAGTAACACAAATAGAACGAGAAGGAACCTCTCAGATTGCTTAATTAAATTACTTGAAGGCTTTAAAACGGTTTTTATATTAAATTGATCCAACATTAAAATATAGCTTGTTATTACAAGGTTTTTTTATTAAAATCTAAATATTATAGTATAGTATTACTACGTACTACTTTTTGAAGTACCCTCAAACGTCTTCGGGTGACATTTAATTTAATAAGAGAATTACTATCCGGGTTGCGTAGCCCTCGCCTACTGGGTATAACAGATCCTTACCTCCTACTTACAAGATCCCTCTTAACAATAAACGTCTTAAAGATCGTTGGTGGTACTCAAATATCGCGTCACTAACATTTTAGTGTAAGGACAACATTTTTAATGATATTTAGGCCTTATGGCAGTGTCAGATGCCTGATATTGGCGTATCTATCACCGATTATATACGCTACTTTAAATACAGCTTGGCTGAATAAAGCTCAATTAGATTTGAGCTTTATTGAGCTTATTTTTTACTTTATTGAGGTTGCAGCTGATTCTCTTACGCGATGAGGGTTTAAACACAGATGGCAATCGATCTTTTTACAAATATCTCAATGTCAAACCGATAAAACAAAACGCCAAGAAAAGTTTGACTTCTAAAACCGTTGCTAATTACATCCCGCGATTGAATAATCCATTTAAGTGGAACTCCTGCGGTGGTCACCGACAAGAATCGTGGCCGGGCTCTCTAATTACCACTTTGCACTTAATGGCGACGCTCCCCTAAGCTTCCGATTGCTATCGTATTGAAATCCTCTATTTATGCGCACTCTGTAACGACTGCGGCAACTGTTGGCTTCGTTTAAAGTCCTCTCACTTGTTTTAATTACGTTTAATTCTTTTAAATTTTGTTTTGTAGTAGAAAATACAACAAAAATTCATAAATATTCGTTTAATTGAATTTGTTTTTGTGTTCTTCCGAACATTTGAACTACATCCGTTCTCTTTTCGCAATTCAAAAAACTTTAGAATCTGAAAGATAAAAGACATTTTTAGGGAAATATATTCAAACTACCGTACGACTCTCGCTCGGAAATAAAAGTTCCATAGATTTCAAAGTGTTCAATTCGTCTCAGGCCCCTCGGCTATCAATGCTGAATCTGAATTCACTTTTATATAAGTCTTTGAGAGCGAGTTCATTTCAGTAAATCCTTAAAGAAACCTACTGTGTTTAAAATTTTCAAGTGCTTTATTTCAAAATAATAAACATTCCGTATTTTCCCGATCTGTCAAAAATATTGCATATGTTTATATGCAATATTTTTGCATAAAAACATATGTAATATGCATATAAACATATGCAGTATATAACAGCATGTATGAATATATGGTTCCTTGCGAGGTGCTGGTCTGATAAATGAGGAATATAAACATTAAGGTGAGACGCTACAAGTGGTGAGGAAGATCGCCGAGCTACCCGAGCGCTAAGACAGGACCCCAAGCGTTGAGGTATTAATTTGTATAAACTACAAATATTTTCTATATACATTTTCTGGCGTGCAAAGGAAATTGTTAATTGCTATATCTAGCTTTGTCGGATATAACTCCTTTCTTTAACGTTCAATAGATCCGCTAGGGGCAGATTGCGGTATACGATACGATTAACTATGTAGTTTATTGCCTTTGAAATGAGTGTTAGCAGAATTTTCTAACACGTATTTTCGGGTAGATTGCAACATTTTTCGAAAAGCCTGGGTGCCCTGAATTTGAAATTTATGGGTACCAAATTCCCAACACATTGACAGTATTTCAGCACATTTTCGAAGTAAAACCTCGAGGGCGGCGCATTGCAAGCCCGCGCCATGTTGCCGGGAGTTCTGGAAACGCGGGAAGCGTTACCGGCTTCCGCGTCGACGCACTTCCGGCCTGCACTCGTTAATTCCAGATGGTACAAGGGCGAAGGGTTATTACTAAAGTTATAGTCTTTTAGATGACTTTAAATTGCTGGACTTTAATGACTTCAAATACTTGCAAGTACTACGTTGCAAGATAGGCTAAATAATATAAAATAGTATAGCGTGACACGTGGATATGTTCGGAACAGTTATGACGATAGATATAAAGAAGAAAGATTACAGAGCAAGGTGACCAGATAAAAGACCATAATGTCAGGTCATTGACTAAATAGTAATATGTATCGTGTGTAGGGAAGTTCGAGATGTGGAAATAAAAGAAAGCCATAAAGTGGCAGCTGCTTATCGCAGTCGTCGTAAATGCAGCTGTGAAGATAAGAGCTCGATACGAGACATCAATAGCCACTTGTCTTATTGCTTTGATACTTGTAGTATAAGACGTGATTAGTTTAATCGATGTGTTTTATTCATTGTATCGAGCTTTTTTGCACTCCTGATTTAACTGAAAGGACGCTGTTGTTTACGAGCACCGTTATAACGGAATAATGTAGAGCTTTAAATTTATCATACTTTCCAGCAGTTTTTTGACCAAAAAAGCTACTTTCGTTTCTGCCCTTAACGAACTAAAACTCACTCGGGGAGACGGCAATTTTCTTCAATTACCACGCGCTAATGAATTTATCATAATTTTAGTAGGTTTTTGTACCCCGATTTGTTCCATTGTTGACTCTTCCACATTATTGTGTTTAGAATCTTTACCGAACCCCACATAAAAACGTCATTAAAGGCCCAGTTCCATTTCCTTGGTCTGCTTCCATCATGACGTTCTTCGCAGAATAGCCTCTCTTCTGCTGCCGGATAATCTTTGAAAAATATCAAAGTAAATTTCAAAATCTTCTGTTCGCTTGTAACTCGCGCCGCGGCCGCCAGCCAGCGAGCGTCGCGCGTCGCCGGCAAGGATGCTAATTTATGTGCGATTGTTCGCCGCTGCGATATCGCCGTGATTTTCAACCGCGCCAAAATAAATACACCGCGTTTAAAGAGTTCATTCCTTTTAATTTATATTCCTCTGTTGTCGGGTAGATTAAAAAGCTCACTGCGTGTTAAGTAAATACCTTTGTTCCTGGAACATTTTCAAATTGTTGAATGCACATGCGTTGCAATGCTCTGTGAAAGTCTCTGATGCTTTTATCTGATTGATACAAAAATTCTGAATTTCATCTTATCCAAACCTATATCAAGGGAGTTAAAGTCTATTAATCATTTATTTATTAAATTAATTACAATGGCTGGGTAATAACCAATTACAGTAACTACCACATTAAACATTACAAAACTATACAAAATGAACAAAAAAAGGTTAACAACACGTTCATAAATTCTTCTCACAGTACCTACTTCATCATCACTCCTAGTCCTGGACTCGAAACACCGCTTAGAGAAAGAGAGGTTAGAGTATAACTCACCTTACCACAGTAGCCCACTGCCAGTAGGCGGATTTCAAACGCCATCGAGAGTTTTCCCGATAAGAATTATTAATATCTTATAGGCGTAATCGTTTGGCTGTAATACAATATTAATACTAATTGAACTCCCTCTCACCGAGAGGAACCCTGTATCTAAGCAGAGGGAACATTATAGCCCGATTATGTAATACTAGTTGGCATCATTAGACTTAACTTAATATTCCAACAAATTTGCCTCTTTATAATTAGCCTTATTTTTCACTTCAGTTACTTAACTTACTTGGTATTTATAAAGTAATTTATTCAAGTGCCGTGGGCTCGCAGGTGGCTCTCTGTTGGCGAGATAGGAACAGTAATAGAGCACCTAATTTCCGAGTGTCGTTTCGCGCCAGACAGAACGTGGCGTCTTTTTGTAGACCAGTTACCGTCTAAAAGCTTTCTGAGAAAAGATAACTTAATATGAATGTGATTACGGCAGGTTTTTGCGTAACTGTGAGCAATTGAAGCTTATTGTTATTAAGTTCATATACTTAAAAGCGAGCCTGTATTGCGAAGTAGAAATAATGGCAAGTCTCGAAACATGTTCCAAAAATAATTCTTGGAAAAGAATGATAAAAGCTTTCACATATTTATTGAATTTTGTCTTAATACATATAAATGAAATACAACATGAAAGAAAAGGAACGGAAATAAGTCACTCCAATAAATGAGAAATAAGTAGCACTGGTTGCGTCCCTCATATTGCACAGACATAATAATGTAAGAATGAGGAGTAATGGCGCCCAACGTGGGACCAGCGCTACGTTCTAGAACACTCTCATTATTTTCGTATTAAGGTTTAACACATAAATTTGTAAGGTAATTTTCAAAATTCAAAACATTATTTGGTATTGGGGCATTCTGCTGTGGAAAAATTACGACGATGGCGCTAAACGAGGGATTCGATTTCCTTAATATTTATGCTAAAATAACTCTGTATACATCTCAAACAGGTAAGATTAAAAATACCTTCCAATAGTGCAATTTAAAAACTCAAACAATACAACAAAGTATTTAAATTATCACAGCTCGCTAGCAAGTCTTCTAATTAAAGGTTTTCATTACATCTCAATGGCGATTTCAGGGTTGCTACGTCCGCAGACTCTCACTTCAGACAAAAATATATTAAAATGTGAAAAATACGACAGTTCTGTTGTCTCGAGGAGTCGGCGGCTGAGTGTTATCAGGTGGTAGCCAGAGATGTCAGCGTTATCTGTGTTTTCAATCCGCTCGAGTGCGGCCGAGTTATGATTTCGTTGTTCAGCAAGCTAAGGGGGGATGGTACTTGGAAAGAATTGTAGCGGAGCATAACTAAGAAAAAGACAATTTTTTTTAAACTATAGTTCTTTGTAATAATAGTAATTTCAATAAGGAAAAATGTTCACTAAGATTTTTATTGATATCGCAAATGTGTGTCAATTAATTGCGAAGTTACTTTGGGCAACCATAATTAGAAATGGAACCGATATGTATACAGAACCAGTATATTTTGAAAGAAAGGAAGAAAATACTTTAATTCACGCCGACATGACACACTGATAATTAAAATGACAAAAAAAAACTACAGTAAGACATGCTTCACACTTCACACCCACGCAAAACGGCCACCAATATATATAATTCAGTGTCTCATGCACGAGACAGAGCCACGGCCATTTAAAGCTGGCTCTTTTAAGACATCAGTTATGAATCATATCCCCGGCACCGCTATCTCTCACACATTACGCCGTCTGTGCACAAAGAGAGTGGTGAAACAATCTCGTAGACAACAAAATAAATTGGTGCGCGCGTCTCGCGGGGATTGTTTTTAAATTTCGTTACACAAACACCGGCTCTGTCGCACGATATATGAGAACGAGACACCCATATACTCCAAGACATGTGTAATAATGTGTATGAAAGAGATACAGGACTTCTTTTGTAAATCGCATGTTGAAAGCGCCGACGAGCGTAATTCGCATTACAGTACTCGTAGTTAGGAAACGTGTCAAAGCTAACGCGGCGGATGGCGCTTTACAATTTGTTTTTGATTCATACACATTGATATTTCTACTGAATTTGCATTCTAAATGAATGTACGTTTGATGTACACACACTGTTTTTTCTTTTGTTTGTCCCAGATTTGTGTTTTAAAAGAGATTTTAGTGATCTCGTTAAAGCTAGAAACGGAAGGTTTCCCTGTTTTATTTAGTTGCTATTCCAACAAGCGTAAACTAGATTGCCAGAAATGATCGCTCCATTAAAGAAAGAAAGAGGAATATCTCTATTAGCAAATAATTTGGTTATTGATGTTTATTGCTATTAAGAGGAAGTATTATTTTTAATAGTAATAAAAAAGGTGGTTTGGTTTGATGGTTTGGTAGCTGTTCCTAAATAAAACGTTTCTGAAGAGTATTACGTATTATGACATGAACTTATTCTCAACCTAATTCTGACTAAACTGTCCACTTAACACTGCAGTACTACATTTCAAATTTCGATAAAAAACCGTGTCACAAGTTAATGATATCGGGTTTCTCGAAAATTCGATCTACGGTGATGGCGAGCCAAGTTCGTCCACCAATCAGAAAATGAACCGCTCATTTGATAGCATAGAAAAAAATTGATCTACTGTCCATGCAACATGCAACTTTAAATCGGTGCAGTTTTAAAAAAAGTTGGTTTTGAAAATTGAATTCATTACCTTGCAGTTTCCTTTTCAATGGTCTATTAATTTATGTTTTACCAATCGCAATAAATAAATATTAAACTAAATACCATAAAACAGACAGTTTTTTTCCGAAGTGTGATCATATTAGACCTTCTGTACCTTATTTTCAATGTGTGAGTGAGAATGACAAAGTTAGCGGAGTGTTAGAAAAGCCATTGCATTAAGTTCTGCTCGTCATCTTACTTTTATTAAGTCATCATAATATCAGGTTTGTCTAAAGAAGTTTTATAACGAGGATCAATAAACTTTTCAGTATATATTCGGTTTGGAAACTAATCAAGCATTTAAACAATGGGAACTTAAATTCAAAATTTCTGATTCCATTAGTCATATCTCAATGTTGGTGTTAATACTGCTTTGGTTTTGAATAATGTAGAGAAACAAACAATGTCAACTGTGAAAAGGTTATAAATAATTTTTAAAACTACCTATGGTTTGGCTACCCGTGGTTTTATCCGCCATTTCTTTTTTTCTGCTTAGCTCGTAAGAGTCGAAGCGTGATGTTATATAGTAAGTTACTCCTTATCGCATCAGCTATCTGCCAAAACAAGTCTCGTCAAAATCGGTTCAGCTGTTTCGGAGATTCGCCAAAACTATCAGATAGACAAAAAAAGATTTTATTTGGTATAAATATGTACCGTGAATACTTTCAAATGCATTAATAAGAGCTGTTATTTTGCCATTACAAACATATCTATCTACTTCAATTTTAGTTATAAGTATTATTCGATTGCGCTTTTATAACACAAATCAGTTTTCTCGATCTATTGTCAACAGTGTGAAGAACAATAACATAGGTAGGCGAATCTTCGAGGGCTCAAATTTTTGTCGATACGAAGATTTCCAAAGAAAAAATAGTTGATTGTGGTAAACTTTGACACAGCAAAGAAAAGGACTTGTAAAGGTGTTGATGTGCGTTTTCTAGATGAAGAGACTTTGAGAACCGTTACTTCAAACATAACACGAAAAATAACTAATAGGTAGGTACTATTTATTATAACTGAAGAAAAACCACAGTGACGGTTTTAATGTTAGTGATGTTGTAATCATTCATTACTATAGATTTTAGTTGAAAATTCTATTATGCTACTCTATTTTCAATTTTTTTAACTTTTATTAAACAAGTATAAAACTCAAATAAAGTACGAATCGATACTTCGATAACTGATTGCAAATACTTAGTAAATTTTAAATGGTCAAATATGAAGATATTTATTAATAAACTTTGTTTATTCTAAAACATATTACAGAACTGTTTACTGTTAACAGTAAAATAATTCTTAATTTCCTAATAATGAGACGTCATCGATATGAATTTAAAATGAGCACAAAGTCACTCATTGAGATACATCAACACAAGTTAGGATAAAAAATACAGTCGAATTGGAATCATCCTCCTCTTTGAATTCGGTTGAAAATGGGATATTGGGATTCTTTGATAAAATAATAGTACCTATGTACTTGTTAATTTTCAAAGTCGTAATTATTACACGGAGGAGTAAACAAATCTTAAAATTAGAACGTCATTTTCCAATTGAAACTCTTGATTCGTTAGAAAAATCAGATCTCTTCTAAATTCAAAATACCGATTACTTACCTGCCCCCAGTCTGATGATAATGTAAAATTGAAAGGGGCCCATCAATAAAACTGACATTTTCCATCCATTATGGACTTATGGACGACATTTTAGCCCATAACTCGACTCAGCTATCCCATAGCCGTAAATTAAATGGGGGCTTGGACGAGAAAATATCCATAAAAAGTATTTAGATCACCCCCATATATCTTGACTAGTAGGATGTGACTTATGGGGGAATCAAAGTTATTTGCAGTGGAATAGCAAAGTACATAAAAATAGCAAAAAAAATAAAAATAATTTATTATATATAACCTACGCAATGGGTTTAATCACGCTGGCTGTGTATACTGGCCCCTGCGATTTATTTTTTCCTATTAGCTTTAAGATTTTTTTTATAGTAAGTACGACTTCATACTGGAATAATTCTGTTTTTCATAAGAGTCGTGTCGTTCACAACTTAATGCAGCGCCTGAACCCTCTCGTACTTATTACGCATGCTCTATTTATTTCCATCTACGTATTTATAAAAGCCGTTGAAAATATTCCAGCGCCATATTTGTGCAATGCAAACATTTTTGTTCCCATATTTTTAAGGAATATTGGAAGTTGTTTAGCTTACATTTGAGAGAACAATTTACGATTCCCTTTCAAGAAAACGCTAACAGTTGCAGAAAGTCTAGGAAATTGCATTCATCCATCCATATTCAGTGCTTTTACCTACTCAAATGATTTTATTCATTGTTCTTTTAGCCACTTTACAAGAAGTTCATTTTGCAATAATGCTTTTCTGGTAAGCAATGACACGTATGTATGACCAACAACTCTTAAATAATAATCAAGTCTGCACCAGATTTTCGTCTCAAAGGACCAAAATCTTTTTCCCAAAATTCATATATGTCCAACGACCGGTAAACTTCACGTCGCCGTGGGTACACGGCACGGACACGACTCGAGTCCGCGCCGTCGATGGGACAGCCAATATTTGCACAGCGAGTTAACCCTCTCATCGCTCATAGTGGTCACCAAATTGATTTTGTAGCTACCAACGCTATATTTTTAATGTATGCCAGTGAGTTCGTGTTTTTCGATGGTATGAAAGGTGTTTTTACTGAGCACCGCTATTGATTATAATATGGTTTTCTGTTATCGAAATAAAATAAATTCACTCAAAACATTTTTTTGTACATTTTCCATATTTTACTTTGTTACTTATATTACAAAAGTGAGTGTTAGCATGAACGCCATACTTGCGTTCGCTTGAATACAAAGTTATTAAAAGAACACTCAAGGGTTTACTCAAGCCATTCTTGATGAAAAATCACACCATAATATGAAAACTGTTTGTAAATGATTTATTGTCTATATTACTCAGTCTTCAATAATATCAAGAACCCGTTATAAATAAGTATAGAACCCTGATTCTAAATTGATATCCCCAACTCTACGAGTCGGTGCAAATTTTATAGGACTTTGATTATACAGACCTTTTTCTTGCAATCAAAGATTGGAAGCTTTTAGTGTCTTTTGCATTGCAAAATCAGAGTCCATTCTTCGCCAGGAATCTACTTGAATACTGTTAAAATTAAACTTTATTTTGTCTGTTCGTTTGTAAATGCTGACCAAATTTCGCGAACAATCAAAACATTTTGTTTTACATAGAAAACGTGTTCTACTTACAAAACTAATTTCAGGTTTTTGAACTTTTCCAGGTGTTGCACGAATGTTGTGTATTTTGTTTAAGGAACAAACATTTCATTAAAAATTAAATTCAAAATTATCCCTGCAGTCAAGTTCACTGTGTAGTCGCAGCACTGGCCAAAACAGTAGGTAAACGATAAGGAACAAAAGGGCCAATCTCCCCGAAGTAACACTTTATTATGTGGCGATTACGTGAGGTCCAAAGATAAGCCGGCTCTAAGGTCTGCATAAATTACGGCACTTTTCTTGCCCATAAATCGTAAGGTCTTTTAGTAATATTTTTTACAAAGATTAATCGTAATTTAACACGAAATTGAAGAAGAACAATTAATATTTCAGACCATATATAAAAAAAAATGTTGCGATGCTCATTGTTTTTTTTCGATAAATTAAAAGTAATTGTAACCTAAAAAGTTTCAGTAATACATCATCTTAAAATTATTGCTGTAGTTCTCAAGGCCTCGCTAAAACACAATAGCAGAAAAACACGCAATAAACTTAAATCGTAAATATATTCTAGAACTCCAAAAAGCATAGAATAACTAGGTACAGTGGGTTATCGCTGTTACCTGACCCACCGAGACCCCGCCGTCCCATCTAGGGTGGGTCAGGTAACAGCTATAAACCCACTGTACTAAAATCTACACACACATTTCAAACTAAGATAAAGATAGAGGCCACACACAGTATCTACTGAACACAATGATAGACAAACGGTCTAAGCTACAGAAACAGTGAAACTTTGAATCAGTCTCATTTGTATGGAGATATAAAACTAACAGAAGTGCTGTGTCCGGAAGTTAGGCAAACCCACGTGTTTCCTCTGTATGTGCAGCTACCAAACGTCCATATTGAATAATTCAAGCCGTTACTTTCACAGCTAGTTCGGTTTTTTCTATGTAGTTAATCAAATATGAAGAAACACAACACTTACTGCGTAGTTTGTGTATTAAAATTTTAATAGTGGCAGAAATTCCCAAAAGGATTTATTCTTCGTAGACAGTAATTAAAAAATAAAAACGAAATTAAAATATCATGAAGTAAATATCTAATACAGTAGGCGAAACAGGTAAAACAACTAAAAAGAAATATAAAATCGCAGCGCACAAAAATATTACCCAATACATTTGCGAGTGAGTACAAAGGATAACTAAAAAAGGTAAAAGAATAACACAAACACGTTCCTAGAAGCGCCCTCTACTGACGTACCTTTGAAGCGAATCTTTTTAAGGAATTGCTTTGGCAGGCGAGGCTTCATGCGCCCCGTGCGTCCTGAAACATACGCGATCGCTCAAATATCACTTTTTATTTGTAACGGTAAATGGTGCTTGGGTACGAATATTGCTATATTTGAGTTGATAGTAGGATAAAGCTTCTGAAATCATCTGTCTTTAATTATCTGCATAAACTAATAAAAGTAAAAATAAATCGTAAAATAAGAGCTGAAAAACTTTCTAAAAAACTCGATGTTCTAATAAAATCATGTTACGTTTATACGAAATGGACGGAGGGCTGTCAAAAACATTCAGATTGTTGAAAACATTAAAAGAATAAACACAAAAGCCCGTAGCTTTAGCCCTTTTGTAAATAACCATTCACATGCATATACATATTCTGTGTTCTGTATCATTCCGAAACATACGTAGCATAATAGGAGATTTAAAATTAAGGCAGGAATTAAGACGTCGACTGGCGAAGATTAAAGAGTCAAGCCTTGAGCCGAAGGAATCGGAAGACAATTTAATTTTAATGTAATCGAGCCGAGTCGCGAGATCGAATGCGAGTCATGGTAATCCAAGAATTAGAAATGGCATTGAATTCAGCCTTTGTTTGCGATATTTAAATTTTGTTGTGAGAATAATTAAAAGTGTACTGTAAAAATGTAAAACACATTCTCAATTCTGTTTTAACGAAGTGATATTGAGACAACTTGTGTTGTTAATAAAATAAATGCTCAGTTGTTTGTCGTTATTTTTTGCGTAGAATAAAAAAAAAGTACAGTCGTCTCATGAGAGCCTCTTTTATTACGGTTAAAATTATTAATTAATTCGTAACACCTTACATCAAAGTCGTGTAAATTACTAGTTTTATCTGCGACTCGGTGATCCTACTTAATATTGAAGAGGGTCTCACTCACGTACCCAGCGACGTGCCGACACAAATTTTAATATAATTACACAATTTCCTTATAAAAGTTGAATTTATTTTGCTTCATCCACGTAACTTTATAATTTTGTATTACCGGAATGGTATTATGAAGATACAAGCACCAAACTCGACTAATACGATGCCACAAAAGATATAAATTCACGGAACATTTTTTTTAATACTTTGTTTTAAGCGTTTATTTTTTATTGTTTTATTCTCAAGCGTTAGATACGTACCTACCACTCATACCAATATATTACGTATCGCATCTTCAATTTATATGTCAAAAATATGCTTACGAACATCCTCGGAATCGGATTCGGTTCTGTTCGGAATCGGCTTATAAGCCGTGGGGTAATAGCAACAATTTTCCTTCGTATTTCCATTTATCCGTGGCATACTTGTTTTTTTCCTTCTCTGCAAAAACTAGTAGTTCCGGTATAAAATATGATACTATCGGACTAAGCTCCAATACATGCTGATGTCGTAGCTGTATGGATGATAGTTATTGCAAGAACATTTTACTTCTATGAAATGTTCGCCAGTTTTATTTATTTATTTATTATTTATTTATTTTATACTTTATTGTACACCAGAAAAAAATATATATATAAAACACATTTGAAAATAAAAGAATATACAATTGGTGGCCTTATCGCTATCTGCAATCTCTTCCAGGCAACCTTAGGATGGACATAACTGAACTGAACTATAAAGTGGGGTTGAGCATGGTGCACACAATTTTTATACTATATAATATTTATACACATATAGATACATAAATATAAATACATAATTATATAGATAGATAAATATAAATACAGTATAAACTATACAAATATTAAGTTATATAAGCAACGAATGGCATAAAAAATTACAACAGTGACAGAGTTACAAGGATAAATAGTGTTCCTTCACGAGTCTTTTAAACACAGGAAGAGATTGAGCACGCCTGATCGGAATTGGCAATGCATTCCACAAACGAGCAGCCTGAACTGTAAAGGATTTGTCAAAAAACGTTGTGGAATGCATAGGCATCTTCAGTTTCAGGTTATCCGATGACCTCAGAAATAAAGTGTGAGTATCGCCTAAGAACTCAAAACGGTTCTTTAGGTAAAAAGGTGTAGACGGAAGGAAAAGTACATTATATAATAGAGAAAGAATATGAGCATTCCGGCGAAAGCGGATAGGTAACCACTTGAGCTTAACACGGAATTCAGAAACGTGGTCATATTTGCGTAAACCAAAAATGAACCTTATGCAAAAGTTTTGAAGGCGCTCAAGTTTATCAAGTTGGTCTTCTGTAAGATCAAGATAGCTGACATCAGCATAATCAAGGATGGGAAGAAGGAGTGATTGAGCGAGCGCAACTTTGGTCGCAGTCGGTAGGAAGTTACGTAATCTTTTTAATCCCGCGGCAGATGCAAACAATTTGCGGCTCACTTCCTGAAGCTGAGCAGACCAAGACAGATTTCTATCTATGAATACCCCCAAGTTCTTAACTTTATCCATGAAAGGTACTACAACATTATCAAAAGAAACTTGGGGAAGGGCTGACCAGTCAACCCTAGAGATAGTTCTAGAGCTGCCAACTACTATAACCTGTGTCTTCGTGGGATTAACTGTAAGTCCATGCCTCTTACTCCAGTCGCAAATTAAAGCCAGATCTTGATTAACCGTGTGGACAGCGTGTGATAGATTACCAAGGGGAGCTCTGCAATAAATCTGCAGATCATCTGCATAAAGATGATAGGAAGAAAGTAGCCGTTCGGAAATAGAGTTTATAAAAACTGCGAAAAGTAGAGGAGATAGAACGCCACCCTGTGGTACACCGGCAGTAGTACTGCTCCAAGAAGATAGTGCTTCTTCGATGCAGATACGTTGCCGACGACCAAACAGGTAAGTATGAAACCAGTCAATCGCCGATGGAGATATGTTAAGAGAGCGTAGTATGCCAAGCAAAACATCGAAATCAACGGTATTAAAGGCGTTACTAAAGTCTAGTAGTGCCAATACCGTAAGATTACCGATTTCCATTCCTGACCTGATATCATCCGTAATATTTACTAGAGCTGTAACTGTGCTGTGACCTTGACGAAAGCCAGATTGGAAGGAATTAAGAAGGTTGTTTTTGGAGAGGAAAGTGTTCAATTGATTATATATAAGACGTTCGAGCACTTTTGATAGAAATGGCAAAATGGAAATGGGGCGATATTCTGAAAAGGATGTAGGATTCGATTTTTTTGGTAGTGGGATGACTTTGGCGTCTTTCCATGTGCGCGGAAAGACGCCGCTAGATATGGAACAGTTGAGAATATGACAAATAACGGGAAGAATAATGTCAAGCACAGGGAGGATCATTTTACGGCTGATACAGTCACTCCCAACTGCGTTGGAAGTTATTGATACTATGCTCTTTTTAACATCACATGCGGAGAATGGACTAAATGAAAAATGAGGATAACTAGGAGCCGGAAGATTTGAAAGATAGTTTAAGGTATTATATTTTGTTGTCTGATCAAAATTAGACGAAGCAGTAAAATGATGATTAAGAGAGTTTATATCTAAATCTTTTGGGATAGTTTCTTGACGCGATTTTCCAACTCCCATAGTTCTAAGAAATTTCCAGACTTTTGCTGGATCTCCGTTTTGGACCGAGTTGTGGATGTGTTGGCGTTGAGCATTCCTACATACCTTATTACAGTGATTGCGGACTGAGACGTATTTTTCCCTGTTGGAATCTGACGGTCGACTTTTATATTTTGATTTTGCTGTCGCTTTTCGAATCATTAATGCTTTAATGTCATCTGATAGCCAAGGCGACGGCAAGTGCTTCATCTTGACTGCTCGAACTGGTGCATGACGGTCAAATAATTCTACAAGCATAGTTGTAAATAGATCAACTTGTTCGTCGACTGAAGCAGAGGCAAACAGTGGAGACCAGTCTATATTGTTAGCATCCTCACAAAGACTGTCCATGTTAATGGCGGCAAAGTTGCGCTGCATGAGGGTTTTAGGCTTTGCTTTAGGAGGACGAATTTTATAGGAAAGGAAGATAAGGTCATGATATGAAAAAACATCTGCTGAGCATTGACCATGTTTAGCAACGTGATCAAGAGAAGAAATGAATATGAGGTCAAGAAGTGATGGAGTGGAATTTGGAAAGTGGTGAGTAGCATCTAGCGGAAGAATAGAGAGATTGCTAGATTCTATTGTGGAACGTAGAGAGGAAGAACGATGATCTTGCTTAAGGAGACAGGTATTAAAGTCACCCATGATTATGCTGTGACTGTATGTGGGAATTAGTATTTCTAAGATCTTTTCAAAGGAAGAGAAGAAATTGACACGTAGAGAAGGACAGTAGTATACACCAAGAAGAATTTTGGAGTGGTTTAACTCGACTTCAACGAAGAGATGTTCACCAGCATTTGACGGTGGCGGCTGGGGTGACACATTTACAATAGAAAAAGGAATTTGCGTGCGAAGGTATATGGCAACACCACCGCCAGCGCCAATTGTGCGGTCATTTCTGATCAGTTGAAAGCCGGGCAGTGAGTAGGTGGTAGAAGGCAGACATGGTTTAAGCCATGATTCAGAAACTAGAATAGCATGTATATTTTTACAGTCAAAGCTTGCCAGCATATCGGGGAAATGGGCCGGAATACTCTGAGCATTGATATGAACAACATTAAAATTCCTAGGAACATCGGAAAACTGAGCAGTTAGAGTGTCGGCAAGTGAAGGAATACTGGAGTAACTAGTGTTGTCACTTGTAAAAGAATAAAAACTGTCATCGTCGCTATTAAAATCAACAGACATACGAAATATATAAATAAAATAATATAAACTATAAAAATAATAACAAATTGGGATTAAAACAAAAATTTAAATTTGTCCACCTGCCGGTTGTGTTAACATAATAATAATGATTTATCTACTAACAAAAGGCAGGCCGGGTAAAAGAAAAGGAGAAAAAAAAAAACTAAATTTTTACAACTACACTCCATACCAAAAACGGAACGCAACTTACATTTCGTGATGTAGCGATGACAACTAAGTGACACTGAGACTTGACAGTCGATTGACTGTCAGTGCCATTATGACACTGTGACTGCTACCCTTGTTGTTAGATAAATTAACTAAAATTTAATTGTGAAGTGGTAAATCAGTCAAATATATAAAATAAAAAGTGGCGGTATTCGTATAGTAAATAAAAATAAGTAAAAAGTTACCCGACAACTGCCTTCAATTACGAAAATGGAAAAGGAATCACTTTCTCAAGGTAGCAGCACGCTTGGCCTTCGTCGTCGTGGTCGTCGTGGTCGGCTTCACTGCAGCGGGTTTAGAATTGGGCTCAGGATCTGGTACAAACTTACTCAACTCCGCGAGAGATTCCACCCGATGTTGTTTGTTATCTGAGCCGAGAATATAAACACAGCCCGCCTTGGTCCAGCTTTTGGCTACACCTATCTTCTCCCTCGCTGCAAGAAGAACGTCATGCCGCCCTTTCGTCAGGAATTCGGATGCAGTGATACCGGATCCCTTAAGCTTCGACTTCGAATACCAGATTTTGTCTCTGACTGCAAGATTGCAGAGCTTAAATAGAATGGGCCTAGATTTATTTGGTACTGCACGGCCCATCCGATGGCAACGGCTGATGTCTGCTTCCACAAAGTCACCCAGTTTGAGCTTATTCTGAATGACTTCGGTAAGCACTTTAGCGGTGTCTTCCTTCTGCTCTTCAATAACACCGTGAAGCAGGAGAATCTTTCTGCGGCTTCGCATCTCTATGGTGTCAACACCGCGAGCGAGAATTTCAACTTGCTGTTGCAGGCTGCTAACAGCTTGGCTGATGAACCTCCGGAATGTTGCAAATTCTGAGGCCAGGCTTGAGGTGGTGCTGGGTGTAGAGGGCGTCTTCTGCAATTCCTCTTCAAACTCTGACATCCGTGCATGGAACATTTCAGATAGTTCCGTCAAAGTGGTTTTGAGTGAGTCCATGATAGTGAATCAGTAGTGAGTAGTAAATATTCAAATAGTGGAGATAATGTGAAGATAACACTTTACCAGCAGGTAAACTATGTCAATTAATCAAAAATGTCATTAAATGTTATAAATTAAATTCAGATTAATTAAAATTAAATTAAAAATACAGAGTGACTTTTTCTCAGTGTTAACCTTTCAACTACCCACAGAAGAGGGTGATGGTTTTATCATGTTGTATTTCAAAAAAAAATTTGAGCAACGCAAAAATTAAATCCAAGAACACTTAATTATTAACAGTAACTTTTTCTATAGAAATCTTGGCGAGGATCCTTACAATAGCTTACAGTCTTGCAGATTAACTCGGCACAAAGTCTGAGAAGAATAGCCCCTGTTTAATTAATAAGCAAATAATTAAGTATTCAAATCCTTGCGTTGAGGCGGACTTATACCGTTCAATATTAACGACGCCGTCGAATTAGCCGCGTCTCCGTTTTATAATAATGCTTTAATCTCCCCTTGTTTTCAAATATGAATAGTATGCTATTATATTGTATGATGATGCCAGCAATTGTGTTTCAAAAAGTTAATACCCTTTCCCTATCATTTAATAAATATTATTAAATACCTACAGAGCCTTGCTTTTTGCGGTTTGGTTTGGATGGTGTAAATTTTAAAAGTAAAATATTTTCATCAAACTTGTCAGTCTTAAAAATTCAGCAACTTGTGTATATTTCTGTACAATAATATTATGTTCACACTGCGTATAGAAGGACCAGCAAATTAGTACTCCAACATTCCAGAATATTCGGGGTGCCATCCATTTGCCCGACGGTGACAGAAATTATAAATAAAATGAATATTAAAGCACACAGTATTTACATATTCACCGTGGTTCTTTGAATTATTTGACCGTAAACTGCGGCTCTCTGGCGCGTACCTGAAACAAAATTGAGAATAGCATTAGCTGACAGTCAGACTTGTGCATATATTTTGTAAATTCAAGTAAAATGTTTCAGTAACCTTTGGTTGTTAAATATAATTCAGACGTGTTGAATTTCACAAATATAACGACTGAAATTTCATTATGATTAAAAAAAAACAATAACGTGCAGACAACAATACGGGTTTAGTGGATGTTGGGACAGAGTAACAAGACGCAATATGACAGAACTAAAGGCAGACGAGACGTGACGTCTTGAAGCCCGCAATTCGAAAGCAAGCGCAATTCCGACCCGGAGGACCAAATGATACGTATGATACGCATGCATTTATTTCACTGTTATTTTGGGGCGAAAGGTATAAATTAAATAGATAATGAATAGATTAATTTAATAGATTAGATTTTACGCATACCAAAAGTTCTACAAATAAACCGCCTGGTATTCCTCTTAAATGACCTAAGTACGTACCTACATAAAGCACAGAATTGTAATAATAAACGATATTACGGCAACGATAAAGGGGCTTGAGCAGATCAGTAGCCGTTTCCGCTACATTAGCTACAGAACCACTTTATGTCTGGACCATCTCAAAACAAACCGTCGGAGATGGTACAAACACTTACTGCTTTTTACTTTGTATATGCATAAGGAATAAATATTGTTTTGGTACCCATGAAGAAGTAAGACGTTGTCTATACGACTTTTATCAGAATTGATTTTAAGGCTGAACAGTTTTACTTCGCTTATAATTATAAGGGGTTGCTAAAACTGAACTTGTGGTGGTTTAATAGGTTCTACCTAATTCCTTCTCCGTTCCCTTTTGGTAATTCACATCAATAAGCTTATTGAGAAAGGTTTGCTGAATGTAAAGTATCCTTCAAGCATTTACATACGCACATTTAATTCGAATACCATATAGGTACATAGTCTTAAAACAAATACAGGTACGCAGTTCTTAATCGAATACATGTTTTTTACGATAATTTTGATCTAGTTCTACAGAACCAGAAAAACTCCAATAAACACCCACTACAGTTAATGTATTCGCAGATCGATATACTAGCTCAAAGAGGTCGGACCACACTAATGAATTGGGTACCGAAATCCACTTTAAATTCTATTGGAAAATTCTACGTTTCCAAAAGATTCCGATTTTTTTGCCAAAAAAAGGGTACGTTTTATCAATTCGGAACTGGTGAGGCGTTCTAATTATGTTATGTAGATTGGTCCGTGCTTGTAAACGACTAAGCTTGTACTGGCTTACTCTTACGCGTCAACGTAACTTGTTTCGAATACATATTTTTATGTACTATTTGAGCAAATTGGTGAAACTCATGAAACAGAAGAAGGTAGGTAAACTCCTATAAAAAGGGTGAAGAGAATAGTATCTTCATGTAGATAATTATCATATTATGACAATTTGATATTTGGCTTCATTGACTTTGTGTTTTATGAAAATCTAACTGAAAATGAAAGCCATAATGCTTTTATATATGTATCTCGGCATCAAATACATATAAAGGGAACCAAGCTTAATATTATATGCCTGCCTTTCTTAGTTGGTTTTAGCTAAACAAAAGCCTCGTCTTGGTGTATTCAGCTTGCTGTACCGGAGGTTTCGTAGACGGCTTTTATATTCACCTTACCTTTAGCGTCAAAAACATTTAAGTTTAAGTAATCTTATACAATACTAACTAATTATTACTTAATTCACGCCTGTTTACAAGGCTAAAGGTATCTGCAGAGTACCACGTGTATAATATAAAAATATACTTTCTGCATCGATTATATTTATAGGTCCAATTATAGGTTGGACTTACTATATATATCAACATTTTCTCCTCAAAGCAGCAAAGGCTCTATCTTCAAGTAGCCATGTCAAACGAATGCAAGTTCTAATTCTGGACTTAAAAAAGACAGACGTTGTATGTCAACATGGGTTATTAGGAATCAATATAAGTATTTAATTACTAAAAATGGATAACACTGACTTGAATAGCGGTATTTTGAAGATCTATGCTCAGAAATAAATATTAATTCTGTATAACTTTTTGCAGCTTCTCGCCTATGAAATCACCGTCGCTTTAGGATCCCTATTCGTATCTTCACAAACACCCCTTTTGTAAACGTATCTTATCAGCATATTTTTACCCCAAACCGTAATGATATTCCGTCATTTTCAAGACACCGCATTTTAAAAGAAGAACACGTTACTCTACGCGAGACCGCCTCGAGACCCACGAGGTGGTGACGTCATATGCGAGGGCTTGCAATTATCGGGACGCTTGTTCCAGCGCGAGTGTCACGCCGCGTGACGAGAACCAAAGCGTTACTGTGATGCTGACGTCGACTTGCTATAAAATACCGCAGTCATATTTTTTGGACAAACATTGTTCTATTATACTAAAATCGAGATAAAAAATGGGGGGTGAAGGCAGGGGTATAAAAAATAACCTACGCCCATATATAAATTCATAAAAATCGATCAAGCCGTTTCGGAGGAGTTCGAGAACAAACACTGTGACACAATATATTTATATATTAGACAAGCAATTAAAGCTATGCTTGTTTTACCAGTAAGTATCTTATGACTACTATCTGTAACGTAAAAACGTAACAAAGTAAAACTAACTGACGATAACAATCGGTAGCTCAATCGTAAAGCATTATTTTGTCTCACAACGTCACTCAGCCCCGGTCTCATTCCTAGTGCTAAATTATGTATGCAACATTTGAGAGTGATTCATCGTGTGGTGAGAGTGCGACTGAAACAAGCATTCAAAGCTTTCCCGTTCATTCAATTATTCGTAACACATTACGCATAATAATGACGATATATAATAGGTATATAGTTTAGTGAAAGAGCCAACGTCGCCTTAAGACGTAGAATGTAGAACATCAATTCGACATCACAGACGTTTTAGTAACTTAGTTGGTAAAAGCGGTGTACCTAAACTGAGACGCTGTTCGAACTCTGCCTGATGCAGAATTTTCCTATCACAAAACATATTTCATCAACGATATTTAGCATTCGTTAATCCTAAATACTTACATTATAATAATAATAATAAAACAACTGACGAAATATTTCACTGTTATTGATGACAAAGTATAATATAGGTAATTTCACGAACGTGGAAAAGTACCAAATATCAGTTTAAAGTATTATAAAATTACCACAACTCATATTTCGTGTATTCATTCTAATAACTGACAAGTTCCAAAACTAAAAACACAAATCCGGGTATTCGCCATAATTAGCATCTTTGCCTGCGCCTCGACACGAGCAATTTACATTTTTATGAGAGTGCACCGAACGCCATCTAAATTAACGCGACGATGGACAAAGAAAAACGTAAAAACATAATACTCTGTCAAATGAGAATATTTTGCTTAGGAACATGTAATGTATAGATTTGCATGCATCTGTGAAAATGAGGGCTTTCAAAATCATTTTGTACATTTCGATCATTATTTAAAGAGTATTAAGAAATACGCTGAATAACAATAAAATAAAGACTTTTAATCTATGTAAAGTAAATTAATTTTACAATGACGCCCTGGTATTTCTTATATCACTTAATCGATTAATGAATCTTCGTGGAATGAACGAACTATAGCAGAACTTAGATTGCTAGTATTGCTCCATACAAGTGTTACTTTGGACTTAATTTTTTTATTGTATTGGTTTTGCTTCCACTGTCGGCAACGCTAACAGTAACAGTAGGTATATTAATATATCTACTGTTACTGTTAGCGTTGCTTTTTTAACTGTAAGCCAGTCAATATAAATATTAATTCACAATAAATTAAACGGTATCCTATTTCGAAGTCTTTGAGAATGGTATAAATAAGAAATTTCTCCGCTAAGCCTCGTCGAAAGCAATCGCTGATGGTAGTCCCGCGAGGCGAGGCGTCTATAATTGAACCGTGCACATTTGAGAGACCGGCCAATATCTGTGCTATTACATGGCGAAATAGCTTCCTGGATCCCACCCAAGCAGTTTTTCCGGGACTTCCGATACAAGGAACAATAATTTGGACTGGTCCTTCAATCCGCATTTCTTTTCAAAAAAATTGTGTCCCTGATGATACGTTAAGATGCAGGTAGATGCTTTCAAGAATCACACTTAGTAAATTTAAAATCCAACATTTCGTTTAATATTTATTTGGGGCTGCATTTTAACGTGACTCTTAGTAACAGACATACGATATTTTTCCCTTTAATAATAACGTTTTGAAGAACTGCCAATAAAAATTAAAAGTTCATCCTAAATATGTATATTTGATTTTGGACTAAATCTTACATATATGTAATGTGAAATTAAGCTATCATGTCTTGAGACACATTCCGCTAACGTTAATGACGTTAATAGGTGCTTCAGAGTATAAAAGAAGATTGCGCGCCGCGATATTGCGACGTTACAAGCGTGTTACCGCCCTAGTGTGACGTTTGTTACTTTGTAAGAGGGTCGCCCGCGGATCAACATCGTCTTTAGGATCAAACCCTGCTGTAAAAGTGGATTGAACTGTAAGAACCATATGGCCTGGTCGACCATTCCGTTATTTCTTAAAGGTGTCGTAAAAGCTAGTTAGAAAATATAACAGAAGTGGTATCATCCACTCTATAAAATAATAAGGACGCCTTTTATAAGGCGTAATAAATATTTTTACAAGCTTTCTCATTCTCGCCATTACATTAAGACTCTTAGTTGTAACTGACAAATAGACAAACGTATCTTTTGATGGTTCGCCACAAAGTGTGGACATCTTCGATACACGAGGATTGCTAAAGATGGCTTCGGAATCTCTCCAATTATAATAATATTCATTTCAGTTAACAGGTTAGTAAACAGTGTAACTTTATCAAACTATAATGCCAACAATTTTCATCGTTATTCACACAACAAAAACGAAAAACACAGAGCCTTATGTGAGCAGGCACGTATATTTTATCGAATCACTTACAAGACGGGAGACAGACGGTAGGACTGAAACAAAGCCGACAGCCTTACAACCCTCCACGTGGCGTCTATATAAAAATACTTTAGAAGGAATACTGAATAAGAAATTTTAAGTTCACGTGGAAGCTGAAATAAATGATTACATTGTCTCGACTTAAACGGTTTTTGTTCTACAAACATATTAATTTTAATGCCAAAACGAAGCCAATTTTTCTGATATATTTATGAGGTGCTCGGATCCGCAGAGGATCAATAGTTCCCAGTCTTAACATCATGAAATGTTAAAGCTATAAAAGTCATCTCAGGTTAACAGATACCACTTGCACTGGTAACTAACCGGTTCTCAACCTGTTACTATTATTCAGAGCATGTCCTAGTGGAAACATAGTGCACTGTTCGAGGTAGTTTGGACATGTCGAGGGTAAGCCCAAGAATTATGTTCGTCTGCATTGTTAACTTAGTAGACAGGGCAGTGAATATAGTGTATTTTCGAAATTCCAAGGTGCACTTTTCATTGGTTTGAGAAAAGAACCTAGACACAAGATTTTTAATTATTTGCTGCCAACTCGAGCGACGAGCGCCCAAACGCGGGAAGTGAGCCAAAATGGAACAGTCGCGGGACACACAATACTTAATTTTTATTTTGCTTTCTTTGAGCGAAGTGACTAGTGCAGCGTTCCAATACTTCCAATGCATGACAAAATATTATTGTCAATACAATACAAAATGTTAGGTCATATTACGATTATGTAGCAATTAATTGAGTGTGAAACTGTCTCCAGAAGATACGGTAGGCAGACGTATAGCAATATTTATGGGGTATGGTATCGGAAACAGCGTGTGTTTAACATATTCTATGGAGAGGAAAATTTATATGCACGTGATATGGGGTAAGGGTAAATGATGGGAATAGTTGATGCTATCGTTAGTTTACGAAGCGTACTTATTTACCACGCAATATTCAGTTAAAATAATCATAGCCTTTTGAAATCTGCTTATGGCAATAAAAAAAAACTTATTTCAAGAACAATCATCATCAACCCATTACATTGTCCCACTGCTGGGCACGGGTCTCCTCTCATTACGAGAGGGATTAGGCTATAGTCCGCCACGCTAGCCTACTGCGGGTTGGCAGACTTCACACACCCTCAAGAAAATCTCTCAGGCATGCAGGTTTCCTCACGATGTTTTCCTTCACCGTTTAAGCGCGTGATAATTAATTATTAATACGCACATAACTTCGAAAAGTCAGAGGTGCGTGCCTTGGATTTGAACTCGTGACCTTTGACTTGGCAGTCCAATGGTCATATCACTAGGCTATCACTGTACTTCAAGAACAATGTTAAAAGTAAATCTGACTCCTGTTCAATCCTGATCAGATCACAGTCCACAGTGACAATCAGCGAATGCCGATGTGGCGGATAAGGAAATAATTAAAAAATCACTTATAAAATTATAGTTCATTATACGACAAGAATTAATTGAATCACATGAATACATGTAGAATATGACATGAAAATTTTATACCTGACTTGTGTATATAATTCGTCATATAAACTCATATTAAATAGGCCGAACAATGCTAATACTCATACACTTAAACAGCAGAACGACTCAACGAACCACAACCGAGTACTAAAAGTACCTACCCCGGTACCATAACTCAACGTATTCCGAACACACTCATTTAGCATAAGAGTGGGGTAGACGCGGCATAACTCAAGCACTCTTGAAATATTTCGCGTGTCGTCGCAATGAGGAATAAAGTGGAGAATATATTGTTGGGGCCATTACATTACATGATGATTGCGAGAAAAACTAAGCGACAAGCCAGATACACTGTATCTTTAAAAAAACCACCTTTGCTTGCAGACAACACATATTTGCATTTTCTAATTTGTCAAAGAAAGCGGTTTGTTTTGGTTTTGTGAACCCTTAATATTGTTAAGCAATTTTCAAGTTTTATTATGACACCAATATAGACCTCACAACTGATATCTAATACAATTCGTCCACCTAATATTGAAGAATTTAAATAAAAATATTGGCTTGTAGTTCAAAAGAGATCTACTTACAGAAATGAATATTATTTATGGTATTTCTGTATGAGGAGTGATGATGAATTTGAAGTCATATAATACATATTAAGACCCTGTCACAATACACCACAACCTCCTTATCAAAGTTTTCTAATCTATAATGTACTTACAGTCTCGTCTCTCTAAAACGTGCCTCTCGGCATTTTTACCGGCTTAAAAGTCAAATTGAATATTAATTGTCAACATAAGTTGCAAACAAAGTCAAGTCTATGCCGCTGATTGATTCTCTATTAAAAACTTTCTTTAACTAAGCAACTTATACTTACTAAGTTAGCAAACTTACAAAATTGTAAGTAATAATCATTTAACGATCGTCTTTAATAACGTAACAAGACAAGTATTTATGTTTATAATAAAGGAGATAGCTCTCAGGCCTGCTGAGTTTCTTACACTTAACAAGGTACCAGTCGTTAAATAAAATAGCTGCAGTAAACACACTTAGGGGATAGTAGAAAGGTTTTTTTAAACTGATTGTTGGCTGCAGATCCTCGGAAAATGTATAATATCACGTCTCTATTCCCCAAAAAGACAGATTTATTTAGTTAAAATTCACTAGCAATGTGTATTATCAATTTCCGGACACAAATCGAAACTCAGCTGCAATGAGTTAATCTGCAGCGACATAAGTATCTTGACCAAACAACTTAATTATTTATTTGCTTGTCTTGAGAATCATACTCAAGCCCTCACACTGAAGCGCCATATTTCTGAGTACTACACGGATTTATCAAAAATCGTCGTGTCAATTAAAAAAGCAAACCCTAACTTTTTCATTCGCAATTACAAATCATTTGCAATTTAATGTTTGCTTTTAAATAGAGCACGTAGCAATATCTGATGTTGTATCGTCAGAGCACGTACCTTTATTGAAATCTTTTATATCGTGTACATAAAGGAAATCTTTAAGGTGCCAAGATTTTTTCGGTTCTGAATTGATCGTGAAAATACAAAAATATAAGGGCAATAATGGACGAAGCTTTCAATAAAACACTCAATGGACTACAAGTTATCAAAGGCTTTGACTTAAGTACACATTAATAGCTGAAGTAATAACAGTAGGTACGAGTAACCGATACAAAACTATCCTTCTATCCTTACTTCTCATTTTATATATCCTTCAATTAGCGCAGAAACGCCGGTGGCAAATAATAATTTCCCATTGTTCCCGGTAAATTAAGCCATCGCGCGCCAACAGATCAATTCAATTTCTATTCCATTCAATATTTAATTTTTAAATAGTGCGTGGATGTTAATAGGGCGTGGATGAAGCGTACGGAAGTACAAAAAGAGCCAGTTTTACCATCGTACATAATTAGGGAAATAAGTAATAATCGTTGTAGTAATAAATTCCTTTACTACTATAATAATCTGTTACAAGAAAGCCTTCATTGTTGTTGGCGTCAGTCCACAAGAAACACTTTAATTGGTTCACTCTGTTAAGAATTAGTGTGCTTCGTTGGACATACTTCGGGAAACTCCGCCGAACTTCGGCAAACTTTAGAAACGAGTTCGAAACTCAGCGGATTTAAAATATTTGCGCTATCTAGTGAACTATTTCCGCACTATCACCGCTTCTCCCCTGTCTCCCTATACATAAAATACGCCGATTCTTTCAAGAACTGGGCATTGATGCGAGTTTTATACAGTTTTATCTAAGTCACCATCGTCGTTTTAATAAAACTGGTTCGACGTGGCAATTTGCGAGGCTATCGGTGTGCATGGACGTGGCCTTCAAGTCTTAATAAAACTCCAAAAGATAGTTCAGCCATCGATATTGAATTAATTTTAAATTAAATCGTGAGCTCGTGAATAATCATCACCTTGCACCGGCATTGAAAGTTACAGTCATGTTAATGTCATCCTTATTTAAAGAACAATCGTATGATGACCAACACTTTACAATAACTTTAATTAAGGCACAACAAGAAAATAACCAAAAAATAAACTTACTACTTAACGAAAATAACCAAAAACTTGAATAAATTGAATTATAACGTGAATTTGTACATCTTTTCCCATAAAAGCATGCATTATCTATACAAATATAACGTTTCTATTCTCCCTTAAAAGTAATAGGGTTCCAGTAGGTACAATAATCTTATTTTTATGAGGGGGACGGGTGTTAATATGCTGTGTCCGAATTAACAGTCGGTATCGCGTCATAATAAGTATATTACTTATCATTTCAAAATTGCATACCAAGCTATTGAAAACAATCCGACTCTAAGGACCAAAAATAATACAAACCTTCCCGAACCCCTAAGACAGCTAAAAGCATTTGAACCATTGAACCGGGTTAGCAGTAATTCACGTAAAATCGGCGCCCCGTCCGAATCGGCTGATACATCCGATTCGTATACGATAAACAACAAAGCAGTTTCATTAGGATTCGCCCCGTGCCGGCACTACCACTACCGAAGGGTTTCTCATTGAAATTCTTGGTGCTGCGTTTAGATATGCCAGTGTGCTCGAACATAATCTATTATTTCACTCACAAATGACAGGTTGGAAACAATCTGCAAGTAATTTTACTAAACAAATCTGATCACAAAATTGATTCTAGTATAACTTTTTTTAAGTTTTCAAATATAAGCGTATTCATCTTTTACGTTCAGAATAAAAAGGAACACGCTCTAGGAGACTTCAAGCTCTAGGACACGTACCCGTACGTATGCTCATGCCCAAAACACCATGGAAAATAAGTAACATTAGAATTTAACTTCCGTGCAGCCTCATAGAACAAAAGGGTCCTCATTGATATTCGTACTATGCTGTGTTTAATCACGCCAGTTCGGCGGGAGAGTATCGCAGATTATCTAGTAATGCTCTATTAATAGTTGTTATGCGATTCATATTAACAAGCCAATCGAACACTGGAATAGCTCGTTTTGCATATAAGTGTTGTTTTACACCTATTTATATTAAAGAGAACGTTTTAATGTTATTCATGTATTAGAACTTAAGAGTCTGTCTTAAATATTTATGCATTAGAAGCATCTAAATTTACAACTGGAATAATAAATTTTACAAGTGAAATAAGTAGACTTAAAATTTAATTTGACATAATAAGTATTCCCTTTAACAATCTCGAACTCACAGACAATTTTTATAAATATTGAAAGTACCAAAATATAGGGAATAATATTTACTGCTACTGTCCTGCCAGTTTGTAGCAAACGCTCTTAGAATCGGGCCCGCGGCTCTGTGGCAGTTAGGCAGAGATTTATTCAGGACTTCGGCTCGCGAATTACGACCGATTGCCGACTGTAACGCTGTTTACCTTCTACTTACATCTTGATGTTATGATCTTTGCTAAAACTAAAAGCTTAAACATAGACAAAATTAAAATTCGAAGATAATGTACTGATCATTCTAAAATTTGTAGCTCTAGCTAACATCTCCGCTCTTGTTGAAACTTGACTTTATAAAAACAGTAATGTACTGCAAACTATTTAATTTATTGAAAGTTTTAGATAAAAACTTGCTTCGTGTAAAACTTTCAGCAATTAATCGCTTGAATGAACTGATTAGTTTTGTTTAGTTGGCATTATCCGCCACTCCGTGCTCTTTGTGCTTAAAACTTAATCAACAGTGCTTAGGCAGAACAAACTACGGTCTAAGTTTAAACCTAGACCCAAGCAAAACTTCAGACCTATACTAAAGTTTGCACCTGAAAAATTCAGCTAAGTTCCAGCTTAATAATCACGAGTTGCAAAACAAAAGGGTACTTAACTGAAAGTTTTTAAAGTGATATGAATTAAGGAAGTTTTTATGTGTTTTAAAGAAAGGGAGTTAAAATTTTATTTTATGGTTCCACAATTTTTTATTGTTTCATTACATTAAATCATAATGTTTTACAGACCAAAAACCACAAGGACCAGTTTTTATTCACTGAATCATGTATGTAATAATGTATTTTTACATGATTTATTCATTATTTGTCACTATACAAATATATAAAATATTAAAACAAAGAAAAGGTTCATACTCAGCATGAAGCCGTATAATAGCAAAACCCACAACACAGCGCTGGTTTTCAGTTTGAACCCCAAATGATGGAAGGACGTAAACTTGTTAACAATTAACACAAAAAAAGCATCATAAAAAAGCAAAGCAAAACAGACTAGATTTCACCGAGGAAATACTTATCATAAAGAGCCGCTTCAAGAATAATGTAATTAGGTGCGAGGAACACCTCGTAACATTTTAATGAAGGAGACAAAGGGAAGGTGTGTAAAAATGATACAAATAATACAATTACTGCACGCACAAGGAAATAAGGACACAAAAACAACGCGGTGAATATGAAACAATACGCCATCCAGTGCGATGTCCTCTGTTTTAAATATGAGTACTGTCCACATCTTACGCGTGCGTGCTCTTAGCCGTAACTAGACGCGATTCGCAAGTTTGTTTCACTTGGTCCTTCGAGCCAAAGTTTGCGGGTAAATGCGCATTTGAAACTGATGTTCCTCATGTTGGATTCTTCTGCATGAATTAGTTGGTGCTTACAAAAGTCACATCAATTTCTTTAATGGATCGCGTAGAACATTAACATAAAGTATCACTAGTACGTAAGTTTGACTAAAGTAAACCAAGTTATTTTAAGTAAACGTTAAAAAGTTTTGGTCCATAAACTAGAATGTGCAAGACGGGAACGTATGGTTTTTTATTTATCCAAATATTTAAGTGTAAACCACATTTAATATACGAAAAATCATCAACAGCTAATCGCCCCATCCTCAGCGCACTAGCGTTCCATTTTCAAAAAGGCTCACGTTTCAATTGGCTGACAGACGAAGGATCGCAAATACTAGAGCCGCCATTATTCGTCTAATTTCGTTCATAACCAAATGGATCGTCCCAAAACGATTTAACATAGAAATGCCGTCGAAGCTCCAGGTGATTGATTACCGGCCGTTTTAAACATGTACATTGTACAGGTGTGTGACGAATATATTAGGTGTGATGGGGTGGGGAACTGTTTTTTTTTAACGTAAAACGCTAATAGATGAAAGAGATATCCACACTTTATGAATATAAAATATTAAAAACCCGCTCTGACCCGGCCTGCTCGGATGAACAGACCATGTATTCGACGTCCAGCATTCTGCTGCATTCAGCGTTCAGCCTCAACAGAGTCATTCGGGGTCATCGGTCTTAAGTTTAATTTCCCAAACGATTTAACCTAAGTGTCTAATTGAGGCCATAGTGATCTAGTAATTAACATGTTTGATATTAGTGTTTGTCCACTTTTGACATTATCGTGGTCCTTCGAACATGACATCATAATTATGTCCCACGTGTCTTAAATACTACGTTTTAATTTAAAGCTACTTCCAGTGGCTTTAAAAATCATGTATTTCTGTGAGGAATTTAGATTTCATGATACCGCGAGGGAATCCTCTATATTTTCCGGTGTGAAAGTTATGTCATTACGGAGGACCGTCTGGTATCAGTTTTTTGGGAGTTACATTTAAACCAGCCGGCGCAATCCTTTGACGTGTCGTAGTTATCATGTAATTTCCTTTACATATAAAAGCATTCACACAACAAAAAATAATAATCATCTTTGGACATTCTAATTAAAAACCTTCTCGGAGCAATTGCATTAGTTACTACGTGCGTTTATTTACACTCATAAATATTAGAAACATTTACTGTGTTTTTTCACTTTCGATATTTAAGAAGCATTATACTATTTGAAACAGTAAGAAGTGAAGTCCATTTGTGCCAGGAATGGATGGGTTTGAGTGGACTCGAAAGCACTAAATGGTACCGGCACTCGCGGCACTGTTGAAGCGAATAACCGAGTGGAATCGAAAGACAGTTGTCAGATGTACGAGTACAATTATCCATAGACAATATTGAACACTATATTGACAACATTTATAACATACCATCACGCCTGTATTCCCCGAAGGGTTAGTCAAAGGTGTACTAAAGTACATCCACACTTCGCCGGTCTGTTTAGGTCCCATGTAAATTAGGGGGCGAGCCTATTGCCAATTCGGGGCACAATTCCAAACTCCGAGCTGCTACTGAAAATTTCATAGAAACACCCAATAACATTTTGCTCGACCTGGGGATCGAACCCAGGACCTCCAGCATAGCAGTCGCGCTTAAGACCGCTGGACTAATGAGGCAATCAATATTTATTACTAATAAAAATTAATTGCATTCGAGAAATATGTAAATTTGAAGGTTTTTAAATTGATTCCTTATTTTATAGACCTTCCTTCTTGAGATATCGGCAACATATTTAGGTGAAACTTTTCCCTAGAACTATTAATTAGTTCTGGGTTTCGAAGACGCTTCGGTCGGCAACAACACATTTGTATCGATAAATCGTCATGAATCCCTGTTAGAACCCTATTATTGACATGAACCAATTCCTAGACAATTATTGGTCAAACTTTCTAAAAATATTGACATTACTTGTATTTTAATTTATATCAGCTTATTTTGAAACTAAGCTTTTGTTCCTTCTCCAATCACCCAACAACACAGATATCACTTCCAATCAACTTTTAGCCCCAAAGTCAATTTCCGAGTTCCAAAGCCGTAGGCCGTCCGCGCATGCTCCGACAAATTGCTCAAAGTGCTACCGGTAGACAATCACCTGCCGACATTTTATCGCTCGCTTTCGACATCGACGCCCATCTATAGTCAATGGATTTGACTTTTATGGGGTAACATTGTCAGAAATGTGGACTATTCGAATTGTGAGTCGATTCGAGCGGCAACGAAAACTTTTGTTTGGCTCTATACGGTAAACCATTGATCAAGGTTAAGTTTGGAAGGAATGTTTTGATATTTCCATGGGGCAGCAATTGTTTTTGTATTAGCGTGTTTCAGCGGTAGTGTGAACCTTAACCACTTAGTGGGGCTTCTGGACTATAGCGGCCAATCACGCGACATAAAAGTTATAATTACTGGAGCCAGTTGACTCCGTGCGAACATACAACATTCTTGGCTAGTAAATGTTTTACAAATGAATATTAGGAATTTATCGTAAAGCCACAAGAGTCAAAACTATGAATTGGTCCTTGTTCTTTACCCTTTGAGCAGAAAAATAGTCGTCCACATTGAATATTATAAAGGCGAAATTAACTCCCTCGGTTTGTTACGTTCTGACGCCTAAACCACTCAACTAATTATGACGAATTTAAGTACAGAGATATATTAGTGCTTGGGGAAGGGCATAGGCATAGTATTTATCACACAAAGTTCTTTGAAATGAGAATGAATCCGTGGACAGCAAGAAAAAGAAATGTGACAGATGCTTAACTCACACAACGCCTCCACGAAAATATATAATCCTTCATTACCTTCTTTAAAAGGAGAAACAGCTTTCACACTTTTCGAAATGTTTTTATTTAGATAAACAAGAGCGTATCGAAAACACAAATGTGTCCTGATCAGCCCCGCTCACCGCTCACCGCGAGCAATCAGGCTGCGGTGAGCGAACTAACAAAACAGCGAGCGACGCGCACCGCTCATTACACAGTTCTTTAATCAATGTTTATCAAATTAATCAACACAATACGCATTACGCATAGATTTTTACTGATATTAAAAAGATTTTTATTAGATAGTTTTTTTTTGGATTACCCGGCTAGTGAGCAGGGAGCTGCTTGATGGTGAGTAGTCGTCGCCGCCCAAAGACATCTGCAATACCAAAGGGGTTGCAGATGCGTTGACTAGACTATTTAAAGAAAAGGAAGGGAAAAGGAGAAAGAAAGGGCGTAGGGAGGAATTGGGCGTCCGGGGCTCCACACTCACCATACGAAACGCAACAGTATGCATACTGCTTATTGACGTCGGTATTCTTTGGGAGGGTGGTACTTCCCCGGTCATGCGGACCCATTCATGCTGGCATGTAGACATGCCAGAGAGGCACTACTATTACTTATTTTCGTTTTAATTCAAAATTCAACACAAATACATACTATTTGAAAACGTATCCATAAGTCAAGTATCTAATCACACTCCATGGCAATAATCTTGAAGTTCTACATACCCACAAGAAGTAAATACTGGCAGCGCGAAATAACGGGCAAAGTTGAATATTAGTAATTACCTGAAACAATAGAATACGAATTAATGAAACGGTTAGCTCAGATTACGAGAAACGGAGTTTATTTAGACTATTAGTAACTGGTGCAACACAAATATTGTACAGAAGATTCAACTAATTAAAAATGCAAGAAGATTCTTCTAACGTCCCAATATTCCTACGAGACATGAGGTTGTTACAACAACCTTAGCCAGTCTGACTGACCCGGGTAATCCAGATTATTATATGTATATGGTCACTTAGAAGCTCCTAGTTCTTCATCACTAGTCATAAATTTCTATTTGCTCGGCTCGTACGGTGAGTGTTCACTGCACAGTAGTACACCTCTGCCTAATCCTTTGGGGAATTCAGGCGTGAACATCCAACTGTGGACCCGAGCACACATACATATAACCAATGTATGTATGCTCCAAAGCCTCATAGTGTGATTTCAGCTTAAGTTACCTATTCCTTATACCATTAACTATCGGCCAGTGAGTCTCGTCAGAATCGGTCCAGCTATTTCGGAGATTACCCGGAACAGACCAAGAGACCAAAATAAAAATAAACTTTTTTCTAAAGTACCTTTATACTTTCACATGCATTAAGTATAAAGCAAGCAAAATAATTTTGACATTATAGACAATGCAAATTTATTTATGTGTATATGGACCCATCACGCTGAGTTTGTGTTTATTCGGACTAATCTCGAAAACTGCTGGTCTTCAACACTAGAAAGAGTTTATTCCATGAAAGTTCATAAATGTAACCGTTCATAATAGTTTCAAGTATGCAAATGAAAAAAAAATATTTTTTAACAAAATCTTGCTTCAACAGACAATGGTATAAGCAGAAACAGATTAATTTTGTTATTTTGCCGAGTTGACCTTTTAGTCAGCATTTTACATGGTGGCTTGGGCGGGGAAGGCATCGTTAAGCTTTACCTTATCGGGTTAATTGACACCTAATTATGATGAATATCCCAATAAACCCGGGTTATCTCAGAATTTGATTCCATTTAGTTGTTTGCAGAATTATAATTGGAGAATTGAGGGTCGATCTACAATTTAGTTGCTTTTGGTGTAATATTAAATTATGTAACGTGCACAGGTGCTAATTAATTTAACTGAAAATACATCCAATAATCACAAAAAGTAAATATTAACAAAACGTTGTCGACACCGCGAATCGATCGCCGCTCATTATCAGGGAGATGCACGGCAGAGCACGACCAAGTTCGCGCGAATCGTATTAGTTTTCATAGTTCCCGCAACAAACTCCTATTATACGTCGCTACTGTCGCCAACTTTAATGACATCACGACAATCCTATTTTTAGTTTGGTGCAGAAATAAGCTAAGGTGTTGTTTCGCTAACAATAAGTTGGAAGACACCGATGAAAAGAATGTCATTTGTAGTCTGCACAGTCGCTGAAAACTTGCTAGGCGCGAGAATTGAGAGGAGACTTGGCAATTCTTTGATAATATTTTATATAGTTTCCCGAGTTAGTAACTTAGCTTAAGCCTTAATTGCTACCAAGAAAAGCTATGTACATCGTACTTATATGTATTGTTATAAGTTTTTATGCATCACATGCAGTGTATGCTCAAACTTAGCATAATTTCATAAATTTGTTTCGTGACCATTGAAATACATACTACATATTAAGCTTTTAGATGTCTTTTCACAGTGCTGGCAATTAGAAACATTGTAAACTAAGTAGTTTTTAAGCAATCGAAGCTAGCAAGGTATTATCAACTTAACGAGTAGGTACTTAACACAATAAAGATTAAAAATACCATCACGCCATTATTTCCAGAGGTGTGAAAGTTATTATTTACTAAAACGCGAAATTAAGATTGACATATTTAAATAAAATGGATTTCATAGCTAATCAAATAATCCTTTAAAATCTTATTTTAACAGGAAAGGCTATTGTCAATGACTTGACGAAATTACAAATTGATTAATTCTTACAGGAAAACCCAATACGGTAACGATCTGGACATCGACCCTTGGACCTTACGCAGAGCGGCGCTATCTACCACTAGACCGAAGCAGTAGTAGATTATAGACATGTTGTCTAGAGCTAGTCTTCATACATACCAACATAGATCCAGACCCAAGAACTGAAATCAGCATACAATAACGTCACTACAATATAAATTGAAGCATCACAATAGTTTCGAAGCGCATTGCATTACCAAGTTGTACGAGGCGACGGTGACGCGCAGTGATCCACTCGCAACTAGTTCGAGACAACTGCTGGAAGTTTCTAGAACGTGCCAGAACTAACGAATTTGTAGCTTAGACGCCGTGATTTGAGATAAAGCGCTTGTTTAGTGATACCGAGGGATTCGCAGCTCTAATTTAGCGGGAAATTTGTTGAGTTCGAAAGCGTATTGCAGTTTGTAGTTATCGTTGTGGGAGAATTGTCTTCTAGAGATTATTACGGTTGTCAGTGCTATGTTGAAGGTAGTTTTCCAGATTCTATAGCCGATTATCAGTAAATGTTGAACAAATTAATCTGAGTTTAATTAATTGAAAATCGGTGACCTGTGCAACAAATAGTTTTTCTGTTACTTGCTAATTGTTTGTTGTTTTCCATCAGTAATTTTAAAACTTTTGTAGTACAATTGTGAGATTTGGAAATTTAATCCAGGACTCCAGAATCCATTCAGCCACTAGCCGAGAGAATTCCATTCACAATCATTATTAGTTTTGTGAAAACGTATCAGTGTAAGCGCTGTCAGCTGTGTTCAAACCAGTCGTTCGTTATAATGTATGCGCTTGATAACATAATTGCGTTTGACGTTCATTGAGATCATTTTCTTTGATTATAATCTGTGAAATGAGAAGATATTTCATGTGTAAAGAAATGCGCGTGAAAAGGGCCCGGGGTTTGAATCCGGCCTCGTTATTAAAGTGCAATGAGCTCGTCATCATAAAGGACTCAGAAGAAGGCCTACTTAGGCCTACGTGAATATACTAAAATAGTTGACTAAATATTAATTCAGAAAGTGACATATTATATACTAGTGAGTAGACCGCGGTTTCGCCCACAAAGGCCGGAATCTTTTGTGGCTGCTGGCTACTCTACGGGCTACTATCTCGAATATAATAAATAGCTAGACAATTATATAAAGAATAATTTAGCTTTGTAATGGTGAAATATTTGTAAAAATCGAAAAAAAAATTATGTTGTGGTAGGGCCACGCTGTTCGCAGCATGAATGGGCCGGCTAGACCGGGGAAGTACCACACTCTCGCAGAAGACCGACGTCCGAGTAGTAGCGTTTCGTTACTGCGCTTCGTTCGGTGAGCGAGGGGGCCGGAGGCCCAATTCCTCCTCCAATCCCCTTCCTTCTCCTTTTCTCCTTCCCCTCCCTTTCCCTAAAAAGGCTCGGCAACGCATCTGCAACTCCTTTGGTATTGCAGATGTCCATGGACGGCGATGACTACTTACCATCTGGTAGCTCGCCTGCTCGTTTGCCGAGTTATACCATAAAAAAAAAAAATCGTTTCAGTAATTTAAGAATTTATTGATTACAAACAAACGAAAGAAATCTTTCCTCTTTATAATATTAGGTAGTAGGTATAGTAATTATTGAGGTAGTGATAGCCTAGTGATATAACCATCGGACTGCCAAGTCAAAGTATATTTGCACGCCTCATGAGGCAGAATATGTCGTACTTTAAAATTAAGACCAACACCTGTATTTTTACGCATACCATATTTTAGCAAATAAATACATTTGATTTGATTTGATTTGAAAGCTCTCGAGTTCAAATCCAAGGCACGCACCTCTGACTTTTCGAAGTCATGTGCGTTTTAATAATTAATTATCACGTGCTTAAACAGTAAAGGAAAACATCGTGAGAAAACCTGCATGCCTGAGAGATTTTGTGAAGTCTGCCATCATGCAGTAGGCTAGCTTGGTGGACTGTAGCCTTTTCCCTCTCGTTCTGAGAGGAGACCCGTGCCCAGCAGTGGGACAATGTAATGGGTTGATGATGATAGTATTTATTAATTTGTAGTATAGTAAATAACTAATGTATTTTGATTAAACAAATCAGAATATATTAGTTATTCACCCATTTAATATTAATAAATATTATTCACTGACAAGTACGGTTATACGGTATATCAAAGAGCTATATATTCTATTCTAGAATTAGACCTCTCTAGTCTCAGTAAATTTGTCTCAGTAATATGTTGCCTTGCCAGTGATAACAATTAATTACATTTAACATTAATTAATAGGACTGTTATTTTAGAAGTAACTTCCCTATTTGTCCCACTGCTCCCACTCGTCTTGTAAGTAAAACTTTTTAACTAAACGTAAATATCTGTCGTGATGGTGACGGCAACGTTTCTCAATCATTAGCAAAAACGGATCCTGGTTTAGATCCCCGAAGTCCAGAACAAACCAAGTTTACCTAGCTACCAAGTAAACCCGTGCGGCTTACGGTGTCTGTTGCCGGCTTACCTGCGCGGATTGGCCGGGATTCGATGCTCGGGTGAAGCGGTTTTGTTGCAATCTACTAGGGAGGGCAGATCAGTATCTTGTTCGATTCGAGCTTTGAGATGCAGTGATATCAAATCTTTGGATTATGGAAATCTGCTGATTTTGACAATATATTTTTTTTTAATTATAATGCCTTAGTCTTTATTTGTGACCCTAATCCAGAGGGACAAAACTATTGTTTTTATTGTTTCTGAAAACTTCTAAACAAATACATGGATTGTAAACTGATTTATTCAATATTTTTATTATATATTGCCAAAAAATCCTCGTTTAGGTGACATAACTTCTACCGCCTGTGAAGCCATGTAAAACTGAGCTTTCTTCTTTGCGTTGCTCTTTTAATCATGTAAGACAAGGGGCCCATATTTACATAAACTGACCGAAACATATACGTATGAAAAGATGTATGAATGTAGAAGAAGCGAAAGAGGTACTTATGCAAGTCGTAGCAAATGGCTTTGGTGTCTGCCTACCCCTGTGGGAAAAAGGCGTGAGTGTATGTATGTATTAATCATATAGTATATACGCAGTCCATGATCTCAATACAATTCCGCTAAGCTGTAGTACGCTAGCTTAATACTAAGTTATTGCCCCTCTCTCCGGGTTAACTTTGCTGTTAAATAAGACTTAACCCGAAACACAATCAACTGCACTACTACCATTATATATTATATGTAATTAGTATATGTTAGCTATGTACTTGATTATAACTTGGTGTAACTCTAGCAGGATTGGCTGGGATCCCTCGATACTTGAATTGAAAGCTTAAGTGTAGAAGGCGAAAATTATATTATGGAATGTAACGTTATGTATACTGCGTTCAAGGAATTAATATAGTTATTGGTGTAGTTATCGCGTGGTTACTGAGCGTATGGTTCTGGGTTTTATTCCCAGGTCAAATAATAATAATCATTATCATCAACCCTTTTACATTGTCAGACTGCTGGGCACGAGTCTCCTCTCAGAACGCAGATGGATTAGGTTGGGCTAGCCTACTGCGGATTTAAATAATATTATTGGGTTTATATAGGGAAATTTTTATTAGCAGCTCGTAATTAGGATTCGTTCTATGCTGGCAATAGGCTCGCCTTCTATTACATGGGACCTTAAACATAAACAAACTGCTGATGTACATAAGTACACCTCTACTTACCCTTTTGGGGAATACAGTCGTGATGGTATGCAATAAAGTATGTTGCACTATACACGTTTTACAATAAAGCATTAATTTACGATACACATTAGTATAAGTAAAAAAAAATTTGTTTTCAACGAATTCCTTGCAGTAAGCACCTTTGTAAATAAAACGTTATTGTAAGCTGAAGAAGCAAATTCTTAATACCAAAAGACTTCAAACTAAGTTACTTTGCAATGCAATTAACAAAACTATTGCAAGACGTAGCAACGACAATTAAATGATAATGTGTTTGTAGAGCCATCGCTACACCTTGCTACGAAGAGCTGCCGCTACGGCGCGCTACGAAGAGCCGTAACTACGCCCGCTACGACGATGTCAGTAAAGCGTCTTGCAGAGACGAACATCCGGCTAAACTGTATACAGACCATTTGCACTTAATACGCTTAACGAATGCAATTTCTGTGTATTTGAATGTATTAAAGTACTAAATATAATGTAACCAGCAGGGGAATCTAAGCTTTGAGAGATAATATTACCTACGGGGAATACAGGCGTTATGTTATGCAAGGTTATCCTTTCATAAACAACCAGAGTCTGGTATAGTAACCAGACGCAGTAGAACTATCCTTAAGCTAAATTTACAACTATTTATTCCAATCAGAAATGGAACCAGCGATACGTAGCTCAAAAGCTTAGCAACTGCACTATTTGTGCCACTTTATCGCAAAGGAAAGGACTGAATTATTACAATAACAAATGGTAATGGAATGAGCCAATACACAATACACAATACCCAGATAAACTGCATTTTCATATAGTTAATTATTTATGGACGGAGCAACATGGCCGCGGCTGCCTTGTTTACATTGTAAATGAAGATATTTGCGTATCGGGGTAAGCAGAGAATCAAATTAACGGATACACAACTAGATTGGTTGGGATTCAATATAGACTCGTCTGTAAATAAGGCTTCTACCCATTAGTAATTCTGTGATAGTGAATTGTCACGTAGTGCAAAAGCTCTTTTTTATAACATATTTTTTTTTACTGAAGGTACAAGATTGGATTATATTATTGTTGTTTTTTATATTATTTAGCGCAACTATTACGCTAGAGGACCTGGATTTGATTCCCAGGTCGAGTAGTGTTATTGGCTTTGTTTTTCAATGAAATTCTTAATAGCAGTTCGGAGTCTGAATTTATATTTTTTTGAAAACGGAAATGGGTGAAAGTTATTACCTAAACCTCTGCCTAACCCTTCACAGACTTAATGGTATTGTCTTATTTATGAATTTATATTTTAAAATATATTCGTTCACTGAATGTGTCCTGAAAATATATCCAAACAACGTTTATTGAAAACAAAAGTTAAAGGTATTAATTTACCCGAAAATCGACACGTTTCGTCCGCCCACTTCTCAACTATATTATAATTTAATGTCGAAAATCTTCAAGCGCTATTGAACGTCACGTTCTGGATAAACGTGGGGATTGTCAGTGACCTGGTAACCGACGGTTGCTGGCAACCTTTCGCCGGAATAAAGGACCAGGGAACCAATTATGACGCTGTAATGACTTTCGATGGCCGGTATTGAGCACCTTTTACACGTTGATAGATCTTTTTGTCTTTTTTAATAACTCATGGATATTGGAAAACACTATATTTGGCTTATTATTTGGTAAGTCGTGGACTTCAATATTAATTTTATATCGATAGGCATATTCGTGTTTACGGAGACCTTGTTCGAATCTATTCGACTTTGACTATAATGATCTCCAAATTGAAGGACCCAGCTGGATTGAACTGCGTATACACAAAACATACCACACACAAAACCAACTGTTCAAATGAAATTAATTCTAATATAGAAAACGTAAGATTACTCTATTTTTTCTATCATCAACCCATATATTGTCCCACTACTCGTCACGGGTCTCCTCTCAGAATGAGAGCCTACTGTGGGTTGGCAGACTTCACACGTCATCGAGAAAATCTCTCAAGCATGCAGGTTTCCTCACGATTTTTTCCTTCACCGTTTAAGCGCGTGATAATTAAGTATTAACACATATATTATTATATATTTTTTCTAGATAGTTGTAAACTTTCTCTTTCTAATCAAATATACCTATTGAAATGGATAATATATATGCATGTTTGTGTGTTCGATACATTATTATATTTCCGTAGCATTCATAAATCCGTGCGTGCGTGTGTACGTCGCGAAGGTCGAAAGTGATAAAAATATATTTATATATGTATCTACTAATATAAAAACAGGGCACCGCGTGCGGGGCAAAACTAGTAAATTATAAATTAAAATATTGTACAATTTATTTGTTAGCACCACAAAAAAGCCTTAATCCTCCGATAAAATAATTAACATTACCCACATTCGCTGTAGCCGGTCGTTCATTACGCGTGTAACATACAGAAGGTTTTTTTTAAACCATTGCGAAATAAATAATATTAGAACAGTGGATTCAGTTTTAAGATTCTTTATTTATTCTCAAGAAAAATGTTTACTTACCAATCAATATAATAGTGCCTCATTAGTCTAGTGATCCTAAGTGCGACTGCTACACTAGAGCTCCTGGGTTCGATTCACAGGTCGGGCAGTTCATTTGTTTTTACTGTGAAAATATCAGTAGCAGGTCGTAGTTTGGATGTGATCGTCAAGATGAAGGGACCAAGTCTCCAATGTCTGTCACACTTATATAAAAAAATAGTACCATAAATCTACTATTTGCTACCTTTGATATAATTTTAGCTACCTCATCATTTACATAATATTTTAACAAAATGCTTGTCCCTCCCTCCATCTTGATATCAAGATGGAGGGACCAAGCATTTTGTCCCTCCCTGGTACTATTTTTTTATATAAGTGACAGAAATTGGAGACTTGGTCTCTTCATCTTGACGATCACGTTTGGATCTGTGTCCGGTTAATGGAAATAGGCTCGCCCCCTTTTACATGGGACTTATGCCGGCGAACTGTGGATGCATATAAGTACATCTCTGCCTAACTCTTCGGCGTGATGGAATGTAGATTTCTTTTAATTTCATTAATTGCGTGCCAAGTTTTACAGTGCCGTGTGGTCCATTCTGATTGATGTGAAAAGCGTATACCTACTTATCGGTTCGTCATTCATAAAGTATCCTTCACCTTCTGTATTTTTCTGTTTTGTGGTCGTTGTGCCCGTTACCGACATCATAGAAAATGTGATTAAAAAATCCCCTGTCCGTATGTAAAGCTAGCACCATATTTTTTTAAACTATTTTGTGTACTGGAAATATTTTTAAATTTTGTGGTGTGAAAATTTACCTCCCAATGTACGCTACAGTGAACATAATAACCAGCTTTGGCTTGTTTGATTATAATTTGTTGATAGCTGGCTGTCACAGCGAATCTTACGTATAGCTAAAATGTAAATGTATTCATAGGTCGTTATTATAAATAATGAAGACATCCTACACAGCCATACTGATCCCTCAAAGGATGACAGACAGCATTATGTACTTGGGGGCCAAGGAAATGGCTTTGAGGGATTAAAGCCTCCAAAAATAAATTACTAGGTAACAAAAAATTTGGTAACATCAAATATAATCTTGGCTGCCTGTGATCAAGGGTATGTTTACTGCATGTATGTTTAAGGTCGTGGGACAAATCCTATTAACAGCTATAACCCACTGTACGTGTCCGATATACCCTGCCATCTTCTCAATGGCAAATAATTAAAGAGGAATTCCCGCATCACAAAAAAGGGGTAAGGTTATTGACCTCGCCTACCTAGGGCTCGCCCCCTATTACATGGGACCTAAACATACCGGCGAAGCGGCGGTTTACATTTAGTACGCCTCTGCCTAACCCTTCGGAGAATACAGGCGTGATGGTATGTTTATGTATGGTCGTTTTTATCTAAACAGTGGTAAATTTAAGCGTCGATATTTCTCTTGTGTTACAACACCCACGGGGGGAGGTAAAGCTATCTATTGTAACGCCACAGCACTTGTTTATTTATACACCATTATTTATTCCCTTAACAGTACTACGTAGTCTGGTTCATACGAAGTCTTTTTAATGAAACGAAAAAATCAACAAAAAAAATTAAAAAAACCGTTTCTGCATATTGAAGACATAAAAAAAAACAAGTGGGTAACAGATTATCCGACAGAGAACCAAAGTTACCGACATAGCGCACCGGATTAGCAAGCTGAAGTGGCAATTGGCTGGCCACATCTGTAGAAGAACCGACAACCGTTGGGGTAGACGTGTTCTCGAGTGGAGACAGGGACTCGGCAAACGCAGTGTAGGATGCCCTCCGGCAAGATGGAGTGATGATTTGCGAAATGTTGCTGGCAGAAGCTGGATGCGAAAAGCTGAGGACAGGGTGAAATGGCGCACGCTGGGGGAGGCCTACGCCCAGCGGTGGACTAATATAGGCTGATGATGATGAATTGGGTAACTGTGTATAAACTTTTCCGAATCCAAAAATGTGATATTTTGAATTCTCATCGGTTTGTTAAGGGTTGGCGCAAAAATGACTGAATTTTGTTTTAATTGTTAGAAATCATACGCTCAAACTTAAAAATTGCGGTACATCTTATCTTAATTAGTAACCTGAAACACTAACACTGTTGGTTTTTGTTTGTATTTTCTATTTTTCCACAGGAGCAAAGCCGCGGGCAAAAGCTAGGCTAGAAATAAAATACTAGAATCAGTATTTTGAACTTAACTTCGCTTTAATCCCCGAAAATTTTCTGACGAAATAAATTACATGAATTGCCTGACGAAGGTCTAATAATATTCGTGATTTGAATTTAATTTATTATCTACTAACCATTAATAAATTTATGGTAATAAGTACTTAAGTCAGTCCAGGCTTTTAATTTGGTATTTAAAAGAGAAGTTCCATCTAAAAATTGTTGATAAAATTTCTGATAACAAATTTAATTATGTCGAAAATATAGTTTATCAATAGTGTATATTATTACTCAAACAAATTAACATTAAGTACGCCTACTAATATGATCATCTAAGAATTTAATTCAGCAAATTTTTCATTAAATGATGAATTTATGATATTTATTTCTGTAAATAGATCATTTAAAGACCCTTTTACAAGTCGATATTTTACTTTTTTTAAACTAGATACTTCTTACTACATTGTCTGTAATCTAAGTATATTGTAATTAAATGCTTGAAGGGTCACACATATAATATACGAGTAGGTCAAAGAAAAATCACTAGATGGAGTTACAAAGTTGGTATCCTGAAAGTGTCTCAAGTTTTTTCATAAAACCTCAGTTCAGCGGTTATAGTTAAGCGTTTGCTTCGTAATAACGAACACACCTGTCGTTCACGAACGCAGACTATTTCCTCGATACCTGTACATAACATTTTAGCGTCGCCAGGAATCGAACTTTGGTCCGTCGTAAAATTTTAAGGGTTTGACGAAGCCCGCTTAAATCAAGTTTATGGTGGAGGGAATATTTTCCTTTTTGTATAGAAAATGATGTGGATGTTATAGTTTGGAATGAAAAACTATAAAATGTAGCGCCTATATAAAACATTTAGAACTTTTATAAAAATATGTTTTTAGTGAGAAAGTAGGTCAACGACCCACCCGAAGTGCGACAAATGCGATGCCTACTGAAAACTGCAACGACAAGCAAATGTCGATGCCATCATCAGTGATAGTCAAAATGTTACGTTTGTTAAGCAAGTACCTACACTACCTATCTAACTTCAAACTTGAGTAATAATCGTGCTTGGCGATAAATACCATATATAGGTAGGGAATATATATGTATTAATAAAGCCGAAGAGTTTGTTTGTTTGAACGCGCTAAAATCTGGAACTAACAGTCGGATTTGAAAAAAAAATTTTGTATTTGATAGCCACATTTATGAAGAAGGCTATCTAGCTACGATCACGCTAGTGTCCTTAGGAGCGGAGCAAAGCGGGTGAAACCGCGGACACGACTAGTTAGTAATACAAGTATTTTACCAGACCATATGTTTTGAAAGTGGAAATATGCATGTTTATAACTAGACAATCTATATAATATTATCCTAGATTATATTTCAGTAGATTGCATGGTACCCAACAGCAGCTGCGACCAATAATCTTTTAATGAAATAAAATTGTCACGTCGTTCGCCGCGCAATATCTAAGATCTTAATACCACTAACTTACCGGAGCTTAATATAAACCTGTGCTACATAAAAGCCCAGGGACACAACACAGCCGCAGAATCCGAGAGATATTAAAAATTCGACCAGAAACAAAAGCGCCCATAATTTTGTCGTAAGCCGCTGTCGGCACCTAAATAAGTATCAACTTTAATACTAGTCTCCCGGGTTTGTGGGTGCAGGGCTTAACATAGCATTGATTAAAGGATTAATTGTTGCAAAGGGAGATCTGGACTATTTAAGACGTATTTTTGGAGATCTTTAACGATATTTTGATCCTTCGCAAACATCTTTTTGCGATTATAGTTTTAATTCAAGTTTTTAGGACCTGTTACCGGGGCCACAATTTGAGTTAAATTCTTTAAAGGCTTAGGCTAAAGTGAAAACATTTGGTATTTACAATATGCACATATGCAATTACTTCCTTTCTATTATTGAAAGAAAGTTGAAGCAATCAGTATGTGTATTGACACAGCCGTAGTAATTGAAAATAAAATTGTGAATTATTATAAACACTAGAAAATCCTATCCTACTATCCTATCCTACTTCCTACTAATATTATAAATGTGAAAGTTTGTGAGGATGGATGGATGGATGTTTGTTACTCTTTCACGCAAAAACTACTGAATGGATTTTGATGAAACTTTACAGTATTATTGTTTATACATCAGAATAACATATAGGCTTTAAATTATAACGATATTATGGGAAATTCCCACGGGATCGGGGAAAAACTATTCCACGCGGACGAAGTCGCGGGCAAAAGCTAGTAGAATTATATGCGCGACATATTTGTCAAGCCTAAAATAGCTTTAATATTATCCGTAACACAAGCTCACAACCCTATTCTAGTATCCCAATTGGTACCTATACCTACCTAAAATAACATTATATTTATGCGAATATCCAAAATATCGAAGTCGAGATCCAAATAGGATTATAATCTAAACTTCTTTCCACTATAACTTAATACGGTGGGTTTGGGAGAACTTTAAATTGGATAAAATTGGAACGCTGCAGGTACTTAGGTGGATACGTAGGTCGGTACTGTTCGGTTAGACATCATTCTAAGTTCTCGACAAGGAGGCATACCGCTGGGCTGAACTTCCGACCGGTATAGATTAAGTTCGGGGTGTATTAGAAAACATTGTTACTGGATGACAATCAAATAATCATTCGCAATGTTTCATGATTGTTACGTACTCATGAAAATAACCTCCTTATTTCAGACTTAAATAAATTCTATTAAACCGTAATACAAAAAAACATGCGAGCTTACTGAAACCTTGTCTGTTCTTCAACTATCATAAAATACCGAGAAGGTTATAAATACCAATGTCCAACAGTTAACTGATTATTTAATTGACTGAAGCCGTGATACCTTAGGACTCGTGTCCGAGGAAGAAAACCCTTTGAAAGTTCCTAAAGGCACTTCTAGTAAGTACTTTTGCAAGCTAGTATATACTTCACGGGCTTTCAACATTATTTCTGGAAAGATCAAAAGTTTCTTTTATGCTTTCCGGATAGAGCTATTTTCATCTACGCTAGCCGTGGAACTGAATTCAATTTTCAAACATTTTTCAAACCTTCCATAGATTCCAAACCAATGTTTCAAATCTATGTCATACATAGATTTGAAAAATGTTTAATGGTTAAGCTAATAGAAGAATTACTAATTGTGGGATCTTTAGCCTCTATAGACTGTGGGTGTAACTATTTCTACTACTCCTTGGAGGGACTTTTCTATACTAGCTCTTAGTAGACCCAGAGATAGTCGCATATCTAGCATAATATGTCCCTAATTCCCAATACGACTACGATCTGAGCTGGTTCTTGTTTAGCATTCAGTCGGCGACAGGTGTTCTGAGTTAGTGCGCTGTTGACCCACTTGTGAGCACGCCGTGAAGTGCACCTCCATTGTCTGAAGCCGTTGATTAAGTTAAATTAGGTGCGCTTTGAGGAAAGCAATATTGGCTAAAAATAACTTGTGGGCGAAGGTTGAACTACGTCACTTTTTAATAATGAAGTGACGAGTATAACTGAATATAGATTAAGGAAGTCGAATACCTTGTTTTAATCATTTAATTAAAATAGGAACTTTTGAAAATTCTAACACTGGTTGCACGCTTCAAAAATGGGAAACTATTTGTAAGGCGTACGTCTGTGTCGCTTTAGAAGGCTTATGAGAGCTACGTCCGACAATTTCTTTGTATGTATTGAAAAGCTTTAAGATGAAAAGCTGCAATTTCTTATAGTATCAAAAAATATTGCAATACTTATAATTCTTCTATTAAGTCTACCAACCCGCAGTAGGCTAGCGTGGTAGACTATTGCCTAATCCGTTTCATTCTGAAAGGAGACCAGTGCCCAGCAGTGGGACAATGTAATGGGTTGATTGATGATGATGATTATGGTATAAATAACATACCCTCAAAACTTCATGCAGTGTCATAAAAAGAATAAGCAGTCAGCGGGTTCATGGTAAAGTCGACTATCCAAGATGCACCTTACTATATTTTGTATATGGTCGGTCATGTCACTGAGGCATTGGACTCACGAAGGCATTTTTAATGAGCCCCTGTGAAAGAATGAAATATAATAACTATAAAGATTGAAAACAACATTATTCTTCTTTTGACTAAGACATAATAGTATTAAACTTCATATACTCGTAGATACATCAAATCTCATTCACAACACAAAACTACAAACAATAGCTTTAGGGACAGGAAGCAGACAATGGACATGTTCACTTCCTGTAGCGTGACACTCTGGCCCGGTTATTTCACGTAAGATACGACACTGCTGCCAAAGATTTTGCCACTATTTGCCAAAGATATTGCCCTTTTTGCTAGCAGCCAAATGTTAATTGTTCGCAAACATTTTAGAATTGAGCAAGGAAATGACACCATTTTGTGTTGTTCAATAGGTATAATGTGCTCCAGTATCAGAAGCTTCAAACAATAATTTACCTTGGAAAATAAGTGGATGTATAAGATTCTAAATGAACATCATCGGGATCAACATGGTCAGGAATCTAGCAGCAATAGTTAGCAACTTACGGTCAGTACTATTATCTATTCTGTGGCACGGTATTTAGTTAAAAAAGCTTTCTTGTGGCATAGACGATTTCGAAGTTCTTCCGTATGGGAGGACCAAATCCTATAGAATCCAGTTTCAAAATCTCTTGTGCCTCATACATGAATAACGATCAATTTTATAATTAAGTTTGGTATTTTATACAAACTTTCACTAAGCTCACTTCCCCGCCGTCTCCAGTCCTCGTCAGGCACATATTCCTATTTTCCGATGCGTTCTAGCAGTGGTATCATGTATCGTATCATCGACAACCATTGTTCCAGTGTGCCTTCTCATGCAAATCAGACGTCTAGGCGAGCACACATATGCCATCAAACTTTGCAGTGTGCTGCCATTGTTTCAGCTCCACTGAGGTTTTCACAGGTGTACTGTGAAACTCACAGTAGTTTTTAGCTAATGTTGTTTTAGGACTAGGATATAAGTATTATTTTTAATTAACGGTGAGTTCTTTTTCAACCTGGATTATGGATCGAGTTACTGACGAATAGGTATTGATAAGCAAAAAAATATAATGCTTTCGCTCCACAACTATTATTCTAGTAATGGATACATCTTACTTAAAACGGTCTATAACATTTAGCTACAGTTTTTTTCAGTTTTAAACGTTAATGGATTGGTAAGAGCACTCCAGTGTAATTGAAACTGTAATATTTTGTTTCCTAGCTTTTAATTGACTTTGAGAATTCGCTGGACGAGTCGCATCTAGTTATCTTCGATTCAAGTGGTAAAATACCTATATTCAGCCATTATTATTTTTTTCATTAGTACAATAGTATTGCTACATAATTAAGATATATATTTATTCAGGATAAGTCAATATTACATGTGGCGGCATTATTTTCGTTCATTAAAATCTCTTTAGATACGGGAGGGTAAGGGGAATATTGAGCCGAATCTAAGCGAATTGTATTGATTCTTGATATGTTTTAGTCAAGGCTGTTGAGGTGAGGATAATGATGATGGGTATACATACTTATAATAAAGGGGGAAAACAAATAGTTTAATTCAGTTAAGAGGTATGACTAAAATTTACAAAAATATGGTCCTTTTACCAAAATAAGGACCAGACACTCGTGACCTCATTCACAATAGCCTGAAAAGACTTGTAACTCGAACAAATAGTGTAAACTAAGGCGCAACAAGTGTGACAGAAGCATTTGTCACGAAGCAAATAAACTAAGGAGACGTTAAAGTCCCACCGAGTTTATAACTACTATTCGTCTCGGTCCAGCCCGACACAATAACGGTACAGAGAGGGATTCGAGGAGTTTATTTATATTTATTTATTTTTTGGAAAGATGTGCGTTTCTGGAAACTCCGTATGCTAGGACCGTTCACAATTCATGGATTTATCTTACGAGTATTATAGTTTTTGCCGCCGAGAAAAACTTAGTTATGTTCCAAATTTTTTCACTAGGGTATAAGGTGCAATGTTTTTTTTTTTCATGAATCGGCACTCATATAACATTTGATTTTATACTTTATGAATATAATGAATACTGATTACAGACAATGCCATATTTTAGAAAAGTGTTTTACTAACTATTACCGTTAATTAACTCATTTACCATTTCTTTGTCCCTCCCCTGACACTTCTTCCACATATACGTATTCAGGACGATTGTTTAACTACTGTATGGGCTTCGCGGCCTGTGAAACTTCCTAGTTCATTCCTAAGTTTCGGAAAATCAGTGGTTTCCCCCTGTTATGTGCTGTTATTTGCAGACCCCAATGGCCCTAAGTACATCCCTGCACGTTATTCAATACACGCCACGATACGAGGGTATGTGCGCTCGCGAAATTGTACCTTTTATTAATGCACCTCGCCAACTTTGTGCCAACATGATTTAACTGTGTTCCTACGTGTTTATGCGAAGATACTAACAATGTCCGGACACTTATTCTTTGTTATCACCTTTTAGTATTTTGTTTCAGTATACCTATTTGTTTAGTGTTTGTGTGCATTGTTTATTTAAGAAGACTACTACACCAGTTTTGGGTCACGTATTACAGAATCTTAAATAGCGTGAATGTTATAATTTAAGTTTTTAAATCATAAAACATAATCATCATCGTCTGCTGAGCATGCTGTTTTTTTTTATAAGTATTATAAAATTTATGAACTCCTATTGGCTGAAACCAGTCACCCCTATCACAATGAGGAGCAGCTCTAATATGTATACCTAAATGCTGGGAAGGCTGACCTAAAGCTAGTTCGTGTATTTAATTTGCCTTCAAATTTTAATATTGCCTGCCTCGTTGGTCTAGTGGTCCCAATCGCGACTGCTACGCTAGAGGTCTTGGGTTCGATCCCCAGGTCGAGCAAAGTGTTATTGAGTTTTTCTATGAAATTCTCAGTAGCAGCTCGGAGTCTGGATTTGTGCCCGGTGAATGGCAATAGGCTCGCCCCCTATTACATGGGACCCAAACATACCGGCGAACTGTGGGTGTACACTAAGTACACCTCTGCCTAACCCTTCGGGGAATACAGGCGTGATGGTATGTTATTTTAATATTGCGTCCTTTTAAGTAGTCGCTTAGTTCAATGTTTAATTATGGGACGTTGGATAATTGAAGATTGGGTGATTGTGATAGTAAATATTTTGCTACGCCCTAACAGTGTGATGTATTATTATTAGTTTAAATCAAACTTCTTACTTTGTATACATTGTGAACTAAATAAATAAATTTGATAAAATTGTGGTTCAAAAAGATTGATCATTATATTTTAAAGAAACAACAGATCTACTTTGAACAAAATAGCGCCATCTGCCGTCAAACAATACGTCATGCAATGAGAGCTGCGAGTAAATCAGGCTCGGGTAATCACTCGTGGGTATTGACGCTAGAGCGGGAAATGAGCTGGAGCTACGTCACACGTCAGCGTCACTTCCGCTCCGACGCACGCGCCATTATTCGCGTTACATTCGATGCGGCTACAACGTTAATTCTTGGTTGTGATTGATCGGAGAGCTTTTGTTCGCACCTGTTCATTAAACCTAATTATAAGAACTTAATTGTTGTGCTAAATTTAAATTTTTTGGTCCTTATGTACGGAATAAGCTAAGCAACGTTAGACATTAAGGAAGATGAATGTAGCAAAAATGAATAAAATTAAAATTATGAATTGTCTGGAAAACGAAGCGCCGGTAGCTTAACGGCTAGGGCGTCGGACTTGCAATCATGTGGTTGCCGGTTCGAAACTCACCCATTGCACTACCGACGTGGACCCACTATGGTAAGTAAGGTATTGGGTAAGGCCTGAGTCCAAGAATAAGCGACATTAATTGTTATTCGTAGTCCGAATCTTGCCTTTCTATTGTACGATTGTACGTAATAAGTACAATGAATAGGTACTACCTATTCATTTTCAATACAGGTATGATTGGCGATGTTTTTTTAAACTTATAAATATAATAAATGCGAAATTAACTCTGTTTGTAACGCTTTTCAACCTGAACCGTTGAACCAGTTTTAATGAATTATCGTATAGTCAAATTGGACTTTGAACACGGAACTCGAAGAAGCTTTTGTTCTAAAATTCCTTTTGGAATGCGAGTGAAACCGCGTATAAATTGCAAAAAAGCAGATTTCTATTCTCGGAAATTTCCAGTGTCCACATGAGTGACACAATTATGTGTAATATATAGGTATACGACATGTCCTTGATCAGCAAGCGTGACGATAAATAACAACAGATGCAATCATCGCAAATTAGCTTGATTGTATGATAGCCGCCATCATCTCATGCGTGATACAGAATGTTAGACTGCCGGGGTTTCCCGTGAGAATTTGCATTATGGTTGGCGAAGAAATTAGGTAGGTACTGGTCATTTTATGGGTTAACCAACACGTGAAGAGGCCGGTGGATGACTATGGTTAGTGGCATCTACGGCCAACCCAATAAATGTAGGCAATCTGCCTAGCGTCAATGTTTATAACAATTCTTGCTCAGTTTAGGCGGATCGTCTATCCTGGGAAGCTATACATATTTTTTCAGTTTTTTTTTTTGCCAATTGTACATTTCTAAGACATTCTAGGCTCATAGTAGTAAGAATTACGATATCAACTATAGCTTATTTACAACTGAGTACTACAACTATTACTTAAAAATCGTTATCCAGAATGTTACAGATAAAACAAAAAGTAATTGAGTTTGGCGCCCAAGGAGAGACAAACAGCCTTAAACATTTTCGCTGTGATAATTTTTGCTACGACCATTTTTAACCTGGGTTAATTTGGCAACGCATATGTACGGGCATACATTGCTTGGCACGGGCTAGAATACGGTAATACTGCTTAATGAGATAAGAAAAATACCATTTATATACTAATGGTGTACCTCTAGATGTATTTTAAGGGGTAGAGAAAAAATGCATGTTTATTTTAAGTTAGATATGATAGAAAAGGGAACGAATGTTGAGATGCTGACTAACAGGAATGAATTGAAGAAAAGGGCATGCTGCAGCGACCACAAATAATTTGGGAAAAGGGCAGAAAGATGATGATGACCTCTAGATGTATTTTTAGTGTGTTGGGAGACTGATTTTAATTTTTAGTAGTTAGTACTGGGATATTAAGCTTCTAGCTACTGTTAGAAGAATCAAAACGTACCTTGCTAGCTGTTGAGCTGGAAGAGATAAGCTAGGCAGCTCTGACAATTAACTTAGTCATAATACGCTTTTTTATGACGACTGAACAGTAGTATTCAGAGGCTTGTTGTCATATACTGTTCACAGACAGTGTCACAAACATCCAAATCAAAATAATAGCAAATCTTACTTAACAATAAGAGCCGGAAGCGCTCAGCATCCACGTGTGATGTACACACGAGCGGAAACCCATTACGATATCAATTGCCGACAAAAGGCAAAATAAATACGACGATTAATGCTGACTGCCATATAAACAGGTGAGCCGCCTGTCAATTGTTGTATTATTGATGTTTTTATATAATTACGCGTAATAGGATCTTGATCATCAAATTAACAATAAGTTTAAAAAAGTCAAGATGTTGATCAAGGAAAATCATGTTTCTTTGTAGTGTTGTGATGTTTAATAAAAAGCAAATGATACGCGCGCCCATATCTATCATAACTTTATATCTCATAAGGACCAAAAAAGGACCAATATCTACAGGATCCCAATAATAAACAAAGACCTCATTGACAAGTAATAAATTGTAAAATAAAAAAACATACATTACGTACTGCATAAAAAATGGAGGAAATGTTAGGAATTTCCATTATTACTCGGTTATGGTAATGAATGACGCGACAGAAGAATGCGATGCACCCGCTGTGCGACTCCACGATAATCCCGAATGTCTTAACACGAGGCCTATAACATGGTGATGAGCTGTAGCGATTTAATATATGAGCGGAAGCGGTATTTGTCATCAACAAAATATTTAATATGGACGTCACTAACAATACAGACTGAATGTCACAGTTTTTATTCCCTTTTAACGCTAAAACCATAAAGTTATGCGATCAGAATGCTTATATTGTGCTTATTAGCAAAGTGGGTGTAAAAAACTATCAGAATTTCCTATTAAGCATTCTGTATGTATAAGATGCACGGTGACATAGTAATGAATGACATGACAAAAGAATCCACAATGCACAATGGCACAGTGAACGCAATGGCTTTACGAACTACTCGACAAGCCGTGGTTATGTTGCGTTGCGTATAGAGCACGGTGCTAAACGCCAGCGATAACACGATGTGGTAAATTCATGAGCGGTGGCGATTTAGTTTATAAATCTTTATTGAAGGTATATTTTGAATATAGTGCAGAATGTATAGGTACCGAGAATCGAAAATAACTAACTACTTATTTAATAGGAGAACCTACTAATAGACAATGCGGTGGCACTTACATTAGTCCAATTTAATAATATATGTATAAAGTTAGATGATTATATTCTGCTCTTTCCTCGTTAAATATTCGCTAAGTAGTAACAAGGTTTGTTTTTAGGTCTTTAGTCTTAATAAATGCCAGAAAGTTTTCAATTATGTTTGTTTATTTGCTTTCATCAACTTATATCTATTTTGCGAATCAAAATTCTGACTATAACGTTCTTAAAATATCAAACTATCAATAGAACGATAATATTTACTTCCACGAAATAAAATAAACAAGTTTTAATGTCTTCAATGAGGCCTTCGCTAAATTAATAAATAATTTATTCTACTATTTACAATGGCAGAGATTTGGTCTTTACTTAAAAACTTACTTAGGATAATCTAAACTAATATTTAGAGGAGAGATTTAATTATTTTTTTGTTTGCATTGAATGGGCTCTGAAAGTACTGGATAGATTTGAAAATTTCTTTCACCAATAGAAAACTACATTATTCCTGAGTGACATAGGCTATATATGATCTCGTAAAATGTCAAGAAACATATAGGCTACGCGGCCGAAAGCGGAAAGTAAATAATAAATAGTATTTATTTAAGTCTAGGTTACCAAGACTCAACTTTTTTCATGTTAACCTAGGAAGTGTCCACTATTCATCTTCTTACTATCTTTGTTCCCTAAAGTATCACAAGGACGCCAGAGCTTCAATTACAATTAATTCTCCTTTGCCTGTATATATTATGTAGGACAACCGTTAAATTGCTTTACAACCGCTTTTCCGTCGTCACTAAGCCCGGCCCCATCCAAGTACAAGGAGCGAATATTAAAACCCATCCATGAAGAAAATGTTAGCAAAATGCGGTGTGGCGGCGCGCAATTTTTAAAATTGTCCTGTCCCGAGTGCCTCGCGGTAGAATCGCGTCTCAATATGAATGTCGCAATGTTTGTGTGTGTGCTGTACTTGCTGAATCATATTGTATAGCCTGAGTGGAGATTTATGAGATGACATATGCAATGCTACGAAACATACAATGTTTCTTCTGAAGATGAGAAGGAAAGAGACACTTCTGTACGTTACTTACTAGTACCTACAAATATACATAATATAACAATATTGGATAGTATCACCAATATTACTATTGGATAATAATAAGGTACAGTATCGGATAGTATTGCTAGTCATAGAATCAAAAATGTTCCTACGATTGACAGCGAAAATTTTTACGTCAGAAAAAGCGGTTGTTGTAAATGCTGATTCAACCACATCTGGTTAAATGGAAATATTTCTCAATACACATCCAATTGAGTTATTCATAAAAAATATAAATGTATAAATTTTTAAATTGTGGGTACTTACAATTCTCTTACAAAGAATTTTGAATTTTAAGGTGTACGTAACCGAAACAGTTTCACACCAATTCAACCTTATTTCTTTACAACACTCTCAGATCTAAACCAAACACGAAACGGAATCCCCAGTACACAGCCCATAAATCATTTTCTTAACGCCAACAAAAAGTGGGGGTAGTAAGAAAAGTGCATTAGTACCGCATCCGCTGGGAGTGCCGCATATAAATCTGCTGCAGATGCGTCTAACATCCTCACACAGACATAGTAATGCTAGAAGGAACTTCCAAATAAAGACTAAATAACAGTAAAGACTGTTAAGAAAGACAGAAAGATCTCCGAGAAGAATAATCATGCCTAAACCAGAATGATCAGATGATCAAAACAAAAAATATTTTGTAACAACATATTCTTGTGAAGATTTGTAGGTTCTATGTTTTCAGAAGGTCTAAAAATAAAATCAATGAAAATTTAATAAGAAATAAAGTTATATTAATACGGTGTCTGATTGAATTTGAAGTAGCTCAAGTACCTGAAATCAATTTCCTCGAATGATTCAATTTGCCTATAAAAATGATCCTTGACACACTTTACCGCACCACGACGCAATATGAAAACAATCACAAACATGTCCACGGTTTATTAAACTCTGATATCAACAAACAAATGAAAAATCATATCGAAAGCTGTTCAACTCAGTTTTATGAGTCTAAAGTACCCACATCTTGTGATTATTTTATGGTAGCGGTTGTGAAGACTGTTGAGAGGATCATGGTAGCAGAAAATATAGGACTATTTTCTGCTACCATGATCCTCTCACACACTCTTTACACATTAAATAAAAATCATAACATCTTCAATTTGTACTAAAGGACCAAAAATCTTCTGTTCAACTGTTTTAGTTCTAAGACCTTTGCTCAACAGTGGGTCATTACAGATTAAGAATATAAAAGCCTTCCATATTTTTTATACTTCAGTGCAGCGGTGAGCGGCGTGTTGTATCGGACAGTTGCGCTGGAACTGAGTTATTGTCATTTGGATATACTGATATCCCGAATATCGTCACACTGAAATATTGCTTTTGTACGCAGATTAATATACTGACAGCTACCGCCATTCCAATTGTCGCTGATCAAAATACTGGCGTACGACTACTCCATTTTCAATAATTATTTTCCTGTGTGATTTTAATGCATATCTGGAGCGCAGTTTATGAAATCTCGCGTAGAAGTAATTATTGTGGGGAATATTCGATATATTATGTGTCACATTTTTTTACTGTGTGATCATCGCGAATCTTATTTTTCTAATTTTTTAACACAAAAACTGTCTCGAGAAATAAATTAGGTACATGGAACATAATATATTTGTATTGATCTCCATAGGTTATTATTAATTGCATCTTATAAGACTAATAACACAATCAAGTCACTAATGAACTAAACGTAACAACTAATTCTGAATGCCAAAACGCAATCATCCCCTGTGCTAATCACATATTAGATCTGTAGCAGCTAGCCAGGATGCTGCAGAAATGGACCGCAGGGACCACGTCATCTCCGGCTCTCCTGAATTATCTACGAGACGGACTGAGTAAGATGGCTGCAGATAATTGGAAGGTAGAATGAAGGCTGAATTTTGATTGGATGGGTTCCAAAATGAATGGATAGGTTTTGGTGCCGAATAAAGCTACTTTTCGTAAAATATTCAAGTCCTTATTTAGATAAGATAATAGGCTTTCTCAAATTAAAGTTTTCCTTAGTGACACGTAAGTTATGGGGTTTGACAAAGTAATAGCTTTTATGCATTCAAGAAATTTACCGATATTCTATTACAATTCCAGTATAGTTATTTTAAAAAGTCAATCATTTCCTTATCACACTATAATTTATTACGTGATATAAATGTTAGGTCATTTACCACAAATAGCTTTAAGAAAATTATCAACACTGTAATAATTTCAAACTAAGCTTAAAATAAATAGGAGCCATTCAACAAAAGACAATATTTTGACAGTCTGTGCGATACCAAAATTTATTCAGTGGAAATAATCCCAAAGGACATGGCGCACTGAATGTCAACCAGATAAAAAATGAGTAGAAAATATATATCAGTTTTTAAAAGGATTGTCCTGAAAGAATCTACAATTAATTTAATAAAGTTTCTTAGAGAAGTGACCTTTGTATAAGAAAATTCCTTGAAAAGTGGCATAATTGAATTTCGCGCGAAAGATGGCGGATTGTATTTCGTGTCGTCGTAAATCTAACCATTCTATCTATTGTCTATAATATTAATATTGTTTTAAAAAAACGCAACTGGAGTGTAAATAACTTTTCTATAATAGTAAAAAAATATAAATATTGAAATAACAAATTATATAATTAAACATCATAAAAAATTACACAAAATCATTCAGCCCACATTTAAACCCATTGAAGAAAAACCACAACTCAGGAGTCAAACCAATGAAGCATCACTCCGGAACACGTCATTACCGTTACAAATTGGGGTCTACCTGTTGACCCCGAAGGTCCAAATAGATTCCTTAAAGACGTGCCTTGGAGATATATTGAGCATCATTACCGGAAATTGGTGGTAGGCAGAGGTTAGGTCCCGAATTCGCCGAACCTTTTAGTTAATGGTAATGTAGAATTTATGGTAATGGCTCAGTTAAACAGTTATAATTCCAAAAGGAGTAAGTTATTTTTTTTTATATTTGCTAACATGCGCACCGCGAAAGATTTTTAGCGTCTCTTATCTCGTGCATAAACTATGGTGAGATAATTTGACGACACAATTATTCCTCAGGAATACAAATATGAAACCAAACATTTTAAAAATTCCTACTCTCGCACGGAAGTTTTTTAAAGTATAAACATTTTGAAAGTATCTCAAGTTCTAGCATCCACTAACAGATGGCGTTCTCTAAAATAACCGCTAGTTAACATTCACAATTGGTTACAGCTCTTGTTCAAAGAGCATTAGTTCCGCCAGTCATTGTCAAGAGCAAGGTCGCAAACAGTCAACATTCACCGAAATACTAACAGTTTTACGTTAATTATACAAGGAATGGGTTTCAATAATAGCTTAAGTAACTACTGACTAGTCACTATCTTCAATTACTGGGTACCCTATTTTATCATAACAACTTTCGTTCATACTAAATATGTTAGTGTTGTTACCTGTCTCATTTTCCCACTGGATTTCCACTATAAGCGCGACGGCATGTTATTCGTACCTCAGGACCAAAATGAGCTGCATTCCAAAATAAAGACCCAACTAGTTCGAATGCGGAAATTCCTGTATTACAAAGTATTTATAGCCTAGTAATTAAGACTATTCACTGTTTTTCTGTTACGCTCTGTAACAATGATGAAAATTATTTAGTTATTTTTTTTAGTAAATACTGTATTATGGTCATATGTATCCATCTCAAGAATGGTTACCATGCCACGAGCCCCTTCCATACCTAATAAATCATACCGTTTTAAACAAACAGCAACTCACCTAAAACACTACATTTAAACTGATACATGTAATTCATCTCAAATAAATTACATAATTTGGTAAATTTATATCAGCACCCAATTTACCATCGGAATGAAACGACATTGAGTGAGTGAATTTCCAGTAACCTTGACACTGGTCCGTGACGTTGTGTTTGGGACATGGCGCGGAGGTCAATGATATGACCCTGAAACACGATGATTACCGAACAACGCAGAATAATTGTATCTGGAAGTTATTTAACTATACATAAAATAATGCCTATGTCTAGTCACACAGAGCATTATTTTATTATAAAAACTAGGTAGTTTATGGCTGCCCACCCACAGTATGGTCTTAGGTCCCATGTATGAGAAAACCAGCCTATTGCTATTTAACGGGCACAAAATATCTAAATCCCTTTCTTCCAATGAGGATTTCCAAACAAAACGCCTATGGTCGATCCTAGACAGTGAAGACAAGTTTGATTCCCGGATCAATAAATCATTTTTTCGAAAAATCCTCATCATGATTATTTAACTACGTTTACCGAGAAATGAGGACTAAGTGTAGTTCTTTACTATTTGTCATCGGGACTTGCATTGGGGCATTTCCAATGTGAGATTTGATAAGGTAAACTGCGTCGTGTTTAATATTTTTAAAGCGCCTACATAGTTAAAGATCATTTTCCTTATAATTCTTATTATTTTTTCCTTCCTACCAGTCGAATAAAAAACAATAAAATGTTAAATTTATACCAGTCTTCTAAACACGGGGTCCCGGATGTGTATTTTTGGAACGTACCTGAGAAACAAACAGAAACACGTTAGACACAATAAATAAATGATGCTAATGTATACATTTATTAAACTCTATAAAGTTTTTTTTTTATTCTTACAAGATGACAAACAAGCATTCAAGCCGTCTGATCACAAGCGGCAGCTGCTTATAGGTGCCAAGTCTTAAGATGACAACGCGCGATACCACTGATGTCACTGTGATAGGCTGTTGTGATTTAATTAAAAAAATAGAAAGCTCTTAGACCACTATTGACACATCATCGTCGTGGTCTAGACGCCGCGGGGGACCCCAAGCCTGGCCCTAAAGTTCGCATAAATTATACCCGCCAGTTAATTAAATTTACCCTGTGACGCTCGCTTATAAACTGTGTGATGCTCTGAGCAATTAATTGAAAGCTTCAAGTTCGGAAATATGTTACGTCGTCGAGTTTGTACAGTGTTGTATCGCATCTGGTAAGACGAGGAGTATGAAAGTCGGTACTAACTTACAAGCACATTAGGAGGAGGGAAAGATGAAAGAAAGAAAGATCTCTTTGGATTGAGAAGTCTATTAAAAGAGTTTTATAAGTAAAATAATCATAGAAATATGAATACAATAACTGATCATGAATCAACAGTATCAACCTAGACAATTTCGTAAGGATATAATATAACGGTAATGATAATGCATCTCACGACCCAATGTTAAATGTCAGACAACCAGATGTTGTCTATCATTGTTACAACACTAGATAAGCTCTCATAGTAATATTATAATAAGCTTGCCCTGTTAGTAATGACGCCAACCATAATATTATAAGTAGGTAAGTACATAACATTGAAACAGGCCACGCTGCAATGACAGCCGAACTCCATAGGTGAATCAGTCCAAACAAGCGAAAGGATGCAAGTGATTTCATAAATATCGTATTCAAAACAAGTATCGATGTTAAGAAGGATGTCAACAGCCTAATGGGGGACATTATCGACTAATCGAAGACCAAAATTTTGAGATTCAGGTTTTTTAATGTCAAACCATATTTGAATTGTAAACTAATTTGAATAATTAATAATTTATAAACTAAAAATATCTCTACCTGAGGATCTTCAAAAATGGTTTTTGCAAAAAGATCGAAAATTCCTCAATCCGAGATGATATCTAGCAGAATCATACTTAACTTATTAACAAGTTCTCGTCAATAGTAACAATATCGAATGATGATAATGATTTGCGACATAAAGCAATCGAAAACCGGTTGCAATAGAAACATACAAAATTGTGATGAAAAACGAGTGAATCCCCCAAGGTCGAGAATTAACAAAAAACATTAAAGAAACAAGTTGTTACAAACAGACGAACGATAGGTAACTGTACCTACTCGGTGTTCGAACGCATTCTTACGACGCCTGGTACCGAGTGGTACGGACCGGTAACATCACTACACAACCAAAAGCCTATCATACTACAGACTAAATAAAGTCTGAAATCTTATGCGGCCGATCTAAACCATAGCTTGGATTGAAATGTGTGAGTACACTGAAAATGAACTTTAAAATTCTTACGATAGGATCTAAAAAGGAGTGACCGTGACACGGGTTTACATAAGCTTCACACTCACACATTTATGACCTAATTCTATTTCATTCGACATTCAACTTTATTTCTGTTTAAGTAACGTAAATTTTTGTGTGACAAAGAATGGTGTCACTTCAACACTCAGGTGTGTTAGTTATTGAATTAACGCATATCTGTGAACTAACGGTATTTGTGTGCGTATCTGCGCAAGAGTTACCTGTGACAAGACAAGCATTACTATTGTGACAGCAAATGATTGATCTATACACCGATTTCGTTTTGTACTGTTTGAAAAAGGTCAAAGTTTATACGAATAAATGCAAAGGAATAGTTATAAGCCCTTCGAGTTTTATGTTTGTCAAAGTTAAGCAATAGGCCATTTTCTAACTTTGTAAAGTAAAAATAGTCCTTACCGCGACTGCTACGCTAGAGGTCCTGGGTTCGATTCCCAGATCGAGCAGTGTTATTGGGCTTTTCTATGAAATTCTCAGTAACAGCTCAGAGCTTGGATTGTACACGGTTAATGGCACTAGGAGTGAGAGAGTGAAGAGTGATGGCATGTCCTTAACTCAAAATAAAAACAGGTTCATGAAATGGGATGAATGAGGTAATTTCTTCGGGTAAATTCATGCTTCCCAAAACAAGTAACGTACCTAAGGACCAGAATCAGATAAATATAATTTAGATGTTGAAAGATGAGCTGTTGCAGAACAATAAATAAAAGCCACCAATACTCGTACTACAGACTACCCACTGAAGATGCCAAAATATGATTACGTTAACATGGGTACTTGAGTTTGTTAGAGAAGTATACCTACTTCTCTTCTCTTGAGTACCCTCAAGCAAGGTAAAAATCAACAAGATTACCAAAAAATAAGGATGCGATGTAACTTACTAAAAATATTAATTAGAGTCAAATTAAGCTAGTATATTAAGTTTTTACTTTTATCATTTTCATATTTTGGTAGTTTGTTTTGGCAGAATGTTTAAATTTTTTAACTTACGGTGAAAGCGAATAAAATGCAAAGAAAGCAGCTCATTTCATCAAAACAGTCAACCTACTGGGGATAGAAGGACGAATTAAAAAAGCGGTGATTCTAGGAATCTGTATTTTGAAAAAAAATTCCTGTACTAATATAACTTTATATTTCGTATTCGTGCAATATACTTTTAAATTATGACTAACATAATAATATTACAAGAACAGCAGCACCATCTTTCTCGTATCAGTTTTTTTTATTTTAGTTGATTTTAAGATAACCCAATTGAATCAAAACGACAATTACGTTTTCCAGTGTTTATTCAATAAAATCTGAAAATAAAATTGTTCAAGAATATTCTATACAATAAAAATAAAACTTGTTTCGCAGTTTTTATTTAAACAAACGTTCCAGCTGGGCTAACAAGCATATTGAGTGATTAAACGAACTTACCTGTAAGTGAAGTTCAATCATCATTATATGAAGACACTGTCCTTTAATGATTGACCATTATGTAGTATCCTCTATTTTCATCCACTGACGCACGATTTCAAAGCAATGCAGAAAAAACGCTTGGTTTTGTATGTATTATCTGTGTGAATCTGCTGTCACTGTCACGTCACGGACTGTCACCTGGAAGTCATTCTATTGAAAGCTACACAGTTTTTACAATTTTATATCGGGAACACAAGAATAGGTTCTTTCGAATGGGCATGGGTGGGTTGCTCCAATCATTAAAGGACAGTGTCTTCATATAATGATGATTGAACTTCACTTACAGGTAAGTTCGTTTAATCACTCATTATACATCAGACAGTCCTTTAATGATTGACCATTATGTAGATGTTTAAAGCTTCACTAAAATTGTAATAAAATGTGTAAAAATAAATACATTATTATGTTAATGGAAATTCAGTTTCATTACTTTAAATTATAAGATTATTAACTATATTTCACTGTGTATTTGAATACTACAGGTTCTTTTATTTTTAGTATAATTATAACTTATTCAGTCTTATTTCGGTTTTAATTTATTAATTTATATATATATTTCTATTATTTGACTGTCTCGTTGGTCTAGTGGTCCCAATCGCGACTGCTACGCTAGAGGTCTTGGGTTCAATCCCCAGGTCGAGCAAAGTGTTATTGAGTTTTTCTATGAAATTCTCAGTAGCAGCTCGGAGTCTGGATTTGTGCCCGGTGAATGGCAATAGGCTCGCCCCCTATTACATGGGACCCAAACATACCGGCGAACTGTGGGTGTACATTAAGTGCACCTCTGCCTAACCCTTCGGGGAATACAGGCGTGATGGTATGTTATGTATGTTATATATATATATTTATTTTTATTTTTTTTAATCACATTACTATGTTATAATATATTTTTATAGTAATGTAGAGCCAAAGGGCTAATCATTTCCTATTCCAACCTTTTACTCTGTGTCTGACTTAGCAATATGGAGTTGAGCAAGGAATTTTTTACAAAATCTTGAGTGAGCCTTCATTGAGTAGGTGCTTACTGCTCTTGTAAAATTAAATTTATTTAATACAGCATAATTATTTCTGCGCAGTTAAAGTTGAAGTCAGTTAAGGTTGCAGATCTTTGAATTTATCGTTCTGATTAACTTTCGGCATCTGTGATTGCAGGACTAGTAGGTACTGTAAGTATTGAATAAGAAGGCTTTTTAAGTTCTGTAAATAGTTTTAATGCTATCTCTATGCTCCCTTGTTCTATGCCTATTCGATGCCTGCAGATAAACTACGACCTTCTTAGATAAATCTTAGGCTTATCTTGATGGAAAGAGATAGTTTAATTTGGAATTTTATAAATTTGATTTATGATTGGTTAAGATAAACTAGATATACTAGGTATTGAGGATTGAGTAATGAGCTAGTACGTAAGTAAGAATATTTAGTAAGATTTATTAAACAGATATTTTATTATAGTTACTATTTTCTTTGTCCTAGGTTCAAATTATTATTAGAAAAGGCTATTCCTAGCTTTAAGGAGCCACATAAACATACCATCAAAGTCACATTCAGTTATTGTTGGTCTAGTAATTTAATCTAATATGGGTATTAAACTAACACCTCTCTCATGTCTCAAAGAATCTTTAACTTATGAATATCAGAATTTGTATGGAGATACTTATAAGTACATATTTAAGGAATCAGTGTGAGCACACCTTTAGCTTAATAAGCTTTTAGTTTTTTTTTTTTTTTTTAAACAAAGGGCAAGAAGATATAATTTTAAGAATAGGATCAATCTTGCTTGAATTATAGGACTCACACTAAACCGTAACGGGTGATTAGGATTGTTTTAGTTATGAAATTCATTATAATAGCTGTTAAGGTCATGATTCCTCTCATGAATATTAGCATTCGGAGCGCTAACGCATCCGGTTGCGAACTCTTTGAACACGAGATGTTATTTTACTGAGAAACAATCATAGCTTGTGAGACAAGCATCGACATAAATGAGTATTGGGTACTAGGATTGAACAATCCAATATGGCACTCATACAATTAATTTCAGGTACATTAAGGGAAATTGCTGAGAAGGCCTAAAAAGAAAAATGGCCCGTAGTTTGTAAAAGTATCTATTGTATGAGCTTCTTCCATGTCACCTTATATTTTAAGCATTTAAATTTCAAATAATTTTGGTTGTAATCATTATTATTATAAAATCTATTATTATTTCTGATTCTTTTTATTTATATTTAATTTTTATATTAGGCATAAGTAATCTTTACAAGTTATTCCTAATTAAGTTAAACTTTGCAGCTAATGTGTTAAGTAAATATTTAATTATTTATATTTTCACATTTCCATACCATATACAATTCTATTGCCATTGGTACTTATTAAGGAATTGATTGGAGAATATAGAAATGGTCACCAGTGATTCTACATAAATCAGAACTATACATTGTGTAAAATGTAATGTTATCATTAATAATATTATTATCATAATTCATATTTATGATTTTAATTTTAATATTTAATTTCCCAATATTACCTATATCTCTTGAGTTCCTATACCTATTAAATTACCTTATTTACTTTTCTAGCATAATATGCTAGAAAAATAATTATAATTCATTAATATTATTAATTATATTTAAATATTATAAAATTAATTAATTCTAATTAATTAGTAAGATTGTAATGTTAGCATTCCAATCCAAAGGTTACATTCTATAATAGGTATCATTGATATAATAAAGGGAAATGGTGTTTTTAACATTTGCTACAGATTCATAAATCTAAGTATATTGATTTTCTGTTATATTAAGTACTATGGTTCAATTTCATATTATATGGGACCTAAACATGCCAGTGAACTGACACTGGCACACCTCTGCCAACCCTTCAGGGAATACAGGCATATATATTATGTATGTATGTAGGCGGGTATGTTGTTTTAAGCTCTGAATATAGAGACTTTTTATAATCACTGTGACATGTAATGTAGGAACAGTTCCTCAAAGACTTAGAACCTCTAATCAATTACAATGATTAGGTATATAAGAGGTTAGGAAACTTAAATCCTTACCGAGTTGTTTGTCAGTGTAAGAACTGTTTTTGTAAATGTCAATTAAATAATTTAAATTATGATTTCTCTTTTGTGCAGAAATTAGTACATATTGTTTTGAATTAAATATAAACCTGTAAATTAGTCATTTCATGGTGTATAAGGCAATTTTCTGGTTACTTTACAGCACTGGCACAATTGCACTGGTAAGTTGAATTAACTATCTAGATAAGGTGTTAATTTTTAGCCTTAGGATCTCAGAATAGTACAATTTGTTTTAGAATTAAGCGAAGATGTAGTTGTACAATAGATTAGCAGAAGCTAAACTATTAAATTTATTTTAGTTCTAAATATAATGCATCTGTATATCCTGTGATAGGTACTTCCTATTATCTTTGATTATTACCATAATGCAGACATACTTTTCATGCAAGTTATAAGATAAGTTTCTGCAGTGGTATTTAAAACATGAGCATATTATTTAAAATATTCTATATAATACGCTGGGTAAGTAATTGACTCAACATAATCAGTACTCTAATGTTAAGAGTATTCTGGTTGCTTACTACAATGCCCTGAGATCCTCATCCTTATGGATTCAGATATAATAACCCGCTGTAACAAATTTTGATTTCCTTTGCTTTTTCTTCTTCCTGAGGAGCTAGGTAGGTACCAGATGCTTGTTATAGCCAAACTGGTTTTTAACAAAATGATAGATATATCATTTTCCTTGTCCCAATACAATGGTAGAAGGTCTTCAGTGATTTTCTGTTGGTTTTATTAAAATATTTATGTTATACCTGCCAGTATGTCTGTGATGACACTGATCACTGATTGTTGAAGTAGTTATGCTCTCCGGCAACCACCTGGATCTGCTACTGGTACTGCTGCTACAGACTACCTTCTCTCATTGTTGCAGCTTGCTTCAGAGATGTCATTTGATGTGCCTGCTGCAATTCTAGTTAGTATAGCATTCGGTAGACTTAAGTTTATGGTATTACCTTCTGACTTATGTGTCCTACAGATTTAGCCATTATAGAGAATTTTTCAGAGAGGTTATCTCCCAATATATATAAGTAACAAAATTACCAACAATATTTTCCAGTGTTGTACAATACTACTAGAAGTGTCTAAGATTAATTATGTTGCCTCTTCTGTTAACACTCTTTCAGTTGTATGCAATAGTAGGTAAATCAATGGTAAAATCAATCCTCATAGTTGATGCACATTCCATGACCAAACAAGATACAAAATAGTTTATGGAGATAAGTAGTTAATTGGGTGATTAACATTGTTACCGTATAATGACTGATAGAAGAATGTGTTGTCCTTCTTGTCAATACACCTCTGTGAGATATTTTCCTGCCTCGTGACCATCTCACTATTTAGAGTAGGTTGCCCTTATGGCACCACACTGTTGACCTATTTCCTGGTCATTTGTTCAGGTTTGTAACATTATTGTATGTACCAGGCACTTTTAGAACATTCTTATGCAATATTTTTTCCACATCTGAAAAATAAAACTGTTTCCTACTTACATACCTTATTATCCCTGGCCTGGTGTACTCCCCCCCCCCTTTTTTCTCCTTCTTTACATTGTAATGGCACGAAATTAGAACACTTCTTGAGTAGTGTGCACCTTGTTGCATCAAAATATTGCCATCGAATGGTCCCCCAGTACCAGTCCTAGGCAGTGAACAACGCCGTGAATGACCCCAAAGTGTCAATCCTTGGCGTGTTAATGTCTTCGAACAACCCCACAGTGTTGATCCTAGACATGGTAACGACCATTAAACGAACCCACAGTTTCGATCTTAGGTCTGATTGTTTATTTCGTGCATTTTGAATCAATAGCAACTGTGTTGCATGTTCCATGTAGGAGGTTATCATCTACCTCAATAAGTATATTGGATCCTGCAAAAAACCTCTTCTTTGGTGATACTAGGTAAGTATCTGTATAATAAATCACCACTGAAGTAAGGAACAGTCTTCTTTGGAGGGCGAGTGTAACGATATTTTATTAATTTACGTTGTCGTATCTTCAATCCTTGAAAACTTCTTCAAAATATACACATCACTATTACTTTGCATTTAGGCATTATTGTTAATGCCTTTTATTGCTTATTTTAGTCGTAAAAACATTTTAAATCCTGTAAGAAAAGTTTTTACGGTGTGCGTCGTTGCACGAAAAAAAGGAATGACTTCCAGGTGACAGTCCGTGACGTGACAGTGACAGCAGATTCACACAGATAATACATACAAAACCAAGCGTTTTTTCTGCATTGCTTTGAAATCGTGCGTCAGTGGATGAAAATAGAGGATACTACATAATGGTCAATCATTAAAGGACTGTCTGATGTATAATAGCATAATAATCGACGACCATTAAAATTGTTTATACATTTTTAAGAAATCTCAACAAAAACACCAGACTAATTGTAAGAGATTTTGTTTTATACTTTATCTAGAGGTTACTATGTCGTCACGTTTCAAGGTTAGAATTTTTCCAAAATTAAGCCTGACTGGTCCGTTGATCTAGTGGTGGCAAGATCAGCTACTAACCGTGATGTTCTGGCTTTATTTTCAGGTGAAGCAAAGTTTCATTGATTTTTTTATAGATGTGAGTACAGCTAAATAGCTGTAAGAAGTTTAGATTGCGTTCGGCTTAATGGCAATAGGCTCGTCCTCTATTCCACGTTATCAAAAACTTTCGGTGATCTTTGTACACCACATCTAACACTATCGGGCATCTTTTGTGAGTGTGGGTCGAAGAAATCTCGTAGCGAATTGGTGCCGATTCTAATAATTACAGGTTATAAAACGCTCTTAGAAACTAGATGGAAGCTGGTTGTGAATGGACAGCCGTGCGGCACAACTTGGGTAACGCATATTAATTTAAGCTTCACTACGTCAGAGAGCCACTTGTGAATAAACATGAGACAGAACGGTATAACTTTATTTACAAGTCCAATGTTTTAAGTTATACTGGGTGATTGTTTCAATAACTTTTCCTTGGGTCACAAAAATAACCTCTCCCACGAAAATGCTTTTTGTGAATGATCTTCGAGCCATACTCTATATATTTTTTTAATATATGTATGATAGAATAGTAAGAAAAGTTATTCAGATCGTCGTTAGAATTAATATTAATAATTAAGAGAATTTTCATTGACGTCGGTGAATTTTACCATGTGAGAATGCCTGCGCCTGCAAATCTCCGAATAAATTCGAAAATAGTATAATAAATTAAAGAATTTGTATTGAGTAAACTGCTGTCATATAACTGGGACTTATTCAGAGGTGGTTGGATTTCAGTTTAAAAAGTGTAGAAGCCTCCAATTCTGTTCTATGACTATTCCTCAGCTAGGAATAGATCCGTGAACCTTTTGATTTAAATTACTACGCAAATACAATGATCATGAAAATCAATTAATAATACAGATATCCACCAATATCTGATACATAAAATATTTCGTCGCCTGGTAGGCATGGCAGGTAGCGGAGATCACGACTGGTCCAAGGTCTACAGGGCTGTATGTTAATGACACCATAACACGACTTGTTTATCATGATCTTGTATAAATCCAGTTGAGAATTTATATCTAGTATACTTTTATTACGTACTGCGATTTAATTATTTTTTTTACATCTATTACTTGTCACTGAAAGAACATGTGAAATATTTAAATTATGTGGTCGTTTTTGGAGTCACGACATAGGTTCTGTGACCTAGGACCAACTACCGCTGACCAAACACAGACCATATAATATTTATTACCAGCTCTTATGATTGATTTTAAAATCTCTGCTGACTCCGCAAGATACAGTCATAGCTGCAAACCAATTGTTGGCGTGACTGACGTCGCGAACACGCCGCCGCGTCAACGCGACATCGCGACAATTAATGTTCGCGTCACTAATTGTCGTCACTGTTACGTTGCGTTTACACTGTCCGATGAACCAAAATATTTAGAGTTCCACTTCTGATAGAACCATTGCGATGACCATTTTAAGGAAAACTTTATCAGCTTTTGTGCTTTTTACTCTGCACTACTTTCACGACATATTTAGGTTACTTTTGGGCCGAGTATAGTGGTTTCGATTCCCACCTGATACAAACGTTTGTTTGGTTCATAAATAGTGATGTTTCGTGTTTGTTTATAGTCTGTGTCCTTTGACTGTATGTTTGTGAAGTCCATCGCCGCCATCTTTTTCCATATCTCACTTGCCTTTCTCATATTGCAAGTGTTTTACGGCCTTAGCTGCGAAGCTAAACATAATCATGACATCATTACGCTTCATTAAACCACGCAAGTACTGGTGAACTGTCAATAACCAACACAACAAGTTGGCACAACAAAAGAAGGTGGCGTGTATTACGTAGAAGTAGCATTGTTCACATGCGTCCCACAACGCGCGTATCAAATTATAAAATAGAAACAATAAGGAATATTGTAATGTTGTGCTAATAAAGGCGCTTTATACATTACTTGGTTCTTTTTCTTTCTTTACATTAACTGTCGATACGGTAACAAATATGCAGAAACGATGTGCCTTATATTATTTTCGATGTACGCCATATTTTGGTAGTTTGGCGAAATTTTCCTCCTAGATCATAAGTTTAACTGAAACATTATGACGAAGAAACAAAATAATAAGCGATTTAGCCAATCGCTTATTATTTTGGCTTTGGAACTATCGACTTGTAACAAAACCTTTAGTTTCCCTTTTTTTTCGACGTCTCAAGCGCTCCTGTTTTCTGTTAAATTGGACGATTTTTCAGAAGCAGCTCGGTGTTAGTTTTGTGTTCGAGTAATAGCAAAAGCAATATTACACGTGAGACGGGACCCAAAAACATACCAACCAACGGTAGTGTGTAAGCTCTCCTTGTATAATGCGGCTAATGAATCGCGGCGCTGACGTTAACACGTTTATGATAATATTCTGATCCGCCTGAGTTATGACGTCATTACACTGTAATATGCTCATTAACGTTCGGGAAGTGAACGGATTGTGCTGGGGATTGTGGGATGGGATCATGGGACACACTTTTTGATAAGATTATCACGTGTGTGCTTAATACTGAGAGAGTTAGGGGCGGCTCATAGTTATTCGCTAAAATAGAACTACTACTGTTTCCTATGAAATTAATTCAATTTGATTTCTTTTTGTACTTTTACGCTTTACACAGCTTTGTCTTGCTTCGTTTATACCATAAATGTAGAGCCATTTAGTGTTAGAATAAGTACTACAGTTGAACAAAACTAAGCTTAAAATTTTGTCTATAATTATATCAGCTATAACAATTTATACCACAACTAAGCAAAACCTTATTTTTAAGATGGATGAGCTTTACTAATTACGGTTTTTGTTTTTTCAATTTTATTATTCCATTTATTTTCTTGGAGAATGAGTTTTTTTATGGGAACTAAGACCGTCAGCAATGAGAAGCACGCATAGAGGAGAAAGATCTAATTATGGTAAAATTTTGGAACAAATGTGCCTAATTACTGTATTTCGAAATTAGCTGATTACTCTCAAACATGTGTACCAATAAATAGTAACGGATCCTCGAGGCCCATTACTCGAGGTACGGCCCACTTTCTATAACCTATACACAATTCTGCGGCTTAATGAATGCTTCAATATATTATTACTCATCTCTAAACATTCGCTAAAGAAACCTAAGCCTAAGCTATTTTTAGAACATGAACTGAGACACAATAACGACCGAAGATTGGCGACAAGAAAGTATCTAGGTTCATTCAGGTCTACAACAATGATCTAGGTTTCTAGAACTTGACTTAACATAATAAAGCGACGATAGCAGATTAATTATTACTACTTTTATTTGATTGTCAAAAAATATCAATCACCATCATCAAAGAAAAAATAAATCATGTGTTTTTTTTTCAAAAACTAAAAAAATACTATGAAGTAAAAATCAAGAAAATCGGTCAGTAGGACCGATTTGTACACAAGTTCCATGAATGTCACATATAAGTTCATTGTTGTATCTACCATACTTATAAACAAACATCCTCATTTTCAATAAAGCAGAAAATTAAATATAAAATATAAATATTTTACTTGAATGAAAATAAAGTAAGTTATGACTTCTGATGTAAAGCCAGGTTTACTTTTTCTTCTTGATCATTTTACAAAGAATCTGATACAAACAATACTCACTGTATACGATACATACTCGTATGAATGAGGTCTTAACTAACGCACGTGAAACACGAACGCAATCCATCTTTAAAACAATAAAGTGAAACCATAAACTATATCTCTGTCAATCACGCATTTACTCAATGGACTAGTCACTTTACAACTGCAAACAAAAATCACCTCTATTTCGATATATACACAGTCGTATAAAACAATACAGGTTGTTTAGTTTCGCATGAAACAGTATTAGTAATGCAAAGAAACTTAAACGCTATTCTTTGGGGCTAGGGTTTGTTTTTGTACGAGGAATAGTTCAAGGAGGTGAAGGCTCGGGTACCGTTGCTAGGTTACGGAGGTGCGAGGTCGTTGACCCGTGCGTACGCGCCGGCTCGTGGGAAATTAGTGTTTCGCCTTTCATTTGGTAAAGGATTGATGTGTTAGGTTAAGCACCCGTTTGTCCTTGGGTAACCATAAAAAGGCGATAATTGGAACCTCTTTAATAACTAAAAAGTGTTAGTAATTAAAAGCTACATTTGTTGAAATTGTAATATAGACTTCAGATATTTCCTCATAGTGACTAATGTCTCTTTAATTTTTTATGCCTAATGCTCAAAGCTGATGATAAAGATCAACAGTCATTATCTATCTTATACTAAATATAAAGCAAAAAAAAGTCCAATACTCATTGATCACGTCTTAATGAAAACACGAAAACCCATATCACATACCAAAGGAAAATGCTACAAATCCATGATTTCTGCTATCCTTGCAATATTTTAATCTTCCCGCTATAGGATGATGGGATCCTCCTTATGGCAGCCATTACATGTGAAAGGGAACGTTGTATCGCTTGTGAAAAGACTTCCGGATCATTAGTTAGAATGCCATGGTATTACGGAGCCATAAGTACGGCAGGGGGAGAATAGGAGTGGAACTAAATGCTGAGTTTGATATGGCCTAAATTTGATGCTGTTATTGTTTGATAAATAGAGGTGATATTTAAGGTCTATGTTGACGATAAAAGTAGAAATGTAATCGTATTTACGAATTTAAACATCTTAGCTAATAGTATTTCCCCCTTAAGTAAATCAAGCCACAAATATTCTCTGATAAATTGTCCAAATAATAAATTATTATTAAAAAGACTTATGCGCCCCAGCAAACAAAAGCTTTAAATAGAAAAAAAACATCAATATAAAATCACAACTAAACCTGGGTCCTAGGAACCTGGAAATTGTAAACCCAATTTTGGACCAAAGGACCAGTACTTGAGAGAAATATACTGGAATATCTTTAGAGGAAATCGCATTCATGATGAAAATCCTCCGTCAATACGAGTGTCAAGACGCGTAATAAAAATGAGTGCCTCTGTGCGATTAATAACCTGAAACAAATTCAGTAAGAGTCACAAGTAGATCAGTTACAAAGGCTGCAATGAGTCAGTGAGCTCATTGAAGGGACGCTACCAAGTCTATGCTCAATGGGACTTTACCCTGGCCTCTTACGCTGAGTCTCCGCAGGCCAAGTGTAAGGCGACAGTGGTTATGAAGGGTTATTTTAGGAGTGACATATGTTCTACTATATAATGTTTCTACATATTCTTTTACTATATTTGTCTGTAGCGTTTTCTCAGCAAGAAGATTGTTTTCCTATTTTTTTTGTCAAATAATTCTCACTAATAATGAGAATAACAGTTTTATTCTAACAGTGCTTCCTTTTTCCATTTTATAATATATTTATACATTAAGACTTGTTGTCACTGGCTATCTAATAGCCAGTGACAACAAGTCTGAGACAAAGACACAAAGTGTTAGTTGTTGAGACAACAAGTCAACAAGTATTTACCTCTTTAACTAGCTTTGAGTTTTTCGAGCAATATAGAATTAACTGGAATACTTAACAGATTAGATTAGAAGATACGTACCGCCTAATATCATCACTATTATTCTGATTTCAGCACCATTCGCCTTCATTCTTGTTATATTTTTGACAGCATCCATCAATGGGACTCAACCTAGGCGTTGTTGAATTAAAATAAAAAGTGGGAGGTACCGTCTCCATGAGCTCCCATAATCTACCATCGCAAGTGTGCAAACACTTAAAAGTGCAGATTTTTTAAATAAATAATTCTCCCAAATTCTAGATGTAGACTTCTATAATAAACACTTGCTAGAAAATGAAGACATTTCCTATCTCCCTGAGGTCATAACTTGCACCACTCAGCAGCGCTCTTTCACAGCCCCTTTGTGAGTCCTTCGCAAGCTCTCGTGAAGGAGCGAAAAATAAATTATGTCGCCCATTGACAACAGTAATGATCTCGTTTGAATATACAAGAATTATTCGGCTACCTGCCTCTTCACAGTATTGGGAGACCATTCAGGGATGATTTTTTTTTGACACAATATGCACCGTACTTTGTAGTATCAGGCCTTTGTTGTATGATTTATTGAGGCTAGAAAATGGTGGTGAAAGTCGTTACTGTGAAAATTATTTACATTTTAAAGCTTCAAAGACTATATATATACATACATTGTATACGTATGCAATTACTCATCTTCGAATTTACCTTAAACCAGTTAGTTAAAACGACGCAATTTCGTACAAGAATCCCTGATAACATGGTGGAGCTCTAGAGATTTTCATAAATTCCCGCGGGATTGGGGTAACAGGGATCTTCTCGGGTAACACCGCAGTTTAAAGTTAGTTGATTCATATTCTATAAAATTCGACTTCGAAATAGTGGAATTCATACCGGAAAAGAACTTTTTTTTTTCGGGAGTTAGTATACAATTAAAGTTATATAAAAAAATACACTATATATTATATTTATCTTTTAAGTCCTTTTAAAGGTTGTCTGTGAGATCGCTGTTAGTGATAAGACCCCTTTATGTCCTATCAACTTAATTTAATTGGTGTACAATAAAGAATATTCTCACTATCTACATTCTATATAGATGGGGTTAATATCATATCAGTATAGCGTTTCCTACAACATAATATTAAGTCCGAGCGGGGTTCCCATCACACGGAGACCGTCTGTTATTGACAAACATCACGTATCTAGATAATCTGCCTCGTGTCGTTCCCGTCACGCTACTGGGTCACGTGAACTCACGTGTAGCCAGTAAGTAACAGGATGGAAAATGCAGTAAGATCGGTGCTGTGAACATCGGGTTTGATTTCAGCATGAGGCAATTTTTTGTCTTGGGTGCTGGTATTTGTGTCTGCTTTCTAAACCACATTATAGGTTACTATCTTGTGAAAACGGTGGGGGATATACAATTGTCAATTTAGGATGTCCCAAAAAAGCAGCCAGTGTTGCGTATTACGATCGTTTTCCATCGGGTCGTTCTATAAATAAAAGCAACAAAAACCTATTATAAGAGATCATTATACCTTCTTAAATAACGAAAAATTAATTAAACAGTTACATGCTTTTACTTCAAGAAAAATCTTCAAAACTCGCAACCTGTCACAAGCGGGAACCGATTATCCCCAATAAATTGTGAAATTATTATATTCCTCATTATATTTCATGTTACCAGCTCATTTTCATTACATAACACATAAAAGCCAACGGCTTCACCGTCGCTTGATGTCGATGGGTACACCGCAACTTGAGTTTTAACACCCTTACCGAGTCTTCTGTCCCGCTCACACTACAAGATATCAAAATCCCTCCATCACTGTCTAACATTGTTATTTTTTATAGCTAGTGGAAATGCATCGGATCCGCTCGTTATATATACGAATGATAGTTGATATTTTGAACAGTATTGCGGGTATTAAATCTATATTAAAGGCTTGTTCAGAAGTTGAACGTTGAAGAATTTGAATACAATACCCGGTTGAGTTGAAGTTTAGTCAAATGGAAATTATGATAATAAATAGAAATAATTGCAATGGTTCATACTGAGCTTACGTTGAAAAAAATTGACTTGTTTAAACGTTGTAGAGTTGTAGTTATATCTAAAGCTTATAGTAACAAAATTTGGGTTGGAACGAGACGCGAGTGAAATATGTTATCCTTAATTGTTTCATACAGGAATCAAACCGGGTGTTGCCCACAATAAGGCAATTTCGTCTTCCGTGTAAGGGTAACCCCGAATCCAGACAGATCCCTTAATCAAATATGAACATAATATTAATAAGAACCGCCGTTCTATCCACGAAATATTCTATTCCAAGTATAACCCGTCCACATCGAGACGAGCACTCCATTCCAATTGGTGCAATTATGCTGGGGTTGGTAATTAAAACTTGCATAGCATTGCCCACGACGCGGTCAGTTCGGATAATTGCATTTGCAATTTAAAACTATTTGTGAGTAAAACAAAGTTATGAGCCGTGTGTCGTATTTAGGTTAGGGTGCTGGATCAAATGTGGTACAGTTATTATTAATTTTTCATTCAACCAACATGAGGTGAAATATCTTATATCTAAAAGCGGAAAATTATTATACATATTTTTTTCTTTAGTATGCTACAATATGGCATTGGATCCAGATTGTAAAGATGTTTGTATATAGCTTGGTTGCCAAATATAATCATTTGGACCAGGATAAATACAATTTTTAAATAAGATGATTTTATTCAACAGGTTAGGTATTTCAGCATTTTTAAGGCACTTTCACCAAGCCCTCTTCAGCCCAAGAAGATGCAGTATTAATAAGACTGGTCCTATGGTACGGGCGTAACGAAAATCTAAAGAATTTAATGTTGCTCACATAAAAACTCTCATTATCCTCGTTTTCCTTTACTTATACCAAAAGAATAAAAGGTCATTAGGTCAAGTGGCGTATACAATTATCAATTATCATTGTAAACACGCGGGTGTCTGGCCTGGTCGGGCAGTGCGCGCAAAAAGTGACGACAGCGGTACAACCCGCGCAAAAAGTTAATGGCGCGTTTAATTGTCGTTTTTCCCGGCTCCCGACCTTGGATAGTTTTTGTTTACCCTACTTTTGTAGTGTTGGTTATTCTAAGAAGGAAGTATTCTCGAAAATACTCGCTAAATCATCAACTGAATCCTGGCTCTTTCTTGGTTCTTTATTGCTTAATAGAAGTGAGTTAAAATCAAGTTACACAATTTAGAACGAGAATCCATATTTTGACTTGTGCCACTATTGAAGACAACGAAATGTAAGTATGTTTCAGGACAACATTTCTATTGATACACCAGAATAATTAAAAATTAAGCAGCAAAAGTCCAGTGGCGAAAAACCGGCTAGCAACCAAAAAAAATGTGAATTCGAACCTGTTGCACTTTTAAAGTCAATCATGCATATCATATAAACAGGTGACATGTTTTCTAGTAATGATCTTAATTATTGCTGGTAAGGTAATCTTATTAATACATACCAGAGTTTAAAGAACAGTTCAGTTATTATTATTATCAATAGGCTCAATTGATGGATTTTCATTTTTCACTTAACGGGTAAAGTTTTTTTTATAAGCACTTCAAAAATAATTAATTAATATTGTTTATCATGTAAATAACTTAATACAACATTAAATAATTTACATAATCAAACATTTTGTAACCAATAACAGTTTTAAATGTATTTATTTATAAAAGTTTGAGCTGACAAGTGTCCACAAACCACAACGCAAACCAACCAACCGTACTATCGTAAATAATTGAGCAAGTTAATTAATTGACATGTTTCCACAACTTCTGACTAGTTTAATATTTAATTTGATGAGAGGTCATCGGTCGTCAGGTCAAACTCTTCGTAAAACGTTTTTACTTTCACAACAATAGATGGACAATGTACTCGTCTCTCCCGTCGGTGACATCGAGTTCATTAGCCGTCCCTCATTTGGTCACGATACCTTTCTTTTTAAGTTAAATTAAGTTAAAAACAAAGCTCAGTGCCTGCACGACATTAATACAAATGACAATATTTTTTTATTATATTTTGGCATTAATGAATGCTGAATACCCAAAGATAATTTTCTAGTGACAGAAAAATACGATTTCAGATAGGATTCGAACCTACGTCCGGTTAAGTAAATCGGATTAACTAGAGGGACTCTAGTTTAAATCCTGTATTTCATATTTTACATTCACTAGAAAATGTATATATTTTTGAATCGTCATTGCTCCAATGGATGTCCAAGCGAGCGAGTAAGAGGATTCGATGGCGAGGTCAAAGTGTTATAGTATTTCTCTAATAAAGGCTCGGAGTTTTGAATTTTTGTCCGGTTGATGACATTAGACTGTGCTCTTTCTACATCGGCAAACAATGCAGTGCAGTGTAGTGATAGCCTAGTGATATAACCATTGGACTGCCAATTGAAAGGTCTCGAGTTCGAATCCAACGCACCTCTGACTTTTCGAAGTTATGTGCTTACGCGCTTAAACGGTGAAGGAAAACATCGTGAGGAAACCTGCATGCCTGAGAGATTTTCTTGAGGGCGTGTGAAGTCTGCCAACCCGCAGTAGGCTAGCGTGGCGGACTATAGCCTTATCCCTCTCGTAATGAGAGGAGACCCGTGCCCAGCAGTGGGAAAATGTAATGGGTTGATGATGATGAAACAATGACTGTAAAAATAAATATAGTACACTTCTGCCGAACCTATCGATAATTCAGGCGTGATTGTATGTTACGTTTACGTTAAACAATTCTCTAGACTTAGCTGCGATCATCCAGCGCCGGACAAATAAACGTCTTAATTGGACCGACTATTGTTTACAGAGAACTAACTGGCTTCTCAAATTGTTAGTTGAGCCATTTTGTGCTTTTTACAGGTTGAGGGGAGAATATTTTTTGCTGACTATTCAAATGTCTTTAAAACCCAAGTATTTTTTTCAGAACGTCGGCTAATATTATAATAATTAATGAAGAAACTTTCAGTTTCAGGTTTAGTGCTTACAGGTTATTAAAAATAGATCTATGAGATATATAATGTGTGCGGAAATTCACTATGATGTCACCTTTTGAGTGAGTATACCAACAAGTGTATTAACTGATGACATACTTCTTCTTATTTCTCTCTCTCTCTCTCGCTTCCTGGCTATGCCTCCCTCACGATGTGGTCAACCTTCCGTGTAGCAACGTGATCGTACACGTAATACACACACACCTTCATATCATTCTGCGACGTTTTATTTTCTTGTAAATCTCACGCATATAATGAAACTCAGTCTCATCCTATACACACCAGGAATATTAAGACAAACACATCACCTCTGTCTTAGAAAACATTACGTAGATACAATGCAACTATTGCTAACCATATTATGACACATTTCTTCATCTGTGTAACACCAGTCGAATGATTCGAAACCAAACTAACGATAATAGCTTGCAGTTATCAAGGCGGCGCATCTTACGCCTGAGAGGCGAAGATATTGCTGAGCTAACCATCCATTGCGGTTTAGACACTGAGACGGCACAGACGACGACATAGCATGAGATGGAAACGAGCCATTTACTTGTATCAAGTTTATATGTACAGTTAACAGTTTATAAGGGTTATGGCTTATGTATATAATGGAAGACGTTGGCAACACAGATTTTGCTATTAAGATTATTAGATTTCGATACGTTAAATCCAATCCCGGCTTGCATAATAGCCTTCAGTGATGGTGGCGACTTACAATGGCTACAATACAAAAGCCGCACATGAAGAAATTGTTAAGAATCACCTACTAGTTCCAAATACAAAGGATCCCAGAGGAATTTCTATGTGGTCTTTAGGCCCCTAAAAACAGATAACGTTGATAGAAGAAGAAATAAAAAGGAAGGAAATAGGATTGCTTCATACATGACCATCAGCACAGTTATATCACTAAAAAAAGTAGAAACCTGAAGAAACAATAAATTAGTGTTTCAATGCAAGATGAAAGGTGTCAGGGCACCTTTCATCAAGTAAGGTAAAGATGGAAAAAGCGGCATTGGTTACACCGACTAGAAGACTCTCAAAGAAGAAAAAGTAGAAAGTTTGGAACCAGCACAAGGTTACGATTCAAAGAACGTATACTTTCATTGTTGTCCCGACCTTCAACCTTTGAAAACAAAACTAATCATTCAGCTATAATTACGTATTATTGAAACCTTCAGTAATAATACAAGTAATACATAAACGTCTTACAACAAATATCCAACACATGTTTCTAAGTATTGTTTGCTAAGACGAGCCTTCAACAAGATTGTGGCATGACTAATGGCTCTGCCCGTGACAAATTAACAACACAGCATTGTGATACCGGCCTGTTAAGCATTGAATACGCATACACGCTACGTGATAAATCTGCTTTATAAAACGCTAACACTGGCTGAAAAATTAATCTGGTAACGTGAAATTTTGCGGTTCCTTATAATGACGTATGTGAACACTAAGACTGGATTTGATCCAATTTAGATCCAGTTCCGAAGTCCACAGAGACGAAGTCGTAAATAGAAACTATAGGCCGACCGTTTAACTCGCGTATCGCCTGCGCGGTAAGAAGGGAGTACTACTACTAGTAGGGATACTTAAAAAAGATACTTATTATTTTATTCTTTACCAACAATGTTTGACTCCGTGTGTAGCGTTACCCGCCCCCGCTCCCTTCTTACCGCGCAGGCGATACGCGAGTTAAACGGTCGGCCTATAGCCATTTATTAATTGCTTTCTAAATATATGAGAAAAAATTTACTTATTTTATGTTTTACTGCCTCGTTAGTCTAGTGGTCCCAATCGCGACTGCTACGCTTGAGGTCTTGGGTTCGATCCCCTGGTCGAGCAAGTGTTATTTGGGTTTTTCTATGAAATTCTCAGTAGCAGCTCGGAGTCTGGATTTGTGCCCGGTGAATGGCAATAGGCTCGCCCCCTATTACATGGGACCTAAACATACTGGCGAACTGTGGGTGTACACTAAGTACACCTCTGCCTAGCCCTTCGGGGAATACAGGCGTGATGGTATGTTATGTATGTTATGTTTTACTATTGGTTACAGTCAGACCTGATGTCTGTTTCATAGGAATTGTCCAACCCGACCCATATAGGTTAATTCTACATACATATTAGAAATTCAAAGTGTAATTCAACAGTGTGATTTTCGGTTCTCGGCGGCTCGACACTTGACAGATGATATATCTATAACATAACTGTTTCATTTCTTCCCGTCACGTTCAAAATTACTATGAGCTCATAATTCTCAGGTGATAACGCGGGATGCCAAATGAAAAAGCTGCAATCTTGAATGATTTATAAGCGCGTTAATTTCCATATGAATTGCTAGGCGCAAACCGCGGTATTGCTTAAGCGTGATAAATATCTAACGTGGTACATAAGTACCTGAATTAGAAGATTTTCATTTACGAACGTGTGTGACGTCATACCTTTACATATATTATTATCCTGTTATTAATTACTTGTAATATGTCACTGGGTCTTAAGTGCCAGTCTACCATCTTTAAGTAAACACTGATTCAAATTTTTTATTACTAAGCTGTCTGTCTATGTATGTAAACATGACTACCTCGCAATGGTTTTAATTATATGTAGGGTGGGATGGTAGCCAATGAACCGCGTGTACCGTATGAGCCAGTATAGGTTCAGACAATACGTGACGTTGCCAGTCCGTGCGATAAACGTGTCTTGGACTTCCTCACCGCGCCGTGAAAAATGCGCTAGTCACCGGCCGTTTGCCACCATAAACGGACGCACGATCGGCATTTTTGTGTTTTGTTGCGTAAAAACGACGAAAAAAACGTAAGTTTCTTTTTTTAATTACTTAATTATTAAAACTCTTACTTAAGTTTGAGTGTGTTCTATGCATTATGTGGGTTATTGTGCTTGTTTGAGTATATTTTTTGAATCGCTTCCATGTGTTTATTGACAACAGCATGACGTAACGTTTTCTAAAGAAGGAGGGGTACACAAAGAACCAATAAGTCTGGGCACACAATGAACCATGTTCAATGTGTACTACTATAGCTGGCATGTGTAATATTTTATATGATTAGTTTATTACATAAGGTAAAATTTATTATTGTTGGTAAAAAAATTTAATCCACAAGGCACTACACATTTATTCCCTATTATTTGTTTCAGGCAACCTTTATTGTTAAAGTACCTAATTACTAATACTATATACTACTATGTACTACTATGGGTCGAAACACACTTGGCGGGGAACGTCATAAAAGAGGGAATCCCTCCCGAAGCCATGCAAAAGGCATCGAACTTCACTTAAATTCAGGACCGAGTATCCGGAAATCAGCTGAAACTTTTAACATTCCCTATCCGACACTAAGAAGAAATACATATATTAAAATACGTGAATAATCAGTCAGCTAGATTGGAACCTCATTATAACGCAAGTAAAGTTTTTACCGATCAGCAAGAAGACAGTATTAACCTTTTGCACGCCAGAGTATAAACGTATCGCCGTACCCCTGACGCCAGGCCACTTTTTCTGTCAAATTACACAAGGTAGTGAAAACACACTAAAGTAATGATTAAATTGTTTATTTCATAAAATGGGCGACGTATATTTTGTCATATATTTGTGACGTTGGCGTTCAGGGTAAGATTTCGTTTGTCACATATATGTGACAATGGCGTTCAAAAGGTTAAGGAATACATAATTGATCGTGCAAATAAATTCTATGGATAAACGTCTAAAGACTGCCGCAGAATTACTTACCAAATGGCAGCAATTAACAAAATTGATATGCCTACTTTGTGGCAAGCGCATGAAATGGCAGGTAGAGATTGTATGATATTTTTTTATTTGAAATAAAGCCTGATGAGGTAGGCAATTTTTTCTACTTGAAATGCAATAAAAAATTAAACTTAAAACTGTTTGATTTATAAAACTCCAAAAAAATTATCAATGTATTTATTCCTATGATTCATTGTGTACCGCATGGTTCATTAAGTCCCACCCCCCTGACTTATTGTGTACCCTACGTAGTACACTATGAACCATTTACCGTTTTTTTTAAAAATCGGTATTACTAAGACATTATAACATATAAGCGAAAATTTGGTATCCAATATGTTAAGTTCATAAGTAAATCAAGTGTCGCGAAAATAAAAATTCAAAAAAATGCAATAGTAACTGAGCTAGAACTTTTCAAACTTTTGGTGGTTCAATGGCTACCATCCCACCCTATTCACAGTTTTAAGTAGGTAACTGTGATTGTTTATTGACATTTAACAAAAAAATATTATTGCATTCTAAGAACTTTAAACGTTTACGGAAAACGTTACCCACCAAGGTAATAAAAATCATGTTTTCCTTCAAAATATTTATCAAAGGAGATCCTCAATATAAAATAAGTAGGAATGTATGGCAATCTTTGGTCCTTCGAGACGCGATTCTAATTTCATACTTATAAAACAAGTAGCACTTAATAAAATAATCGTTTCTGTACATCTTTTTTACGAACATTATTACATATAAAATAAATAAATAAATAAATAAATAAATCATTTATTCGGAGCACAACCCTAATTACAATTTTTTTAAACCCGCCAAACTACATAGCAGTTTGTCGGCGGGGATAAGCGCTTGTTATACAATTATTTGGTTAGTTCCATAAAATTAATACTTTAAGTTAAATAATAAAAAAACAAAGTTGCGTGAACACATTTGGTGCAACATAGAAATTGAAATTAATCATATTATAGGTAAATTAAACTTTTTGAGGAACTCGGTAAGTAGCACATGTTTAATTTTATTTTTTATCGTAGGTTTACATAATTTTACACTATATTTTTGTTTGAACAAGGTGTATTTATTAAATAATGTGGGGGTCAAATACTTGTTGGTTCTTTTGCCATAGTAGTTTTTTATTTGTGGTCGGACTAATTTACGTTCCCTGACGCTTCTGGTATTGTAAGTGTTATACACATGCACTTTGTATTGGTCACTATAGAACTGCTCCAACAACACCAAGTAGTTGACCTTTTCATGCACGGGAAGTACCTTACAAATGGCAAAAAGTTTTTCATAGTTCTCCTTACATTCAAATTTTGTTTTCGCATCAACAAGGTATTTCATAAAACGAATTTGAAGAGATTTAATACTGTCTAGATAGGTTTTGAACGTTCTGCCATATGTACCCAATCCATAGCTCAACAATGACTCAGCGAGGGCAAAATAAATCACACGCAGCGTTTTCCTACTTAACGGCGCCTTCAGAGTATAGAACTTGTTGAGTACCGCCCTAAGTCTTGTACACACACAGTCAACCTGCGACCTCCAGTTCATATTACAGTCCACCCACAGACCGAGGTACCTGAACTTATTAACATATTCTAGACTCCGACAGACACAATTTATTCTACCTGCATGCAGGCATCCGTAAGTATGCCCCACTATACTTATTTCCGAAATAGTAATACTCTTAGCTACAATGTTATAAGGCGAGTGTAAATGCATTACCTTAGTTTTAGCTACATTTAAGATAATACCGTTGTCGTGAGCCCACTTCGTTACATTATCAAAGTCTGCTTGCAACACAGCCCTGGCCTCCTGAATATTTTTAGAAGAGTACAACAAACACATGTCGTCTGCGTACATGTAGACCCGACACTTCCTAACCACATTGCTTACGCTATTAACGTGCATGATATAACCGACCGGGCCATATACCGACCCGGTCGGTACGCCTAGAGTTACATTAGCTTCTGGCCCAACCTCACCTGCAATACAAATTTGTAGGGTTCTGTCGTTAAGGTAGCTTTGAAACCACCGTTTTGTAGGGCCTCTGATGCCACATTCATCCATGGCTTGGAGTAGCAGCTCGTGGTCCAAGGTGTCAAAAGCCTTTTTATAATCAATAAAAAGTGCCAGAACCTGCTGACCCTGATCTAAACAACTGTTAATGTCTTCTGTAAATTGTGATAATGCTGTCGCGGTGCTGCGCCCACGCCTAAAACCGTACTGCGTATCTGATAATAAGTGGTTTTGCTCTAAGAAATCACTGTGAACATCAAATATGTACGAGTATATTACGTAGTCCAGCAGGTGAGTGTCCATTCTTATGTTTGTGGGACAAAAAGGGCCTTCCTTTCTCTGAAGCCCTGATCAACAGAATTTCTAACTGCCAATCGAAACGCGATCTCGCACACCTCCCAAATAGTTTGAAATAAACCAGAGTACGAGAAACGACCAGCCGATGATTTCCTCAACGCACTCGTGTGAAGTGTCCGTCCCCTAACGGATGTCCAATCAATCCAATTGCTGGCCATCATCGGACACCCACTTCCCGTCGAGGTGACAAACGGGTCAATGACAACATTCTACAACTTAAGAGGGATTTGTGGTTACGTAAACGTCTATTATGTAACTTATTATTTATACTGAATAGCCAGCGCCTCCACTTGCTTCGAGTATGATTTTCGCCTTATCAAAATCGTCATACCTAATTTCCTGATATCTTACATCCTGATATAAAATAGGGCGAAGGAGTTCAAACTAAAACAAATACAATTTAAACATTTAATCCTTTAAAACCGGTTTGTTTCTTCGGCCAATATTATTATAAATCTCTCAATTTTATTTCGAACACGGGAAATCTGATCTCGTACTTAGATTTCAACTTCCATTTCTCCGATAGCAGTAATTCATAGCATAAGTCCGTTTGACAGTCGCTTAAATTTTCTTGATATAATGCCTAGAGTATTAGTTACAGATGCCTGAATCTCATAAATCAAAATGTATTTGTGAGTATTCATAAAACCTCAGTAGTATTAACAGTCGCATAGATCTAGAAGTAGCCAACACGTTTACGTGAGGTCTGGGTTCGATTCCTCGGGTTGGATAACGTACTATAACGTAAAGCATTTAGCACTATACAATACCTACACGAAAATACTTCCAATACATTAACTTTACGAGAAAGTGCTGAAAAGATGAAAATATACTTAAAACGTTAGGCAGAAACCCAACAAAACATCCTCAGTGGGCTATTCACCTCGGCACTCCCGCACAAATTACAATATTATACGACAATACGAAGGTAGAATATTATACTTACACGTTTTTTGCGAACAGCACGAAAATGTGAGGGATATAACGCATAAATAGACAGCTCTTCTACTTATTGTAATTACATTGGGATAGGGTTGCTGAAGATAAATAAATTATCATATTTCAAGATGCAAAATCCGAAATCGAATACATAACGTTCTATTTATTAAATAAACATACGAGTAGGTACTACATACCTACTAGCTGTTTCTATGGTTATATATCTACGGTTTGAATCTCATACCAGAGTATTTTTTGAAAAGAAAAGTAATCTGTTGTACATCTCCAAAGTTCAATCTATCTCTTTACTAAAATATATCAAAATTGGTTCAGCGGTTTGGCGAACTTAAGGATTTGTACTTTTGTAGTATGGATGGATTATTTTGTCCATTACATTACACAAAGGCTAGACAACTACAATTCTATAACTTAAAAAGTGTTTAAAAGCACATTAGGTTTAGCAGTACCTTACATCTTGGCAACAACAAACTGTTCAAATTCATATGTTTTGGTTTTGGGGTAAGTTTAATCCACAATTAATAATAAGCCTCTAAGGACCAAATTAAAATTACTACTGATAGCATCTTCCGAGTGTGGAAACGAGCTCTGTGCCGTCAATTTCTATTCTTTAGCGTTAAAAGCATCTCAGCGGCTGCCTCCAAGCATTACGGAATAAGCACAAAAGACGGGAGAACGGAAATTAAATCAATCAGAAGTCGGGCGCATCATGCCGAGTGACGTCAGATAACGTACCTTCATATATCATTTCATATCACGTCATTTCTAGAGAGGCAGGTTGGTTTGGAGAATAAGGTAAAAATGTTCGTTGAAGGTTGAGTTTATCGTTTGTTTAGTAAACATTCAAGTATAAGGCTTTGATCACTCGCAGTTAAAAATGATGCTTAGCATCATTGAGGAAATCATTCTGTCGGCGACCATCCCATCCAAAACCAGGCGAAGGTAATTTCCAAATAATATTCCACAATTTAAATGTATGTTTTGGACGAAAACTGTGCAGAATACCCTAACGTAATCAGTACAACGAACCACTACTAGCGCCCTCTGGTATCAGATAGAAAGATTAAAATATTGATAAGGAATAGTTTATGTAGATAAGTAAATTATTGAACTAAATAGCACGAGACATACTTATTGTTAAATTAAGAAGTTAAATTAGTAAGAAAGAATTATTGATAGTTTACTTGGGAAGTTAATAGTTTGTTATAATTATTAACCTAGCTGTAGCGCCATCTATTGCCAAGTAGAAGAATATGTGTGTAGGCAATATTAGTAAATAGAGTTTATATTTACTTAATGTGGCACGCTAGCGCCATCTATGGCCGAATTATTATTGTTTATTGTTTATTATTGATGTTTTATGTAAAATTGTTTGCCTTAACTGATATGTAAATCTCATTTATCTTTAAAGGGATTAGAAAAAGAAGATAAATAATAGTTTGTTGATAGTTATATAAGTTGTTAGTGGTATTTACCTTGACTGGCTTATGAACGCCATCTATCGTCAAGAGGCAGAATAAAAGAAAGTAAATAATAGGTTATCGATAGTTATGTAGATTATTTACTTTAAGCTAGCTCGCCAGCGCCACCTGGCGTCGGAAGGATTAGTGTTATCTAGAAAATTCATGAAAATTACCTTAAATATCGAGTTTATGTAGAAAATAAGAGGCATAGGATAAGCCTAGAATATTAAGCTATGGTCTCCTAACATGTACTTATTATTAACATATAGTTTGTTGTGATTACCTATATGGTAAGTTTAGATATTTTAATGATAAGGTGATAAAAGGTAAATATCTTTAAATGTATAGAATACTGATGTAAAAGCATGTTAAGATATGTGTTTTTAGTTATATTAGAAGGATCTAGTGAGATCACAACAAATGCAGCACATAGGGTTAAAGATTTCCAGAATTTTCCCACTCCGCGGTATTATTTACGCGATCATTCTGGAAAAGTGATTTGCTATTTCGCAAGATTCTCATGTTTATTTGGTGTAATTAGTTTAATCTTGCCCAGAAAATAGTAAATATATGATAACAGTAAAAATATAGTACAATCTCTAAGAAATATGGGAGATTTTGTGTAAAGAAAGTTTTAAGGTTATGTAAACATACAAGTTTATGTTCTAGCAACTTTTTTGTTATAGGTGCTACATTTGTAAGATATATATCATTTTGTAGAGTACATCTTCCCGCATCTAATGATGTATATAACATGTACGTTATATAAATGTTATACGAAATAAATGGGTTCTAAAGGGTCCGGTCACATACCAGATAGATCTAGAAAAGTACGGCTACTATTTAAGGCCCAGCCGCTAGTTCGGAAATCGCAGTTGTTATCCAGTCGTCGATGAAGACACACCTCAAGTGACACCGAACCCCGAGGAACAGTTTAGTGTGAAAGTAGTGTGTTTTATTGACTTTAGTGGTAGTGTTTCCCTCCCCCCGCATTAAGCTCAGAATAAGGAAAAAATCCTTTTCGTCGTTTGCCTCCGGATTAGAATAGTCCGTATTGTGTTGTTAAACGGAGTTCAGGCGATCCCGAACATTATTGGTCCTTCGAGCCGGATCCCTGCCCAGGAAAAATATGGTGTTAACTCGCAGTATGGATGGAGAATTAGTGAAACGTCGTGAGGATGAGCGAATTATGTCTGACGCAGAACAAGAGGCGTCAGCGGGGAATTCTACTGCCAGTGGCACGCCGAACACCGCGTCGCAAGGAAATAGGACAAGCAGCGGTACTAGTGGTTCGACGGCCACGGACGCGACAAGTGTAACTGCCACTATGTCCGCAACAGAGAGTTTCAGGTCGAGGAATGAAAATTCACTGCGAACCATGAAGCTTGTTGCTCCAAGGTCACACCGCTCCGTAGCCTCCCGGAAGAAACTCTTCGCAGAGCTGGAAGCGAAAGAACGGTTAGCTGAGCTGAAGCTGAAAGAGGTACAAGCCGAAGCTGAAGTACAACGACTACGAATACAACGCCTGCAAGCGGAGGCCGATGCCACCGATGAGGAGGAAGAAGAAATAGAAGATGACCTCGCGTCAGTCCGCATTAGTTCATGGTTGAAGGAGACGGACGCGGATCTACCTCCCCCTCCCCGGCAAGAAGCTCCTCCAGAAGAGACTGAGGCTTGCAAGAAGGCACGAGAAAACATTGTTGTGGAAAATTACAAACAAGAAGAAAATTCCACGAAGAACGAAGTAACAGTAGAAGTCGCATCAACAGCCAACCCGTGCGATCGCCGCAGGGCATATTTGAAGATAGCTCCAGTGATAGTGAAAGGACCGCTCACGAGCATTGAAACATATGCACTACTAGATGAAGGAAGCACGGTCACCTTAGTGGATGCATCTATAGCAGATGTCATCGGAGCAGATGGACCTGCGAATACTATGTGTATCCAAGGAGTCGGAAGTGAGATGAAGCATGAAAACAGCAAGGTCATCAATCTACGAATAAAGGGAAAGTACGCGCAAGAAGAATATGAAATAGAAGCAGCACGTACAGTGGACAGACTGAACTTCATGCCGGAGACAATTTATGATCGACACCTGCAGGATTGCCGACACCTGGCCGATATAAGAAAAGAAGTCACCTATGAACGTGCGTCGCCTAAGGTGCTAATTGGACAAGATAACTTGCACCTCATTGTATCAAGGAAGCTACGCGCCGGACGTCGTGACCAGCCAGTGGCCTCCTACACGAATCTCGGGTGGGTCCTGCATGGATGCCATAGCTTACTGACTCCCTCCGTGACTTTCTGCGGCACATTGCAACACAAAGAAGAGGATAAGATCAAGAATCACTCCAAGGTAGAATCCGTATGCAGCGAGCCCAGAAGACCGAAAGAAGTTCCGGAACAGCGACCCATACAGATGTCGGAAGAGAATAGCAAGAGGTTACCTGACGGACGGTGCGAGACCGCCCTGTTATGTAAAGAACGAGGCTTCAAGGTTCCGAACAATTATAAAGAAACAGAGAGACGCGTGCGTTCACTTAAGAACGACGTGACCACAACAAGAAAGCGCGCCGCGCGCGTGCGGTTAAAAGGAAGAATGGCAGCGGTACAGGAAATTGCAGAAGAGACGTCACGTCCAGCAGCAAGAACGTGCTCAGGAGACCAAGGAAAGTCGTCGTGGTGCCAACGGAGTCGCAGCGTAGCCAAGACGGGAGAATGTGAACGACGGACCCAGTGTAAACCTAGTGGTGGAAATAGTACGTGCCCTAACCAGACATCGCGCGTGAACCAATGTACAAAGCAGCCAGAGTTGGACTTCGATCAACACTTCAGAGTAGTGCTACCGGGAACCGGAAGGTCGCCTACACCAAGAGGTAGTGCAAAGCACAAGGGGGAGAATGTCGGCGACCATCCCATCCAAAACCAGGCGAAGGTAATTTCCAAATAATATTCCACAATTTAAATGTATGTTTTGGACGAAAACTGTGCAGAATACCCTAACGTAATCAGTACAACGAACCACTACTAGCGCCCTCTGGTATCAGATAGAAAGATTAAAATATTGATAAGGAATAGTTTATGTAGATAAGTAAATTATTGAACTAAATAGCACGAGACATACTTATTGTTAAATTAAGAAGTTAAATTAGTAAGAAAGAATTATTGATAGTTTACTTGGGAAGTTAATAGTTTGTTATAATTATTAACCTAGCTGTAGCGCCATCTATTGCCAAGTAGAAGAATATGTGTGTAGGCAATATTAGTAAATAGAGTTTATATTTACTTAATGTGGCACGCTAGCGCCATCTATGGCCGAATTATTATTGTTTATTGTTTATTATTGATGTTTTATGTAAAATTGTTTGCCTTAACTGATATGTAAATCTCATTTATCTTTAAAGGGATTAGAAAAAGAAGATAAATAATAGTTTGTTGATAGTTATATAAGTTGTTAGTGGTATTTACCTTGACTGGCTTATGAACGCCATCTATCGTCAAGAGGCAGAATAAAAGAAAGTAAATAATAGGTTATCGATAGTTATGTAGATTATTTACTTTAAGCTAGCTCGCCAGCGCCACCTGGCGTCGGAAGGATTAGTGTTATCTAGAAAATTCATGAAAATTACCTTAAATATCGAGTTTATGTAGAAAATAAGAGGCATAGGATAAGCCTAGAATATTAAGCTATGGTCTCCTAACATGTACTTATTATTAACATATAGTTTGTTGTGATTACCTATATGGTAAGTTTAGATATTTTAATGATAAGGTGATAAAAGGTAAATATCTTTAAATGTATAGAATACTGATGTAAAAGCATGTTAAGATATGTGTTTTTAGTTATATTAGAAGGATCTAGTGAGATCACAACAAATGCAGCACATAGGGTTAAAGATTTCCAGAATTTTCCCACTCCGCGGTATTATTTACGCGATCATTCTGGAAAAGTGATTTGCTATTTCGCAAGATTCTCATGTTTATTTGGTGTAATTAGTTTAATCTTGCCCAGAAAATAGTAAATATATGATAACAGTAAAAATATAGTACAATCTCTAAGAAATATGGGAGATTTTGTGTAAAGAAAGTTTTAAGGTTATGTAAACATACAAGTTTATGTTCTAGCAACTTTTTTGTTATAGGTGCTACATTTGTAAGATATATATCATTTTGTAGAGTACATCTTCCCGCATCTAATGATGTATATAACATGTACGTTATATAAATGTTATACGAAATAAATGGGTTCTAAAGGGTCCGGTCACATACCAGATAGATCTAGAAAAGTACGGCTACTATTTAAGGCCCAGCCGCTAGTTCGGAAATCGCAGTTGTTATCCAGTCGTCGATGAAGACACACCTCAAGTGACACCGAACCCCGAGGAACAGTTTAGTGTGAAAGTAGTGTGTTTTATTGACTTTAGTGGTAGTGTTTCCCTCCCCCCGCATTAAGCTCAGAATAAGGAAAAAATCCTTTTCGTCGTTTGCCTCCGGATTAGAATAGTCCGTATTGTGTTGTTAAACGGAGTTCAGGCGATCCCGAACATTATTGGTCCTTCGAGCCGGATCCCTGCCCAGGAAAAATATGGTGTTAACTCGCAGTATGGATGGAGAATTAGTGAAACGTCGTGAGGATGAGCGAATTATGTCTGACGCAGAACAAGAGGCGTCAGCGGGGAATTCTACTGCCAGTGGCACGCCGAACACCGCGTCGCAAGGAAATAGGACAAGCAGCGGTACTAGTGGTTCGACGGCCACGGACGCGACAAGTGTAACTGCCACTATGTCCGCAACAGAGAGTTTCAGGTCGAGGAATGAAAATTCACTGCGAACCATGAAGCTTGTTGCTCCAAGGTCACACCGCTCCGTAGCCTCCCGGAAGAAACTCTTCGCAGAGCTGGAAGCGAAAGAACGGTTAGCTGAGCTGAAGCTGAAAGAGGTACAAGCCGAAGCTGAAGTACAACGACTACGAATACAACGCCTGCAAGCGGAGGCCGATGCCACCGATGAGGAGGAAGAAGAAATAGAAGATGACCTCGCGTCAGTCCGCATTAGTTCATGGTTGAAGGAGACGGACGCGGATCTACCTCCCCCTCCCCGGCAAGAAGCTCCTCCAGAAGAGACTGAGGCTTGCAAGAAGGCACGAGAAAACATTGTTGTGGAAAATTACAAACAAGAAGAAAATTCCACGAAGAACGAAGTAACAGTAGAAGTCGCATCAACAGCCAACCCGTGCGATCGCCGCAGGGCATATTTGAAGATAGCTCCAGTGATAGTGAAAGGACCGCTCACGAGCATTGAAACATATGCACTACTAGATGAAGGAAGCACGGTCACCTTAGTGGATGCATCTATAGCAGATGTCATCGGAGCAGATGGACCTGCGAATACTATGTGTATCCAAGGAGTCGGAAGTGAGATGAAGCATGAAAACAGCAAGGTCATCAATCTACGAATAAAGGGAAAGTACGCGCAAGAAGAATATGAAATAGAAGCAGCACGTACAGTGGACAGACTGAACTTCATGCCGGAGACAATTTATGATCGACACCTGCAGGATTGCCGACACCTGGCAGATATAAGAAAAGAAGTCACCTATGAACGTGCGTCGCCTAAGGTGCTAATTGGACAAGATAACTTGCACCTCATTGTATCAAGGAAGCTACGCGCCGGACGTCGTGACCAGCCAGTGGCCTCCTACACGAATCTCGGGTGGGTCCTGCATGGATGCCATAGCTTACTGACTCCCTCCGTGACTTTCTGCGGCACATTGCAACACAAAGAAGAGGATAAGATCAAGAATCACTCCAAGGTAGAATCCGTATGCAGCGAGCCCAGAAGACCGAAAGAAGTTCCGGAACAGCGACCCATACAGATGTCGGAAGAGAATAGCAAGAGGTTACCTGACGGACGGTGCGAGACCGCCCTGTTATGTAAAGAACGAGGCTTCAAGGTTCCGAACAATTATAAAGAAACAGAGAGACGCGTGCGTTCACTTAAGAACGACGTGACCACAACAAGAAAGCGCGCCGCGCGCGTGCGGTTAAAAGGAAGAATGGCAGCGGTACAGGAAATTGCAGAAGAGACGTCACGTCCAGCAGCAAGAACGTGCTCAGGAGACCAAGGAAAGTCGTCGTGGTGCCAACGGAGTCGCAGCGTAGCCAAGACGGGAGAATGTGAACGACGGACCCAGTGTAAACCTAGTGGTGGAAATAGTACGTGCCCTAACCAGACATCGCGCGTGAACCAATGTACAAAGCAGCCAGAGTTGGACTTCGATCAACACTTCAGAGTAGTGCTACCGGGAACCGGAAGGTCGCCTACACCAAGAGGTAGTGCAAAGCACAAGGGGGAGAATGTCGGCGACCATCCCATCCAAAACCAGGCGAAGGTAATTTCCAAATAATATTCCACAATTTAAATGTATGTTTTGGACGAAAACTGTGCAGAATACCCTAACGTAATCAGTACAACGAACCACTACTAGCGCCCTCTGGTATCAGATAGAAAGATTAAAATATTGATAAGGAATAGTTTATGTAGATAAGTAAATTATTGAACTAAATAGCACGAGACATACTTATTGTTAAATTAAGAAGTTAAATTAGTAAGAAAGAATTATTGATAGTTTACTTGGGAAGTTAATAGTTTGTTATAATTATTAACCTAGCTGTAGCGCCATCTATTGCCAAGTAGAAGAATATGTGTGTAGGCAATATTAGTAAATAGAGTTTATATTTACTTAATGTGGCACGCTAGCGCCATCTATGGCCGAATTATTATTGTTTATTGTTTATTATTGATGTTTTATGTAAAATTGTTTGCCTTAACTGATATGTAAATCTCATTTATCTTTAAAGGGATTAGAAAAAGAAGATAAATAATAGTTTGTTGATAGTTATATAAGTTGTTAGTGGTATTTACCTTGACTGGCTTATGAACGCCATCTATCGTCAAGAGGCAGAATAAAAGAAAGTAAATAATAGGTTATCGATAGTTATGTAGATTATTTACTTTAAGCTAGCTCGCCAGCGCCACCTGGCGTCGGAAGGATTAGTGTTATCTAGAAAATTCATGAAAATTACCTTAAATATCGAGTTTATGTAGAAAATAAGAGGCATAGGATAAGCCTAGAATATTAAGCTATGGTCTCCTAACATGTACTTATTATTAACATATAGTTTGTTGTGATTACCTATATGGTAAGTTTAGATATTTTAATGATAAGGTGATAAAAGGTAAATATCTTTAAATGTATAGAATACTGATGTAAAAGCATGTTAAGATATGTGTTTTTAGTTATATTAGAAGGATCTAGTGAGATCACAACAAATGCAGCACATAGGGTTAAAGATTTCCAGAATTTTCCCACTCCGCGGTATTATTTACGCGATCATTCTGGAAAAGTGATTTGCTATTTCGCAAGATTCTCATGTTTATTTGGTGTAATTAGTTTAATCTTGCCCAGAAAATAGTAAATATATGATAACAGTAAAAATATAGTACAATCTCTAAGAAATATGGGAGATTTTGTGTAAAGAAAGTTTTAAGGTTATGTAAACATACAAGTTTATGTTCTAGCAACTTTTTTGTTATAGGTGCTACATTTGTAAGATATATATCATTTTGTAGAGTACATCTTCCCGCATCTAATGATGTATATAACATGTACGTTATATAAATGTTATACGAAATAAATGGGTTCTAAAGGGTCCGGTCACATACCAGATAGATCTAGAAAAGTACGGCTACTATTTAAGGCCCAGCCGCTAGTTCGGAAATCGCAGTTGTTATCCAGTCGTCGATGAAGACACACCTCAAGTGACACCGAACCCCGAGGAACAGTTTAGTGTGAAAGTAGTGTGTTTTATTGACTTTAGTGGTAGTGTTTCCCTCCCCCCGCATTAAGCTCAGAATAAGGAAAAAATCCTTTTCGTCGTTTGCCTCCGGATTAGAATAGTCCGTATTGTGTTGTTAAACGGAGTTCAGGCGATCCCGAACACATTCTAGTATAGTACGTTTATTTTACATTAAGTAGTAAGTTAAACATATCTGAAACTGAAATTCGTATGAAAAAACTAGTGTCAAAGTGTAGTACTTACCCTAATTCAGGAACGGTAACACTCATTACAAAGTTGGTTATTTAACAAAATCCTCTTTACGCTGATGGGGCCATAAAAAACGCGTAAAACAAATCTGGCCACAAGAAAAGGTCGCAGCTCGCTCGGCTCAAAGGACCAACCACGAGCCTAATGGACTTATAATTAGTATGTTTGCTTAGTAAGGCACAAGTGATAAGTTATAGCGATAATTAACACAATTTGTGTTTGTAAATAATTATGGATACATTTATAATTCAATGTTTGGACTTTAGTTTAATTAATTTTTAAATATATCTAATTTATTAATTATTCACGGAAGATTAAATTAATTAATTGGAGTTTTAAACTAATTGATGCTGTTTTCGTATTGTTATCGATATAATATAATATTTTTTTTATTCATAAGAAAAATATAGCAAATAACTACGAGGTCATTTGGTTGATGTTGACTTGATGTTGATGCTTCTGCAAAAAAATATCCTCAACAGATTATGCTATTTGTAGTTATGGTAACCGTTTATGTAATCAATAAAAAATGAGCTTAGCGTATAAAATATCACATTTTTAGTGTTTGATCAATCCACGTTTGGGTCAGCATAGGTCAGATCAAAGGTGACCGCGACTAGCCACAACAGCAGGCAGATAATTAGCGCGTTTACTGGTACAAGCCCTGGGCGATAGTCACTTATTTTCAAAAGAAAATAATTGTGTGGTGCAAGCAAAAGTAACAGCGATCTGCTGGCTTAATTAAATTAGTTCTGATTAATCTTTTCAAAAATTTACATTTGAAAATTGCTCTGGCGCTGCTATGGGTTATAATAAATATGAATTAATTAAAAAAAGTGACCGTTTGGCTCTGCTCACTATTGCCTCTTCTCACAAAGCAATTAATTTGGCACGTGAAAAGGAACCGGTAGTAATTGACCTCAGTTTTTACATTGAAAAGGTAACATTTCCACTAAGTCCCTGTTCAGAGCTTGATATGTAATATTACGGTGATAAAAAGTTAAAGTCGCGATATAATTAAACGTTATAATCATCAGATCGCGATCGCGACTGCTACGCTAGAGGTCCTGGGTTCGATTCCCAGGTCGAGCAAAGCGTTATTGAGTTTTTCTATGAAATTCTCAGTAGCAGCTCGGAGTCTGGATTTGTGCCCGGTTAATGGCAATAGGCTCGCCCCCTATTACATGGGACCTAAACATACCGGCGAAATGTGGGTGTACATTAGTACACCTCTGCCTAACCCTTCGGGGAATACAGGCGTGATGGTATGTTATAATCATCAGAAAGTGGCAGAACTTTTACTTTATCAGAATATTACGAGACTGCATCTTTCCGCATGCGTTCATAGCTTGCGTCTCCTAGGACCACGTATTTGAGTTCCACGGCGCGTTGCCGGCGCGCGGGACAAATCAAATATTTACCTGTATCCCGCGGATCTGCTCACCGCAGCATGTTCGCTAACTATTTACTCTATTACACACGTACAACGGTACGCAGTTGAGCGCTGCTACCAACATTATTTGGACGACGTGTTTTATAGTGCAACGAATTACTAGGTAGGTACTTAGTTGTAGTAGTTAAAAACTTTACATTTTTAAATACATTGAATTGGAGTTAATGTTGTGAGCTGTCAGAGCGTTAGTATTTTGCGATAAATTGATTTATTGCGATAAAAAGTAATACAACCTAATCCATAAAACTGAGTGTGTACGTGTGTACTTAAAATAAAACAAATAATGTGATATTCTAACAGTACAATAGTGATGAATAACAGAAAAAGAGTCATCCGTCAGATCAGAACAGTTCAGACCAAATATTTCATCAGAGAAATCCACTGGAATCATTTCCTGTGCATCAGTTATAAATATTCATAAAGTATTCAATGGCTTAATTATTCAGTTGGAGATCCGTGCGGACATAACGTATCGGTGTTGCAACATTCGCAATATTCTTGTGAAATATTGCGAACATCGCGATACAATTTGCGCAGGTTTCGCTTATAGGTTAGAAGCTAAAATATATTATTTTATACCACTAAGGAGACACAAAAGCACCTGGCCCGCCTGATGGTAGGCAGTTACCGTAGCCTATGAACGCTTGCAACACCGGGGGTATCGGTCGCGTGTGCCAACCATGTAAAGGAAAAGGGAGGGGAAGGAGAAAAGGAAGGGCACTGAGGGAGGAATTGGGCTTCCGGCGCTCCACACTTACCGTACGAAACGCAACAGTATGCATCATGCTACGTCGATATTCTAATCGAATTTTCAATAATAATATACTCTATACAAAAGAAAGCATACAATAGAGAACTTATTAGCAAACATATTCTCGTACATCCTGCTACTTTAGGACCCAGGGTCGTAAAGTAGACCCGAGGCAAGGTTTCGAACCCTAACCTTTATCCTCTCGGGGATAATGCGAAAGAAATCGTATCGTTCAATGCAAATTTATGTAGATCTATTATCATCGCGGTACTTATCGTTAATCCACTGAGACAGGGCTCGTTTTAAATAATTCAAAAGTTATTATTCATGCAGATTTTCGCGCTTTACTTTTGGAATTTTGGTTTTTTTTTACCCTTAACTCCATGGAGAACTTGGGATAAAGTACCTGGAACAAAAAAGTTTTCATTAGTATAATTGCCATTTGGGATGACAGAATTTTGAAACAAGTCGAGGATTATTAAATTTTGTATTAAAGCAGGTCGCTTGGTGCTTTTGCTAAGGTCCATTTTCTAATTTGTCAAAGAATCTCGAGTTATGAATATTATTAAAATTTCCATGGGGCCCAGTCTGATTGCTCTACAAATTTTATGACGTCAGAGATCAGCTAAGGTTTTGATGAAAAGTGATATATATACTTAAAATAGTAAACAAATTAATAACTATGCAAGAGTCCTTAGATCCGCGTTTTAGCTCAGCTTTTATTTTTGTTCCTTGACACTTTAGATAGTGAATCATAATCCTGAAACTGCTTGTGTATCTAAAGCTGGCGAGATAGTACGTTATATTTGTATATCATAAAGTTTGACAGAGCAAAATTAATAACCAAAATACTCCAACATGAACACAAAAACATTGAAACATAATTCAAAACATTTCCACAACAGAGCCTCACGATTCTGGGAGTCCTCGCAAAACGTCCAAGACAGAACTTTGTAGACGCATAAAAAGTTCATGCGCGATCAAGGTTGTACGTCGATATTGTGGTCACGTGGTGCGTGCGAGCGAGACAACACACTAGACAAGCTGCGCGCGCGCAAGGCACCGGCTGGCACCGCTATAACGACAAATCTGCAGGTTTACACACCCACAAACACGATTGTACGGTCCTTACAACCTTTTAACCAACATTTTTCATACATAAACATAAAACCTTCGTTTCATGAAACGCAAATTTAACTTTGTAATCTTACCTATATATAAATTGGCTGTAAATTACGTAAATAATCCGGATTTTAATGGCAGTTTTCAACAGATTCTATTTTGAATTATCATAATTGTTGTTTTTATTGGGTAAGGTAAGGATATTATGAAATGAAGGGTTTTATTAAAGAATGGAAGGACCAGTGGAATATTAAAGTTAAGTTTGTGACGATAAATTAAATAATTAAAACCAATTAACCGTTAATTCAAAACTGAAGTTGTTATAACCAGGCGCCATTATGTTTAGATAATTGATTTGATATTAAATTATATATGATAGTACCTATCATATTAAATAGGACCTGAAGCCTAACAGTCGCTCTTAGGACCGGTAGACTAATGAGACAGGTATAAAGAATCTTGTCTTTTTCTTGTTTGTATCATGAGTACAATCACTAATTATAAGTGAAAACATTAGTAATATCTACGTTTACGTGCCGTATAGAAACGTGCAGTTACAATATATTCCTTTGATAGCTATGTTCCAGGTTACGAACTTAATACCTAAGATCAATCATCTAGGTATAGTTAATATAAGACAAAGGAATTCTGGTTCTCTTATTACATCCTATATTAGTCAGGTATTTAATAATGCCATCGATATTTAATTAGCATATTCAGTATTCAAAGCCATTTAGACGAATGTCTGGGAATCCCAAATGACGTCATCAGTTTTGATTATATTAATTAACAATTAATTGAGTGTGATATGATATATCATGACCTTTAAATATACATGTAAATAACTGTGAAGGTTTCGCAGTTTAATTAAACACGAATATAATCAAAAACTAGCTGCAACTAAGTAATTAACTAAATAATTACTATGTAGCTAATTAAATTAATCAGATAATATTAAACCGTAAAGATACTGAACACTTTAATGACGTTACTTTTACATAAGTTTTTATTTTTAAAATATCACCACAGAATAATAATATATACCTATGTATAAATTATATAGCCTAAGTTCATTTGGAATAATGAACCATCAAAACATAATATACCATCACGCTTGTATTCCCCGAAGGTATAGGCAGAGGTGTACTAATGTACACCCACGTTTCGACAGTATGTTTAGGTTCCATGTAATAGGGGGGGAGCCTATTGCCATTAACCGGGCACAAATCCATACTCCAAGCTGCTACAGAGAATTTCAAAGAAAAACTCAATAATAGTTGCTCGACCTGGGAATCGAACCTCTAGCGTCGCAGTCGCGCTTGGGAACACAAGACTAACAAGGCACTAAACACCTGATAAATACTGGAAAAAAAAATCAAAAAGGTGCAGTGGTTCCGGCGATTACACTCCACATCCCTATAGACAAATATAGACATAGAAATACTCTTAATAATTAGTGCAGATAACCTCTGTATTTCCCGAAAAGTTAGACGAAGGTATACTAATTAATAGGGGGCAAGGATAACTAGTTTAGTTTTTATTTGCTGCCAGTATCTATATCTATATATATAAAAGGCAATGTCCCGACTGACATATCATCGCCCAGCTGAAACCACTGATGATATAAGTTTGAAATTTTGTGAGGATATTGCTTTTATACTCTAGGCGTCATTTAAGAAAGGATTTTTCGAAATTCATCCCCTAAAGGGGTGAAATGGGGGTTTAAAGTTTGTATGAAACTCTGTCATTTCTAATTTGAAATTAATGAAATTTGGTATTAAGACTCTTAATATAAAATCATAAAACACGTCTTTAAAGATTTTTTAAATTTCATCCCTTAAATGGGTAAAAAGGGGTGTTAAGGTTTGTATGGATATTTTTTTGTTTATTATCAGAATTACTTGAAATTCAATATTTAAGCTCTACAACATAATTAAAGAAATACGTGTTTTTGGATATTTTTAATTTCATCCCTTAAATGGGTAAAAAGGGGTGTTAAAGTTTGTATTTTTTTTTTTTGTTTTTTATTATAATAACTTGAAATTGAATATTTATGCTTTTCAATATAATTAAAGAAATACGTATTTATGGTTTTTTTTAATTTCATCCCTTAAACGGGTAAAAAAGGTTGTTAAAGTTTTTACTGAAAATACGTTATTTATTATCAAAATTACTTGAAATTAAGCATTTAAGCTCTACAATACAATTAAAGTAACACGTATACTAAGGATATTCTTAATTTCACCCCTTAACCGCATAAAAAGAATTACTGCCCCTATACAGTGCAAGTAAAGAAATCAATTTTTATTATTACCTAAAGCTCCGTTCTAAAAATAAATAACTAAGAGAATTACATAATTTGAAAATCATACCAAAGTCGCACATATTATCATTTAGCCAACCATTTTGTGTCACGCACTTACTTTTGGCTAAAATGGCGTCAGTTTCTGTTATACCTAGAGGAACTCGAGCAGACGAAATCAGAGCAACCTAAACATCGTCATACGTATAGACCAACATAATGATTATATCTATAAAATGAAATATGAGAGAGATACGTCTCTTGGAAAGTTTTCAGAGCTATAGCTCTCTTCGATAATCTCCATTTCCTATTTTAAGTTATAACTTAAAATAGGAAATGGAGATTATCGAATCTGAACGGAAAATATATCTCGGAAAATATCATCTCTGCTGGATACAGTAGCGACAGGTGGCTATGATTGGTCTAAGAGTGTATACTGATTTATCTTACAAACATGTCTATAGATTGGCTGTGCAAACGTGCAATACTGACTCCGAAAAACAACAGTGTGCAGCTGCTATTCATTACATACTTCTTAAAATGTTGGAGGGCTCAGAAATTGAATGCAGGTCTATCAATTCAGTCCTACAACCGGATGAAACAGTTTACTATCATGTCATGTGTTCCTTAACAGTGTTAACCCTCCTTGTGACATCAGTACGAGTGCGAGTAACAACATTGCACAAAAATATTAAAGAGGCCACTATGATTACTGGATGCATTCGGGAGAATGGAGAATCACTTTTCACACCTCGATTACGATTACATTTCCAACTTAAGATCTGCTTTGCAATGACCATAAAAAAATAGGGTGAGTTATTAAGGGTGGCAGACATAGATTTAATAGAAGATTGCTTCTTACATGCGCAATTCTACTTTGCCTGTTACAGAATCAGTACTTATAGCAGTCTGGTGATTTTGACACCAGACAAAAAAAAAACAAATGAGTAAAGTGGTCTACCACTATTTGTACCTCCCCGTGGAAAGCGATCCCACGAGACCTCCTGAATGATAGACCATCGCTCTAGCTATTAGAACACGAATGATCACGAATGAATTTAATAACAAATAATCATGTTATTTTGGAAAAACCTAAACAGCCAAAATCATGTTGTCCACGCGGGCGAAGCTGCGGGCGGAAAGCTAGTAGTATATAATTGAAAGAAGTACAACAAGCGGGACATTGGACGGTATGACTAGTGGCACGAATTGAGAAGAATAATTATACTGTGATGCATTGGACATGTCGAGAGAATGAGTGGAAGACTATATAAAGATTTATACGTTCAAGAAAGACCATGTAGTCTTGTACACACGGCTATACATCAAGCTATACAATACCAATTTAGACTGACCTACCATTGTAAAGGTTTTTCGAACTATTCAAAGCCAGCTTATACTGGTTTTGTATAGTTTAATGTGGAGCCGTGTGTACTACGTCAGTAGAACATTGTTTTGCCACAAGCCATATACTTTTTATACTTGCATGGTATACTGTAAAATAAAAGCAGAGCTTCTAGAGTCTTATATAACTCAAGCCAACAGCTCATACAATTAACGTCAAAGTACATTTTCCTTAACAAAAAGGTGAAAAAGAACCAAGAAATACATACATAATTAATTATCATATTCAACTTTATCTACCATCCAGCATTTGCTAATGAAATGCATTTTAATGAGGCACTACCATTACTTGTTCTCAGTCATTTGAATGTCTAAGTACATGAAAAACATTTGCGCTAATGATAGGAGAAACCGGTTTGTTTTCTTCAGGGCATCTAGGTTCTAGAAGTCTGACGTCATCCGCATTATCAGGTAATTATTACTAATATTACCATAGTTACATTAACCAAAATTTTAAGATAACAAAATTTTAAGTATAACTCATAATAAAATCAGTACCAAATTGGCACTGAAATGAAGGTAAGGATTTTAAAGGAATACGTTCACTAGAAGATTCTAGTGTCCTCTTTCTTTGTACTACAATTTTGAGGCGAATAATGTTCAACTGGTTTTATAGCTTTGCACCTCATGGGAATGTAATGTAATCTGTGTTACTCAGCAGAGGAAACTAAAGACTTTGGATTGAAGATTCCTTATAGTTAAAATGTAAGTTTTTTTTTTAGAATGGGTGAGATGACTTATCTAAAGTCCGCCCCCTATTACACGGAACCTAAATATGCCTATGTACACCTCTGCCTATACCTTCGGGGAATACAGGCGTGATGGTAAGTCATATTATTTTATATTTTACGTGGAAACGGTTCGCATTAGGTGAGATAGCTATAATTATCAGCAAAGAATTGTACATTTAGGTAAAAAAAAAATATGTCTTAAATTACCCTATCTCTCATTGTTGATATACCCTAAGGACGAAGTCGTGCGCGGAAGCTAGACTTCGTAAATTATAAGACGAACAATACATAATCACCAAATTCCAGGCTTCGTCTTAACTCAGTTAACAATAGAAGTCAGTCATTAAGTGAAGTACAAATAAGAATTGAGCGCTGCACAAAGGCCGATGAGCGAGATAATGCAGAGAGAGGGTAGTCGACAAAATTTAATGGAAATGTCACGGGCACTCCGCGGCGTTTACAGAAAATACCACTTAATGGGACCTTTCAATTGCTTTTGCAAATGTCTTGAAAGAAAGGGGTGAAAATGTTACATGATTTTAGCTAAATGAGATCTGAAAAGTCGATTATATTCGAGTAAAAAGGGTGATACTTTAAAAATAATATACGCAGACAGATTGTCACGGTGAGATGATAAATCTAATGGCACCTAACTAAATAAATTCATGAAAACTTCATGTGGAAATGCAACATCCTTGGATGCCCTAGAAAACCTCATGATTTTCAAAAAGATCAAGTTCTGAGTCCCTATGTAGGTTAAGTAAAAGTTCTCAAAGTTCTTGTTTTTTCTTTTCAAAAATATTGGCGTTCTTGAAAGAAACCTAAATTTTCTGTTAAAAACATATCTTAAAGTAGGTAATTTTCATTCATTAAAATTCTTTGATAGATTAGATCGTTAGACCGAACACACAGGTTAATTAATAACATACATAATTAAATATGAAACAATACGAACGATGGGTTTATGTGAACTAATAAATCATTAACGCTACATTAACTCAATTAAGCTCTCAATCAAATTAGCTAAATACCTTCGTTCATTGAACTAAATATTTTAAATATCTTTCATCTTCAAAACAGTGATGAATTGGGGTTGATGTTTATTTTGCGTACAATAAAGATTATTATCAAAACTAAAACACAACAGGATCTTGGTATAAACTACACAATAAACATACCGAAACAATACTGGAAGTGCTAACAAAATAGCTGAGAACTACTATTATGTACTCTAATATTGTTCACACAAGTTCCCATCTGCGGAACCCGGCACGATACGGTTGGTCGGAGCCTTTATTTTGGGAATATTAGCAAATGAACAAGTCCCACGTTGGGCGCCAAATACACTGATGCGTGTTGCCAAATGTTTTGTTGCTGTGAAAATGTTTGGGCTTCTGTAGTAAGGGCTGTGGTCGCTGGATAGCCTAGTTTGGCATGTAGCTTTATGAGGAGGTTTTAATTTGAAAGAGGTTGGGACAGTTTCAAAAGCTTTAGTATAAATAAGTTACATAAATTAATAGATTATTTCTACTTTACGGTACCGTGGGTTCCATTTTGTTTAAATGCCACCACGTTTTAGGACAAATCTAGTTTATTTTTTAATACAAGTTATTGTTATTTCATGTCACCACATATTTATAGCACCGGAAACGACAAAAAATACATCTTAAAAATTAAGATGAACACTCGAAACGGAGTCCATAAAGTAGAATATAATTTTTAGCATAAAATTTACATCGTTTGATAACGCGTAAAGTTTAGCCTTGTGGCGCGGCGTCGCTCGCTGAATTACGACTTTTACACAACTTTGATTTACGGATCCCGCGAAGTTGCCACACAAAAATGGGGCACAGAAATACCACTTGGTACAACGCATGGTACAAGAATACAATACCAGGTATTCTCTTCCTACAAGACGATGCGATGGCGTCACGAATATCAAGATTAGTTGTCACAGAGATCTTTTTCAAAAATATTCTGCCTAAAATTTTATACTATGTAACTGGAATGACCAATTTGATGCAAAGCGTATTTTTTTCCCTTACCGAAAAGTGTGGCTTATCGTTAATGCATTTAAAATACCTACACATATTATACGCCTAGATCTAAGACTTGTAAGTATAGGTCATACATACGTATTCCGGATTGGTGCCCTCCTCGACGCTAACCGCGCCATATTTAAAGTGTATACTAATTCTTCTGTACGTCACCTGTCTAGTGGTATAACTTCCCCTACGGGAGCGTTTAGCGGACTTTATAAATAGCTGGTGTCCGTTTTTACTTGTTTCCCCTGTTTATTAACGTATACTGCAGCTGAACGACTCGCGTTTAATGAAAAATCTGCACATCATTTGAATTCAGATTTTTAATTAAGATTTTTTGATCCTTTTTGTATTTTTAGGCATTTTCCATGCAAAGATTCATTTTCCATGCAAAGATACATTTACTTCCTAAATTGAGTTCTCGAGATCTTCTCCTTCTTCTTCTTCTTTTTCCTTCTCTTTACCTTTAAGTTCTTCTTTGCAATATACATATAGGTACTAAGTTTTAAAAATGTGGAAGCTTGTTATTAGCAATTTAAGTAAAAATATTGTGCTTTAGCTATAAGTGTTTTTAGTCTGTAAGCTTTCCTAAAATAAATAAATAAATAAATAAAAATAAATAAGATTAATAAGTTATTTTAGTGAAGAAAAAGTACGACTGCGGGCAGGATTCGAAACCTGCGTCTTCTGGTTAGGTACAATAGATGCTATGACCGCTAAGCAACCGCGAATTCCACCTGCCAGGTCGAAATTTGCCTTCACATTTTTTATTTCCGTCTTTGAGGGGACGTCAGTGACATCTGTTGAAACTGTGCTTTTCAACCGACATAACATGATTTGCAGCAAGTAAGAGATGCCACCTTACGTTATGTATTTTTTGGCATTTTCCATGCAAAGATTATCAAGGTATTTTTCCGTCACTAAAATAACTTAAGAATTTCTATGTTGAGTATAATTATATATATTATATATTCTCTTACACCTCAATTGTAGGCTTTAGCATCTAGCTAAATGTTCCGCAAGTAAAACAATTGGATGTATAGTCGGCTTCCTTTGCCGGAAATGTCATGATTATAAAGAAAAAAACAATTCAAAAACTTTAACGGTATATCACCATCAACCACATTCGAAATTCAAATCGATTGGTTAGCGTCAATAAACAGCATAGGTAGCCATTAGAACGTACATATCCCCGAGATCTTCTCATGACATTTAGCGGAGTTCGTCGACCTGCCGGTAGCCCGACCGGTTGGCCGACTAGTTGGACGACCTAAGAAGTGGTTAGTTTGCGCATAGGCATAGGCTGAAGATTATGTTGTTCATACGCTGATGAGGCATCGTAATTATCTTTTTTTTTATTACTTTATAAGCAAAATGCAATCACATACATCGTTATTCGCTTCTGATAAAACGGCATAACTAGTTTTCTTTAGGAAAACTGTTCACCGAATTTATAAGCGTAGATTCAGTCAAAGATACGGTAATTTTAGGGTATAGATAGACATATATTATATCTGTAATAGCACTAGCTTTATAATTAGTGCTAAATCTAGCAGCTACATATTTATTTAATCACAAACTCAAGATAATTATGATTATATGAAAGTAGGTTAATTTGTAAAAAGTGTCTGTCTAGCCATTTGTCTCGGCTATAAAACATTAACAGCAACTTCTTTAGCCATACTATATTATTTTTTATTACAGCAATAACTAATTACTTTTTATCTATTGATCAATGAGGCCACATATAAAAACATCTAAATATATGAAAGTCTAGAGAGTTGCTAGACTAGAGACAGTTTCGCCCGCATGGAGTCCTAGCTATCCTAAGCGATAATAAATAGTCTATGTTAAACTGGAATAATGTAGTTTTTTAACGGTGGGAGATTTTTTTAAATCGGTTCAGTAGCTGCTTCGGTAGTCTAGTGGTCCCAAGCGCGACTGCTACACAAGAGGTCCTGGGGTCGATTCCCAGGTCGAGCAGTGTTACTGGGTTTTTCTATGAAATTCTCAGTAGCAGCTCGGAGTCTGAATTTGTGCCCGGTTAATGGCAATAGGCTCGCCCCCTATTACATGGGCCCGAAACATACCGGCGAAATGTGGGTGTACATTAGTACACTTCTGCCTAACCCTTCGGGGAATACAGGCGTGATAGTTCCAGAGTTTATCGAATTATCGAAAAACAAAACAAATCTTTATAATTGTACGAGTTATTAACACGAGATCCTTACTTTTAAGTTTCATACTTCCCAAAGGGTGTCACACACCCTTAAAGACACGTGGCCGAGCCTATTTCCATACGCCGGAGTAAATCCAAACTCGAACTGTGGATGTATCCTCAACCTTATCTATTGGGAAATACAAATGTGACAACCAAAACTCCAGCCTGCTATCGGGAATTTCCTGGATGGAAAATCCCAATAACACTACACCCAACCCAACTCATATTTACAACTGCAGACTAATGTGACAGTTTTTAGGGTTCCGTAGCCAAATGGCAAAAAACGGAACCCTTATAGATTCGTCATGTCCGTCTGTCTGTCTGTCCGATCGTGTCACAGCCTTTTTTTTCGAAACTATAAGAAGTATGCTGTTGAAACTTGGTAAGCAGATGTATCCTATGAACCGCATTAAGATTTTAACACAAAAATAGAATAAATTTTGGGGGTTCCCCATACTTGGAACTGAAACTCAAAATTTTTTTTTTCATCAAACTCATACGTGTGGGGTATCTATGTAGAGTTCTTCAAAAATGATATTGAGGTTACTAATATCATTTTTTTCTAAACTGAATAGTTTGCGCGAGAAACCTTCCCCCCCCCCCCCTTCTAAAATAAGAGACCGATAAAACTGAAAAAAATATATGATGTACATTACCATGTAAACTTCCACCGAAAATTGGTTTGAACGAGATCTAGTAAATAGTTTTTTTTTAATACGTCATAAACTGAATATTTTGCTCGAGAGACACTTTCAAAGTGGTAAAATGTGTCCCCCCCCCCTGTAACTTCTAAAATAAGAGGACGATAAAACTAAAAAAAATATATAATGTAGATTACCATGTAAACTCCCACCGAAAATTGGTTTGGACGAGATCTAGTAAATCGTTTTTTTTTAATACGTCATAAATCGTAATGATACGGAACCCTCCGTGCGCGAGTCCGACTCGCACTTGGCCGGTTTTTATTTTTTAAAGCTTACGAGCAATGTGGGTCGCACATTACTAGTAATCTTGTTAACCCCTCGTACTAAGCTAAATGTTTGTATTACGAGTGGGTTCACGTCGGTAGTGCAATGGATGGGTTTCGAACCGGCAACCACATGATCGCAAGTCCGACGCCCTAGCCATTAGGCTACCGCCGCTTGTTGATAAAACTGGAGATAGGAAGTCATTAGACAGAGGTTATCAAACCTTAAAGTTGTGTAATTAACATAACCGGAGAAATTGTAATAGCCTTTAGCTAAAATGCTATACTCCATTTGGTTAGGTACTTAACTAAAGGTAAACAAATCATAAAAAAGGTTCTTTTATAGGGCCATTTTTCATCTTGAAACAAAACGTAACCAAAATAAATTATTTAATCATTCAAAATAATTTTCCTTTACTATACCAGCATATTTTACTACTTCGTTTAATATTAAATGGTAATTATAAATTCTTAAGCTTGCGACCAATAAATAAATCAAATCTGATAATTATGTCATAAAGTATTGCAATGTGCCTACTAGAAAGAATCTAAAAAGACAGGAAATCAAAACCTTTTTTCTACATAATAGACTTTTGATAACTCGAAAAAATTAAGAAGTAGTAGCGCGAGGAAGCGCGGCAAAATAATTAACCGATATTATACTTAGTCGGGTAACCAGACGCCATTCGTAACAGTTTGTATTTTCGTGCGTTTTTATGTTTCTTTTGCCGTAAATTGTATTATTTAGTTATAGTTTTGTTTGTTCGTTGTTTTTATTGATTGTTAGATGTGTTGTTATTAATTTCACTCTCAATTCATAAGATACCTTTGTAATAAAGGTTGAAGAGCCCTGAACGCCGCCATTTTTATTGTTTACCTTTAGTTAAGTACCTAACCAAATGGAGTATAGTCGATATATAAATGGATTCTCGTGAAATAGTGATTTGTGCAGAAAATGGTAGTTCTTGTGATCTTTACTGCCTGCGCCGTTATAACAAGCCTAGGAAGCAAATATGGAGTAGTAGAGACGTTTGTGCCCATTTTTTTCTCATTAAAATATCGTCAACGAGTTTTGAATTGGTGTGGAATTTTAATACAAAGTTTTTTTTTATTGTAAACTATCGGATCCGACAGACGTTTTACTATTTGTCGTTGTCTTACCAATTTGTATTAGAAAACTTTAAAAAAAATAATGAAATCGGTAAAGTCAAGTTAAAATTACTCTAATGATAATCCTACTGTTGTTAAGCAGAGTTAAAACACTGTGTTTGCACTGTTTATAGAACAATGTGACCTGGGAGTTTATTGGGCAAATAACACTTAACAACTGACGGGTGACGGGCAATTTTTTTTCGGATGCGCAGACGCCGTAATTCATTTGCGCCTGCGTGACACTTTGTCATCAGGTGAACGACCGAGATTGACGAAACGAGTTGTTTCGACACCAAGTAATAAGTTAGTAACAGCTCTTCTGCTACAGCGCAAAAACCGGTATAGGTTTCAAAACAAAGCTATCAAGGAACTGACTAGGTGGCTCAGTTTCATAAAGCAGGTTAGTCAGACAAAAACCTAACTCATCGCGGTTCGCGGCGCAGTGAAAGTGTTCCCACGAATGCGTGCGCGCATACTACACGACGATGAGCGGCGGGCGCGAGGGGCACGCTGACAGCGAGGTCGTATTACCAAATATAAACAGATAGCATTTATAGAATTTGTTATAAAATCAAATATTACTAAAATATTAGTTCGAAAGGAAAGTCTAAACAAACTATTGTCAGGGTTAGATCATTATATTCATATAAGACTTCAAATGCTCTACTTTAAGCAAATTTACTCACCTGTACGAAATCAAAGTAAATCAAAATACTAAAGCCAAATTTCCAACATCTATAACATTTCGCTTTTTAATAATACAAGGTAGAGCTCTTATAACTTGATCAGCAATGCAGTCGTGTCGCGGAGGTTTCCGGGTCATCCTCAATTCGGTTTGTGTGATTGTCTCGTCACGCAACCGCTCGCGTTAGCCTACCCACTACTTGCGCTACTTGTGTCAGTGATAGCTCTAGCTAAGTAAGAACTGCTTCAGACGTAAGAGGCATAAACATTGCCAATCTTCTTGGAGTTCATTGTTGAACTGAAGCTTTTTGCCAAACTCAGATCAGACTTTCCCCCCACTGTGCAATATGTAGTAACCTTAGGATAGTCAGGCGGGATTTCTAACAACTAATCCACTGAAACTATGAGCAAAAGTATGTATTTTGTTCCGCTTTTAATTTCTGGGTACAAAACAATCATGATTTTTGGTTTACTTTCAAACTGTGTCAAAATTTTCCAGTGTGTACTACCTTTTTACGGTATTATTTGAAGGCGGTCGCGTGATAGGTCGGATGTAGCCCAGATTCTTAATTGGTTAAATGGATTGTGTACAGGGAAAGTTAAACTACGTGTAATTAAGAGATAGTTTTGTTTAACAGAGTGAGTTCAAAATAAAGTGTGTTGGAATATTCTACCTACATACATTAAAATTTAAGATTCTTGAAAATGTTTATGGGACTTCAATAAAAGCTTACTTTAGATAATGTAGGCTTATAAATAGTAGATAGCTACAATAATGTCAGCGAAGAGAAACTAATGATGTCTCATGAGACAATTTTCTCTCATTAACATATCATGGTGAATTGATTGCCGCACTTAAATGGTTCATTAATAAATGGAGGCTTCGATTCCCGAACGAAACATTTATGTTTTGAAATAAGATTTAAAAAGACACGTTAAATACAGTGACGAAGCATGACAAGGATTATGCCAGAGAGAAGTTATTTTTAAATAGGTAACATAATAAGTTAGAAAACGGCTTACAAATCTTAGAAAATTAATTACTATAATAATGACAGTTGCACTCTTATTATAGGATAATTTTCTCTCATTTCCTATCATGCACAGGCGACCTATAACCTAACCTAACCCCTCACGAGCGTCGAATGGAAACGCCAAGACAGCTATATCGCGAACATAAAATTAAATACGCTAATATACTCGTACGAGGAAACTCACACAATTGGCATCTTTATGATAGTTGTTAAGTTTGTAAGTCTCGAGAAGATGCAGTGCTGCCACGAAATGGGAGAAGTCAGTAACCTGCTTCGGAAGAATTTGTAAGTTCATAAATGCCTACCATGCCATGAAAGTTTTGTAGAGTAGTGCCCGCTTCGTACATTTGACTGAGGAACACCATAATGCAAGAAGACCGTACTACGACCTAGTCTCAAGTATCATATGTACAACAACAGCATCCCCTACCAGGCCCAACTAAAGTCCACCATCCAGGTGACCCCACACAGAAATGTTAAATATAAAGGTTAAGTAGTTGGTCGGAACCATTCGGTCAATATTTAATTAATTAATCAAGTACTGTTGAATATCTACGTCACAAAATACACCCCTACAAATAACATGGAACTAAAACAAACGTAAATACATAACACAATACAACATAATAGACCCATCCGCAATAATAACCCTCTGGACGATTACGTACTCCGGCGAAATACCGCGGAATCGCATCCCGAAATCGTTTCCGCGCGAAATAAATTTGCGATAGTCGTGCGATGAAAAGCGCGCTGATAATTGGCCGGTTTCTGTAGGGTTGCCCCTTGTTCGGATTCCGAAGCGGTCGGAGTTGCATGCATTTTAGTTGGATGAGTTGGAAGCAAGTGATTGTGTTGTGATGAAAGCTTGGTAGCCTTTGAACAATGATAGGTTGTTTGATTGGCACTACTAAAATGAACGGATACTATAAGTCTCTCCTCAATTAATAGTTCCAAGTCGGGAAAAACTGAGCATTTGTACAAATAATAAAAAAAAAACTGATACCCAAACCCTGAAATTGGACACACCAAATAAGCAGAAGAATAACTTTTAAGATTCACTCGGAGATCTTGGTAAACTCATACAAGGTAGAATGAATTCAAATAAAGAAAAAAGAAAAAATCCAATAAATCTGACGGAGACAAAATTTTCAAATAAAATTTGCGATTGTTCAACCCTATGAATGCATTTGTACAATTCAGCAAGTCATATTCGGATGTCACCAGGTGATGGGATCAAAAGTACCGGTGGAAATTGGACATGAAATATAAGTACAGTGCAGAGGGTTCACAAATAACATTAACAGATAAAGATATAATTATGATAATTTAGAAGTCATAGGAATCTTTGTGTGAGATGCGGAGAAGGTTTAATTGACCGTAATTTATATTTATGGTCTTGGTTCAAAACCATTTTTTGACTTTTGAAATCATCTGTATCACAGTGAAATAATTTATAACTACTACTACTACCACTTAAGTATCAGTTCAATTGGTATGTTATTCACACGAATCTATTAGCGGGATCAAGGTCGGTTCTCTCACAATCAGCTTATAAGCACAGTGACAGTACAATCTCTTTAACAGTTACAAGGACTATTACTGATTTCGATACTATGTATTTATATTACTCTACTGCAGCCAAACTGAAAAGGAACAATAATGTAATTTATTTATCAAACAAATAAAATAATGAGAAATACTTGAAGACTTGAAAGCCTTTGTAAGTGTGAAAATTATAACCATCCATGATTTTTAAAAATATGTCTATGGGGTTCTTTGCAGATTGATCGATATCGATTTTTTTGCAACTATCATACAACTAACTACCACAGTATAAATACACATTGATGTTTGATAAGTGCTTATTTAAAATAAAAAAATAAACATTGCACTTAACATTTTTACGTTGTTACGAATATATCAAACCTACCACCATCCACTCTCAATTCCAGTATGAGTAACACCTGAATTTCAAATTGCCAAGAAAAACACTTTCTCCAAAGTCGTTACCAGTTCTCCATCTATTAAAGAATCACCGATTCCCAGTCCACTAAACCACTAGCAATGAGATAGTGGTAACTAGGGGAATTCTCTACCTAAATGAGAAATGTAAACTTTTTTTAAAATAAGTAATAGACCACTTAATGACAATACAGTACAGCAGAAAGCGAACGCAGAACGGAAAAGCTGATTGAATTAATTTTCACTATGAATAAATTCGATGTTCATTTTATATTGTCACTATGTGTGGAAGATCAAAAGTTTTACTATGGAGTGTGTACGAATTCAAAAGCAGACAGTGGTCTTAATCGTACGTGAATGTAAATGTCATTTTACTATGATAACTACACTTAGATCTGAACAACAGAGAAAAAGAGCCAAAGAATCATAGCCATACATCAAACATCATGCCAATCTGAGACTATTTTCTATTGCTGGGGGGTTTGATACATCCTCACATGGTTGATATATACAAGCTTAGCACTATAATGAAATTAAACTTAACCAGTATGCAAAACATGTGTTGTAAACATTTCAAAATAACTAACTGCTGTGTGCCTTCATAGACTCTCACGAAGAAGTTTCTACGGGTCCTTGCTGAATCTTCATGTATCTATGGACTCCATAAGACCCACTATTTGTAACCATGCTACTAGTTTTTGACATTTCATAAGTACCTACCAGTTATGGTCTAACACTTGATATGCTGTAGTACTTCTGCACCTATTCTTGTATTTATTAATAGTGTTGTTCCGGTTCATAAATTATTTCGGTTGGACAGTTTTTCGGTCTGTGTTCATTTAATTGGCTAATTATTGCCCGCAATTCTCAATGTTTGGTAACGATAAAATAGTAATTTTGAGTAATATAGCGAAAGTAGTGTATGATAACATTGGCTAATGTAGGACAAATTGGTTCATGTAATGTTTGAAACTAAATTGCAGTCTGCCTTTGAGTAATATTCTATTAGCTGTGGGAAAAAACGACGAAGCTATAGTTATGATATCATAGTCATAGTATCTTTTATCATAGATCAAGCATTGATACCACGCTGTGTCTCTTGTTTGAAACAATTTTGTATAAGCTTCCTTGATGAATTTTTGCACTGATGTTTTGTAATATCTTGTACCTCAATTGCACTCAGCTCACTAGCCTTTACCCATTGCTAAACGATACATAAACGACATACACGATATAGGCAGGGCTAGTAAAAGAACAAGAAACTTTCTCGAACCCTGACACTGCAACTCAAGATAACTAAAGATCGCAAAACTACAAGGTACTGTAGGAGTTTGTAACAAGAAGTTTTTATGTGCGCGTCCCGGCATGTAGAAATATTTAAACAAAAAAAGTAAGTAGTTTGAAATATGTCTAGAGTAAAATAATTATATATGAATGTCGGAGGACTAAGTTTGATTCCTTGAACAATAAAAGAAGTCGTGAATTCCTTAATTAAGTGTTTTTTTAACGTAGAAGCATTACGATCCCTAAACATTAAACCTGGTGCTTCTACAGTACATAGAAGTTTTCATATTTAAGAACTTCATAGTAATAAAAATATATGTCTCCGTTCTACAACAAATCACGCATATTCAAGTAACGGTACACTTAAAAAGCTTTCCTTATCTTATACAATCCAAGTACAGTGAGTTCATGCGAGGGTTATTCTAAACTAGAAGGCGAGCCCGACCAGGTTCCATTACACTAATGCACTAACACAGATGCCTGCAGCCAACATTACCCGGCAGAGCGCGGCATTTTTCAGCGAAACCCCGCTGATATCGCAGATGCTATCGCAAGATGACCCCGCATGTAATGTATGTACTTACAAACTTTTGTATGAACTCGAGGTGGATTTTAAGTGGGTCGGATTGTGTTCTCTCTGCGATCGTAACATGGTTATATAAGATAGGTAGTAAGTATGTAATAGCATAACCCTTCTATGATTAAATTCACAAAAAAAAATTGATTACCTTTGGACGCTACATATGGAAACAACAAACTAAGAGCCGTCGTATGGTGTAGCTAAACAGTCAATAAATATCCTAATATAAAAAAAAAAAACAAATTGGAAACATCAAAATATGGTAACTACAATGGGAGTATAAGAAACAGGTAACTTCGAGCCACCCACATCAATATGATAGGATGAATGGTTTGAATCTATTAACTCATCCAAAAACCATGTTTCCAGGTCATTAGGGCACCGCAGATCGCCTGGTTTCTATAAAAGCGTGACTATGTCGCAGTCATCCGAATTCGTTCCGCTAATTTTTGTCACTTTGATACAATTACATGACAATCTTTGCTGATGCGCACGTTTGAAAGAACTAGACTAGTATTGGTGGCGTTGGAATGACTACAGGCTCAGGAAGAGTAGACAAATTGGCTTCCGGATGCAATATTATTGCATTGCACAAATCTCCAATTTGTCAGAGACCAATATTAAGTACGCTCTAAAACAATATCCGCAGGTGCTCCGTCCGTGCTGAATTAGTTATCCTGTGTCGAATTTGTCTCTCTCATTATCTGCTTCATATCATATATTCATCATCATCATCATCATCAACCCATTACGTTGTCCCACTGCTAGGCATGGGTCTCCTCTCAGTACGAGTGAGATTAGGCTATAGTCCGCCACGCTAGCCTACTGCGGGTTGGCAGACTTCACACGCCGTCAAGAAAATCTCTCAGCCATGCAGGTTTTCTCACAATGTTTTCCTTCACCGTTTAAGCGCGTGATAATTAATTGTTAAGAGGAGTGTCCCTCGCGAACGCAACAATGTTGCACAGTTGTCGCTGTCTCTATCACTCGCGATGCGAACGCGTGCCCGAGAGGAGAAACAACAACATTTTCACGCGTATTTCGTATGTTCCGAATTTTGGAGATTACTCCTACAATATTGCTAATATGTAAAAAAAAAATCTTGTAAAAAAATATTCACTATATTATCTGGGTTTCCTTCGAATCAGAACTTTTCTGTATTGATACATTGTCGAGAAATACTAGCATAAAGTTGGGCCGTTTTTCAACGAAAATTGCCAATCTTTGAGCTCGTGTAACTTTTTAACCGTATATTGAAATGAAATTTTATATTACAGGAACACGTATATTAATGATAAGATTGTTACTGCAAAATTTCAATGACTTTCATTGTTTAAAATTCAAGCAAGGGCTAAACTGCGTTTGTATGGGGCGCGAAGCGGATACTATCCTCTTAATACGTCGAAAAGTCGGAGGTGCGTGCCTTGGATTCGAACTCGAGACCTTTGACTTGGCAGTCCAATGGTCATATCACTAGGCTATCACTGCTTTTTTTGTCATATCATTCAATTCAAATCTGTCATATCATTCAACGTATAATATTCACAGCTTATATAATCTACTGATTTATTAAACACATTTAATTAACTCGGCAATAATAATAAATTCAACACTGACTGGTACTTGAAACTTGTTTAAGAAGCAGATCATTAAGTAAACAGACCAAGTCTGTAGCTGGCTACACTGGCGCACTGCACTTGGGCAAGCCCCATTGTTGCATTTTTAAGATTTAATTATATGAATAATTAATAAGATTCTCCCAAGTTTCTCAGCTTTACATACTTTTGGTGGGAAAAAGCTTTGATGGTTATAGAGGGAAATAATAAGTAGCTTAGTTAATTATAAGTCTTGATTAAAGCGGAAACATTTTTTTTTTATAGCTAAGTCGGCAAACAGGCAGACTAGCCACCGAATGTAAAGACTCATCGCCGCCCATGGACACCTGAATCACCTAAGTAGTTGCTGATGCATTGCCGACCTACTATTGATTGCGAACTGCAAGAACCGCAGTAACCGAAGGGGAAGTGGCCCTCGGGCGCAAAAAATATCGGGAATAATACATTGTCGAGATATGACATGGCTCCTGTCTTTGGGTTTCATTAGTAGAACACCTAGATGGAAGTAAAAGTAAATAAGGATCCTGTTGAACTACAGACTCCTAACCTAAAAACATGCGAATGTTACAACACTAAGCTCATTAAAAAAAAAATCACAAAAATGCATAACAAAAATTACTTATTCCGAGGCGCATGTTGGCGCAGATGCCTCGGAGCAAGTAATATGATATTAAGCACAACCACGAAAGTTTCGATACGCGACTGGTTTAAAACTGCATCTTTGGAGGATGCTGAAAGGGCATAAATAACTAGATACGTGCCGCGTGCCTCGCACAAAGGCCGGGCATAGTGTTGCCTCGCGGGACTCGTCGGGTCGGACGCGTATTCTGGAGCGAGGCGATAGTAAACCTCGCTTGTAGGAATTGCGAGACAAAAATTGAGACGTTTTAATCTACTGCAATAATAGTGTGTTGGGTTTAAATAAAGAGCTACATGCCTCGCACAAAGGAAGGCCCTAGTGTTGGCCCCGAGGGACTGCTCGGGTTGAACGCATATTCTGAAAGTAATATTTTAGCGTTAAATATCATTAATGTATTAGAGTTTTGGTTAGAAGAGGTGCTGTTTTATCTTCTGTACAATATAATTAATTACACAGTCTAATCCATACTAATATTATAAATGCGAAAGTTGTCTGTCCCATCATCTTCAACCCATATTTATTCCTACTACTGGGCAGGGGTTTCTTGTCGTACTGAAAATGGGTAAGACTATAGTCTACCACGCTAGTCTTCTGAGGGTTGGCAGACCGCCGCCACGCATCGTAAAAGAAACGTAGACAAATCGTCTGCCTGTTTGTTACATTTTCACATCTAAACTATTAAACCATTTTTGGAATAATTTGATTAATTTTGGTAAGTAAATAAATAGGTCTATCTATCAATATCTTTTCATTGTATCTCGTGTATCATTGTATTCGATAGATTAGACCTTGGAGATCGAGAAAGCCTATCTTTTGTATTAAAAGGTCTATGGAATGCGAGCGTAACCACGGTAACAGCTAGTCTAGTAATTATGTACGGATTAAGTCTCTCAAAAAGGCACAATCTAGGCGGATAACACCAGGGCGTTTATTTATTTTATGTATAAAATATATTTTAATCTGGGTAGGTAGTGTTTATAATGCAGAGCATTTCGTGTCTACAGAGTTTACGATTGTTTACACTATAAATAAGTTTGTTCATTACGAAAACTTATTTCGAGAGAAAGGTATTGCTACAGTCTGGAATAAATTAACTGTGCATCAAACTGCTACAAAATTACCGTATGTTGTCGTAACTAGATGTAATGCGATCTTAAGTATATGGGACAAGAGTTTCGTAGATTCAAAATACACTATTTGGACTACAAAACAGTTCCCCACGTATAATAAATTGGTAATAAGCTCTTGCAACTGTAGGAACATGTTGAGTACAAACTATTATAATTATTATGTATTTATCATGTAAGGTAACATTTTCTGAAGAAAATAATGAAGAACATATTGTTTATATTTTCCAGAAAAAAAAAACTATAAAAAAATATATTTTTAGCTTCATAAAATACAAAATCAGTCTATTTTCCTGTTTTAATTTATAATAATTGTCTTTTTAATTTTAGAATATTGAATGTGCCTAAATTTCTGTGAAAAAAAACTGTTTGTTTACGAATGAAACTTATTCAATTATTACGTGACCTACTAACAAAGTGGTTATGGTGTTAACAAAGTTGTGTACAGTCTATATAACGTAATGGATTATGATACGTGCTCGTACAAAGGAGTTCCACTGTCCTCTGCGCACTTTTGGTCGGATGCCTATTCTGGAAACTATGCGATAGCATTGCAGTCTGCGACATTTTAAACAATTCTACATTATGATTCAATGTTCTGTAAATTAACATAGCTGGAACTACTGGAATACACGATAAACTATTTTATTTAATCGTGGCCTGAAGAACATATCACTAGAAACGTACGTTGGTGCTATTCAAGGAATAAAATATCTAATATTTTTTTCCGTTTAGAGCAATCGTCAAAAATATTGAAAGTTGCTGTAAGTGGAATACCTCAGGTGCTATTCGCTCAGGTGCTATTTGGCTGGGTGCTCTAACTGGAATACATCCCCTGGACCCCGTTGGTAACGTACAGGACAAATTTGGATAATTAGCATTATAATGGTACCTATATGAAATAGCAATTGAAAATGTACCTACCTATGCATCACGGTTGGAGTAAACACACACACGAAAACAATACACTGCCTTTTTTATCTCACAGTCATGTAAAAAGAATGCTAGATACCCCCCAACAACGGCCATTATGCGGCAGCGTGTTTCTGTATACTGCCGCAAAAACCAGAAAGGCGCCACTGTGCGTTGGCGGGAATTTTTCGCGCCAACAGTTTGATTACCGCACTATGTTGAACACTTTGTTGTTTTTGTGCATGAAGAGGCTACAAAGTTATGCAAGTTTATGTGGGAAATATTTTTACGTTCCATTCTTGTGGCGGGTTTTATTAATGCTATACAGGTTGTTTATGAAAATAGGACCCGTATTTAAATGGATGAAAGGGCGTAATATTAAGATCGTATTATAAAATCATTTTTTTTAAATCTTATCCATTTTAGAGCTTTAACCGTTTAAAGTTATAAGCGAGAAATATTTTTGATGTAAAGTTTTCAACCGACTTCAAAAAGGAGGAGGTTCTCAATTCGTCTGTATGTTTTTTTTTGTATGTTTGTTACGCGATATCTCCGCCAGTTGTGGACCAATTTTAATGATTGTTGTTTTTTTTGTTTGGTAGGTTATACTTCAGAGGTGGTCCCGTTTAAATTTTATCGAAATCGGTTGAGCAGTTTTGAAAATATCAACAAAAATCTAAAAATTGTTTACATCGATGATATTATCGTTTACTCCGAAACAACGCTGTCTTATTGGAGCAGTGCGTTTAGTTGGCTAACAAGTATTTCTAAACAAAACTTTCCACTAAAAATTACAAAATAAAATTACTTTTAACAAAAAAGTTAAACCGCCTTCAAAAAATAATAAAATAATTTTGTCTAAAACAGTTTGGGAAGTCGGTGGCGAAAATAAAAGACCCACTCAAATAGAAGTCACCGACTTCCCAAACTGTTTTAGACAAAATTATTTTATTATTTTTTGAAGGCGGTTTAACTTTTTTGTTAAAAGTAATTTTATAATTTATTCAGCGATTAAGTATTGAAACAAAAACAACAGAATATACCTATATTAATAACACATGTAATCAATTGTACATCTTTATTAATATAGGTATATTCTGTAGGTATGTTCTGTAACCCCTGTAACCTGATGTTTATCACATCAGGTTACCACAAAATGTAAAATTTTCTCAGTTGATTTAGAACGTTACTATAAATATTTTAAGGTTTAAAATAACTTGGAGAATACTGACAGTTTTGTATAAATTGATGTGCTGCTGACTGTACTTTGTCACGATATACTCGAACTATGACATACCTATATGTTTTTAAGTAGGTTTCCCGTTTTTCTGAACATCCTGTAAAGATACTATTGAAAAATTGGTGATCATTCATGTACTGTCATTGAGCACAAACCGTTAGTCAGAACTATGTTAGATTAGTGCTTAAGTACTACCCTCTTTATAGCTTAGTGTAGATAACGCAGCAGAGTTCATGACTCCCATTAGATAGCCTATTCCATTGAGGTAATAGCTCTAATCACAAGTTTTTCGCGCCATACACACACATAGTTATGCATGTAAATTCCCAGGCATAGACAATCAGCAAGCAGGTCTCACGCGCACAATCAGTGCAGGGAAGCGTAACAATGGTACCGGGGCGGACTTACTCCGACTGACTCACATCATAGACAAAAGTAATGATAACCTAGTCTTAATCAGTCATAGGTTTCAACGGGTGTTGTACAATGGAGTTTCTGGGGTGATAAATTGAGAGGACACAGTGCACCCCTCTATGTGCTGATGGTGAACACCTGGTTGTTTTAGGGATTAAGAAATCCACAGTGTCCGGTATCATCCCGAAAGGCCGATCGCATTTTGAAGTTTTCCCTCAGTAAACAAAAAAGGTGTCGAGGTAAAATGTAAGGCCTAACATTTCGAAATCATATGCGTATTCATAGTTATTTCCCGCTATAATGGTGAAGGAAAACTTGCATGCTTGAGATTTTCTTAAGGTTGCTTGATGACTATTTTCCCTGACGGAAAGAGTCTCAGATGAAGAATTAAAAAGTAAATATTCTCTGAGAAATAGATATTGTGGATCAAGGAGGTGAATTCAAAAACTATCTCAATCTATAAGAGAACATTAAGCAACATCAAAATAATAATACGAAACGAGACTGCAGACCGGATGACGCCAATAAGACTAATATATTATAAGATTACAAAAAAAACCTAGTATTAAAACAGCTATAACAAGTTTCTAGAAAAAAAAAACGTCCATATACAAAGCTATACTAGAGATTCAATGAATTAACATTGTAAAAAAGGTATATTCACGTTCTGAAAACATGGATGTGAAGAGATTTTGTAAATGGATTATGTGTTTGACAGTACGAATGACATAGGGGATAGAGCCATTGGCAAGTAGATACTGTTCCCGGATAGAGTAAATATGTTTATGGACTACATTTAGATGTTGTGTAAACCTGTGTTAACGTGCTTATGCGATATTTTGTGGCTCCGATAATGATTTATCCACCACAAAGGTCGATTTCCTTTCAATAATCATGATCTCCGTCAGTGTTGGGACACTGGGTTGGTTCCCACCCTGATGAAATGCGCCTAAATATAAGCATATTATGGGGAACAAATCTCCACAGACGGCAACATCGCAGAATATAAAAGTAACTTACGTAGTAAATAGGTACTTATTCCGCGGAACAAATCGGTCGTGTAATGAAACGTATGATGTATCACCGAGTCGTACGCGTACCTGTAACAGATTTGAACGATTTGTTAGATTCAGCCATATTATATTGAGTTATTATCAAACTATATCAGTCGTCATAAAAAGTATTGCTATATAAGTTGTGGAGTAAGCCCTACAAATCTCAATCAATAAAATGTATTTCCCGAAAGGGCGATAATTTCGTGGTGAAATATGCAGTAATGTGTGCATAAAACTGCGGTTTAATGTGTAATCACAAATTAGTATCCAAAAAACATTACAATAATCTTAAGCCAAAATTAACTTACTCAACTTGAGCGAAAATAAGTTATTTTTTAACATTATAATTACAATAGTAAAACAAAATCCAAATATCCATCTCTGAAACTAACAACTATGACTTATCACTTGAACATTTTCTAGCGGATAAAAATTTATTTGGTGCTGAGCCCTCATAGCACGAGTGTTTGTAATACCTCAATGTACCTATGTATGTATGACCCGATATTGTCTCGTTATTGAAGGCTTATTTGTTACAGCGAATATTTTCGGGACCCATTTGTTATTGTTTTGAAAATATGTTCATAGCAAAACGTAAATCGGGAAAGAGGTAAATCTAAATCGGTTTATGGGTTTCAGTTTTTTGGATTTACATAATCTTGCGTAGAATATAGAGGGTGAGTAGCCCCGGGAACACCATGTTTGTTTAGGGTTATGCATGGCACAAAGGTTCAAACACTTAAGTCTTTATTGGTTATTTGAAATTAAAAACACATCAACGATATCCTTAGTACATTTTCCGAAAAAACTAGGTCGAACTTCATTTTTTTTTTACAATTTGAATAATGGTCTGTTGTGAGTTTACATACTTAAGATATTAAAATAAAACCACGTCACCTTTTACCATTCCCCTCAGAAATTATAATATAACAAAACCTCGGATTTTCACGATCCAATTAACATAACTATTTCCTACCCAGAAATCTGCTTTAACCTCAATCAAAAAACGAGAAACACCTGAAACGTTTTAAAAAAAACGAACGCTTTGAAACAGTTATTGGTACATTTGTCGGTGCAATCCGCCGGCGACATACATAGAACTGGCATTAGGAACAACGTCTGCAAAATATATTTTATACGTTGAACACGGAAAGACTCGCATACATTGAGGAAGGATTTGCGAGGCACGTTCGAGTTGGTTGTGGTATATATTTTATAATATTTTAGAAGCGTCGGTAGCCTAATGGCTAGGGCGTCGGACTTGCGATCATATGGTTGCCGGTTCGAACCCCACCCATTGCACTACCGACGTGAACCCACTCGTAACACAAGCATTTAGCTTAGCACGAGGGGTTAACAAGAATACTAGTAATGTGTGACCCACATTGCTAGTAAGCTTTTTAAAAAAAAAAAAAAAAAAAAATATCGTATAGTATTCAATCCAGTATCCCAATATATTTCACAAGATACAAGATCACACGTACTAGATATACATAAAATAATATAATAAATCCTTAAATATACTCTTCTTCAAAAGGGTTACAAGAACAATAATAATATCACGAATTTTCATTTGAATAAACTTGAGAAAACGAACTTTTCCGAACGTAACTCAAAATATTTATATTACAGACGTTGAAATCTCCAAATTTCTACAAATTTTGATGTTTATTATCTAACCCGTTTTCATTTTATTGGGAAAATATTTGCAGAAAATCTCTGTTATGATAAAATTAAATATAATGAGAAAGTTAAAGGATATTTCTCGTATTTAATTGAAATTACATAGGTCCATGTCAACCGCAGTGGGTATAACGAAAGGGTTTTTAAAGTAATTAATTTAAAATGTTAAATAGTCATTAATGAGCTGTGTCTGTGTTCTGGTTGAATGTGTTTCCTCCCCGTCCCATATTATTCCCAAGGAATAACAGAATTCCAAAGGAATACTAAAGTAAAAAAAAATAAAAAGTTAAAAAATGACATCACCTCATTTTTAGTCCCAATTCTGGGCACTGGCTGCCTCAGTTCATAGACACAAAACGACAAGCACAGGCAATGAAGAGTGTTCAACAAAAACTCACTAACGAATGCACAAATGGGATTCCGAATGTATCTCACCGGAGTTATAAGCCGAGTTAATTGAAAACTGCATCGATCGTCGTCCACGCCGAACGATGGTGCGACATTTTTATTTTGTCGCAATACACTAAATAGAAAAGGCTGTATAAAAAGAAGTCATAGCCACTCTTTTAATTTTTATTTTCAATAACATTGTATTTTCAGTTTTTGCTTGTAGCCAACATACGGTTTGTTTATGGCTTTTTGTCCGAATGCAAATATTTGACATCAGCGGTCCTATTGAGAACGAATTCTTCAAATCAACGTCAGTGACATTCTATCAAAAATGTCTCAGCATCAGCAAAAATGACATTAATTTGACAGTTGTTTTTTTTTTAACTTCGGAAAAGACGTATCCCTAAACAGCCTTTACTGCGACGGAGGTTGTAAGTCTCAAAATTTTAAATCTTTCCCTCATGACTGAAAGTTGGCAAGTAGACGATAACTCACGAAGACGAATTATCAAGGGGGTAGGACATTTGCATAGTGCACGTGTGGTTAGCGTTGTTAGCTCACAAGTTCACAGGTATAGTTGGGGGATTGGTTTACTTTACTGTTAAGACTGCATTGTTCAGCTGTCGATGAAGTTAAATTACTCTGTTAGAACCATTGTCCCTCGTTGCACTTGGACTTGATGGACTTTCAAGTCCGACACGTTAATGCATTGTTTCATCAATATTTTTTATTGGTATGTTGTGACTGGTCGATGGATTGGACGGATGCTCGAATAATTTTCGTGATTGTAATTCAAAGTTTTATGGCAAAATAACGCAGCCTAAAATAAAAATGCTTGCTTAAAAATAGTTTTCTGAAATTACTCTCTCCAAAGAGTTTCTGTTTAAGTTGTAGTTCTCCACAAACGAGCTAAGCTAATATGACCTAAAAACGTCTGTAACACGGAATAACGGTAATTAAACAATTTACTTACTTAAATGAATCAAAACGTAGTGCGGTACAAATCTGACAGGCGGCGGGATCACGTCGACGTCACAATAGTTAATGCACTTCTGGATTTACATACCGCGAAATGTATTTATTTTTACCAAATTAGGCGCATATTTGAGCTCATTTTAATGTACGGCTAACTAGTTAAAGTTATGCTAGTGTTATAGAAAATTTAGAGTGGTCAGTGTGTCATGTTAAAGTTAAGGCTCTAAGGACCAGAAAATAAATTTTGTTATAAGGTGATATACAAAAGAATATTACAACAATAAAAGACCCAACAATCCTAGTCGTTATAATTGACCAAAATCATACTAAACAAAATTGTGTGGACATACTCTAGGTACTGATAGATTTTGGTCAGGCGAAGAAAGCACTTACATCTAGTTTTTTAGCAATCACTCAAATCTGGGATTTACTCAGTAAATTTTAAAAACAGTAGGTTTACTACTATTTTTCTATATCAAAATCTATCTTCAAGTTACCAAGGCTCAAATTTGAGTGTTTTCGATAAAAACTTATTCGAGCGGTCAAATTTAATAGAGCTCAGCAAAAAACGGGGGAAGGAGAAAATATAAGTAATTCTAGATTTTTCTCACCGATACTTGGTCACAGAGAAAGTAAATAAATTCAAAGCTTTAGATTAAATAATGAATACTACACCTGTAAAGAGAGCTCTCTTTTGAAAGCAAGTTTTTAAGAGACGAGTTTAAGCAAATGCTTCCAGAAATTTAGATTTCAAAATCCATTACAAATTTCCCACATGGAAGCACAAGGCGACGCTTAAAGTTGTCCGATTCTTAAATATACAAATAATAATTACTAAAGCTGTATCAATTAAGAAAGTGGAGTATCCTTACTTGAGAGGTATACTTCTGTCCTCTGTTTCACTTAAATTGGCTATTCCAATTAAGTAGATGTCGTAAGGAATCTAGGACAAAGCGCCTGTGTATCTTTTCATAGCAATGATCATTGTATGAATATCTTTGCGATAGGCCGTAAGAAAAATACATGTAGGTATTAAAGAATACAGTAAAATATGCGATCATTGATAGCCTGGTGATATGACCATGGATCCAAGTAAAGCATATACTGCCACACCTTGTGAATTTTCGAAATGATCCACGTATTAATAACTAATTATAACTAGCTTAAAAGGTGAAGGAAACATCGTGAGGAAACCTGCATGTTTGAGAGTATTTTTGGAGGGCATATGAAGTCTGCCAATCCAGCGTTAATCTAACATAGACTATACGCTAACCTTGATGATTGATAATAGTATGGTATTTACGTTCTTATCATGACGTAGACTTTCCTAAACTTACCTCAGCTTAAGAAACACCTGTATTGTAAAGACTAATTTCAGCTAATTTCAAAAGCTAAATGAACTGAGGATACTAGAGTTAACTAAAACAGTGACATTTAGCTAATTAGTCGTCAAAGTTACTCTCGGCATAAACCGAGTGAGGCGTAACCTAGTGCTACGATACGATTTAAATAAACTTCAGTCGCTTATTGGTGTTATTTATTTTCGGGTCTACTTCCACTATGCTGTAATGTTCATTAATAGAACCAATTTGTTGTAACCATTACAGTCTATTCTTAGGTAATACATGTTGGACGTGGCTAATATTTAGTCTGTACTATTAACAAAGAGATCTAGCTTGGCAAAACTGAAAAACCGATAAAGAAGGTCAATAAAATTAATTCAACGGTGCCCGTACCGCTCTCTTGAGACCAGAACAATAGATTTTGCACTGTGTCTATAACATGGGATTTACATTCCATTACGCCTGTATTCTCCGAAAGATTAGACAGAGGTAATAATAATATAAATAACGAATGTATATTTACATTTCGCCAGAATGTTTAGGTCCCATGTAATATGAGGCGAGGCTATTGCCATTTTTTTTTTTAAAAAAAGCTTACTAGCAATGTGGGTTACACATTACTAGTATTCTTGTTAACCCCTCGTGCTAAGCTAAATGCTTGTGTTACGAGTGGGTTCACGTCGGTGATGCAGTGGGTGGGTTTCGATCTGGCAACCACATGATCGCAAGTCCGACGCCCTAACCATTAGGCTACCGCCGCTTAAGCGGACACAAATCAAGACTCCGAGTTCCTACTGAAAATATCATAGACAAACACAATAACACTTTACTCAACCCGGGAATCGAACCTAGGACCTCTAACGTAGCAGCTGCGCTTAGGACCACTAGACTAATAAGGCAGTTTCATAATATGGGATTTAAAAGTTAATAATAATTCATACTGACATAGTGTTTGTAAAACTTGTGTGTTTGTGAACTTTGATGAACGAAAGAAATAGATCACACGCTGTTGTACGACAAACCTCTTTAATTGCATTTCAATTTGTTAGACAAAAATACACTAACACAGAGACGAAAAAGTGGAAGTAAGAAACAAAGTGATCAAACAACATTCAAACTATTTTAACTCTCCTATGGAGTGGATGGTTACCCGAATCTGGAAAACTTTAAATTATTCTCAAGTAGTTAGCAAATGAGGGTAGAAAGCTGACAGCAACAAATGGAAGCGCTTTGGAACGGCAATTTCATTATTGTTCAAACGTTCCAGATTTGATAAAATGCACTTTTGTGAGATATTATTCGTCCTACTCTGAAATTAGCTATATTGCTTACACGTTTCTGTTTTCTTGTTTATTTTCCTTTTAAGGTTTGGATGTTCACTAACGATTAATTTACGTGTTTTTTTAAGACAGTTTATATAAGTGTTTTAAGGTTAGTTTTCTAACTAAATAAATAAAAAATTATAAATGTTTATAGAATTGTCATCATAACTTTGGTCCTAAGGTCCTGTAACGTCATTCATTTTCTGGTCCTTTTGCATATTACATAAAATGGGAATTTAAACCCCAATCAAATGTGGTTGCTATAAAAGTACTCTCACACACGAGCGTGCAAGTCTAATTCAAAACGCTCTATAAACAAGAGCGGGCCATCCTGAGGCAAACTTTTCCCGACACTTAATGTAAGTTTAAGCGCAGCCGCGTGCGTGAAACTGCCCTAATCACAGTTTGAAGTCACCGCCCGCCCGTGGTCAGGGGTGATACTGAAACTTGCGAGGATGGCCGATGGTCGGCTTAATGAGACGATTGTTTTATATTCAAATGTGTGTGTATGATATTCAAGACATTTGTGTTAAATGAAGTCTATAGAATGCTGTTTGAAGTCTGATGCTTTGAGCAGTCAATAGTAACTTAATATTAAAGCTTAATATTAAGGCTTTAAATTCAGTAGTATAGTGTTTTTGTACAACTGTATATTGAATAAGGCGATAAATGTATAACATTATTTTACACGAGAGATGCTTTTAAACTTTCAACGAAACGAGAACGGGTATTTACTCATACGTTCGATACGTTCTGATCTTACTCCAAAACATGATCATCTGAGGATTTTAAATTTTATCACAATGGAGTAAAATTCATGACAGTTGTAGTATCATCTTTATTCTGAAACATTCCTTTATTGTGGAAATACACTCCTTATTTTACTACATATTATCTTCAACAGTTTGTACACATTGAGCATCAGGAGCGCTTGTATTTCCAAGCAAATAGCAGTGATTTTCGTAGTGCAACTTCTAAACTTCTGTTCTTTCAACCCCATGCATAGTGACGCTTAACTAAATACAAACTAACGTTCGCCAAGTTGACGAAGGTCAGGCGGCGACCACCTGGACTAATGACTAATGCCGGCTAATCTTGGCCCTTACACCAGATGGATACGGTAATTAAGTTCTGTACTTTATTCTACCGACTTAACTTCTTTTTTTTCTGTGCAGATGAGGTCGCGTTTAAGGACCGTTAAAGGGAAATTAAATGATGTTCTTTTTAGATTATGGCAAAGGGAAATGAATTAGTAACTATTTTCATGTTATCAAAAACCTGATTGAAAAACATTTGGCAAAAATGACTAGTTAAAGCTGACCGAAACTGCTAAGTTGTTGGATATGTTTTTTAGGAAATGATATTGGGATTCTCCTTACTCATAATTGTCAAATGTCTGTCACTCCACATTTAACCACTTACTACTTATCGAAAAAAAATTACATTGGTACGAAACTAAGCATTTATTATCGAAATCACATGAAAATCATCGATATGTTTAACAACTCTTCTTTAAGCACCAAAAAGTGTTCACCTTTTACCTTCGGATCGCATAAACATCGGTATTGAACACAACTGGTTCAAGTGAAAGTTGTGCCTTTTTGTGAACCGGTCGCAAACTAGTTCTTTGTGTATATCAATCTTTTCCATAATTTCACCACTTTTACTTTAAGCACGAAAGGGCCCGGTGAGTTTTATGGTGGACATTAAAATTCCATCACATTGATGATGGTGGTTCAATAAACCATATTCTACACAGTTGTACGATAGGCTACAAGTAAATTAAAGAAAGGATAATATCTAAGAGCAGTGTCCTTTTAGATGTTAAAGAAATTTATAATAAAATAGTTCGTAATCTAGTAGCAGTATTGCTGGACACAGAAATCTTAAGTAACATAACTCTGACCACGACCAAACGTAGTCTTTTACTAAAGCAGCATTGAAGCTCACAAATATCACTAAGAATTTAACCATCCAAAAACTTATATTTGACCACAGAAAGGCTCTCAACAATTTGTTTTTCTGAAAAGTCGTAACTTCTCCGACTGAAGCCTATAGCAAAAACCGTTAACTCAAAGAAGCCTCCTGTAACTTGACAACACGGAGGCAAAAACAGACAACCAAAAACTTTGACCAGCAGTGGGCCGTGACTACTGTCCTCCGGGTTAATAGAAGGGGTTGAATTATAAGGGTTGAGTCAAGTTTGTGGTCGCTCCTTAGTTAGTAACAACTGCAAATACGTCACAAATTACACGACTACATGGTAATTAAGGATTTAGTTGAGAAAATAATTGTTACAACTCCAAGGGTTTAATTAAGAGCTTGGATGCCTAGGAGTATTATGTTACTTTTTTTGGAGAAAATATAAACTTCATGAGTAAACGCCCACTGCGAAGGAGTAGTTAGTTAATTAATAAGCTATGACAATTTATCAGCTACGTTAATTTTGAATTCAAAGATCTTATCATGAGGCTTAATAGATCCTACAATGAAGCCTTTAACGCCAGTCCTAGTGTGAAGAAGTACCGGAGAAGGTAGTTACAATTCCCGGACACGATAGCGAGCGAAGCGGTTGAGTTCGATTCGTCAAGTGTATCTGTGGTTTTGTGAGCCGCTTGGTCCTTTGGTACGAACGGGATTACACCTTTTCTGTTTAGTTCCGCGTTAGAGGATGTTACCAGTGCTTCGATTTCTTATGGTGTTACCTCCTGTAAAACATAGCTAAGTACAAGTACATTAAAATCTAGGAAATGTGCGAGAACAGAACTATTACCTAAATTACTTGTTAATTGCAGTGCTTGAAAAATTTTAATGTATTCTGGTACCTGTTCACTTGCTAAATAGTAACTAATTATATAGGCGATTAAATATCATAGATTAACATAACATACCATCACGCCTGTATTCCCCGAAGGGTTAGGCAGAGGTGTACTTAATGTACACCCACAGTTCGCCGGTATGTTTTAGGTCCCACGTTATAGGGGGCGAGCCTATTGCCATTCACCGGGCACAAATCCAGACTCCGAGCTGCTACTGAGAATTTCATAGAAAAACCCAATAACACTTTGCTCGACCTGGGGATCGAACCCAAGACCTCTAGCGTAGCAGTCGCGATTGAGACCACTAGAACAACAAGGCAGTCGTTGGTCTAGTGGCCAACTGGTAAATATCATAGATTTCAGTTGTTAAATACACATTTTAGTCACTTTCAAACATTGCGGACACATAAATCTTTTTAAATAAAGTATCTAGTGCTTCAATTAATGCAGTGCACTCGAGTTAATCCCGGGATACGGCAGCTAATTTCGGTCACCGCAGCCCGGGCCGGCTCAACCTTCGGTTTGGCGAGTGGACCGCGGTTTGAGGGTTGTTACTTATACTTTGGAGAGGTCCTAGTCCATGAATGAGGGTGTATGCGATACTTAAGGATTACTCGTGACTTTTTCATGGAACGATATGAAGTACTTACTCAATTGGGTTTATTATACGTTCACGAATTTTTTTAGCAAAACCTGTTTCAGATGTAAAAAGTTCAACTGTTTTTTACATATGTTATAAGTCAAACCTCCTTACACCATGATAATTTTTGTCATGCTTTTTACACATATACATTTGGAACTTACGGACATAATCTAACATGATTGAAGATATTATACATGCATATATTTTTAATCAACATTGAATCCTCGCAAATCTCTTATAATTAAACCTTCGCATTTCTCATAAAGGCCGTTTCAATACAAAATACATGAAAGAGACGCTGAGCTAGAATTAAAAAACATTTAAAAAATTAAAAAGGAGACGCAATTGAGATGCGGTTGCGATGACTGAATGGTTTAACGCTTAAACGAACGTTTTATATGTATATTTTATATATTCTTCTCGCAGTAATTAAATTAAGTGTTTTGTTAAACTGTTTCGTAGTCGGAAAATTGAGGATTGAGCATGAATTTATAATAATCGACTTTGCATTTAAAAATCAATAAACAATATACTATACACATACATAATACAGGTAATCGATTCTCATGTTATTTAGTCAAATTAATATTTACTAATCCAAAAACAAAATACTTCTTAGTGGTTATTCATACCACATAGTGGAGGGGTCAGCCTTCGATATTTCCATCCTCCCCACTTCGTTATATCCAAGACATCTCTTGGGAAACCTTACACTCATGTCCATTGCTGCTGTTCACCTTGCCTTGGGCCTTCATTGGCACTTTGACCGGAAAGGGAAAGCTATATTAGTGCCATATTATCGACTTAAGTTTGGTGTCCTCCTCTTTCAAATGGCCACAGATATTACTAATACTCTCCTTCCACTAATCAAAACAATCTGCGACTTAAATATCGCCAACAAACTCTCTCCACCCTGTAAACTGTTTATCGACACGAGAACTTAGTTTACCTTCTGATAAACCACATTGGGCTTAGTGCTACACACAACAACTACTCCCAAATCCACTTTAAACTTCACGACATAAAGTTTGCTTTTGATTGGTGATGTATTTAAAGGTGTTTGGAAAACAATGGGTGCTAAAATGGTAAATTTTATCAAGAGGTGAAACTTTTCATGAAATGAAATGAGGTTTTCATTTGCTGTGCATTTGTTTCAGGTTATAATGAGGTATTGACCTTTAAGTCAATAGAGTGATTATTTGTTCATTGACCTTAAAGTAATTGATAGAGAAGTTAAACAACAAGAGGTTTACCTAAATCAAGAGTTCGATATAACCCTGACATTGCACGTGGAAGTCCTTATTCATCAACTAATGCCTGAATAAAGCAAATTAATTAAGACGGAGATGATTTTAAAAATAATTAATACGGCCCCAGGCCACGGTAACAATTTCCAGAATTAGGGCAGACAGGGCAAACACACAACAAAAACAAGTAATGATTGGACAGAGATTCGACCTCACTATCACAATGACTAGCGGACAAGTGTCCGGATATGGCGTCTGTGACACGTCCATCACCTCCGGCCTCCTGAGCAAAAGAGAGTTAAGTGACGTCTGACCGATGGATATCATACATACTCACACGAATAATACAGTCAAATTAAGAACCTCCTCATTGTTTTCCGTCGGTTAAATATTAGCCCATGTGGTCAAGACGTGAGAATAGTTTAGAAGCTCTAAAAAAGTCAATAGGTATGTCAATAATTATTATAAGAATAGCAAAAAGCTTATCAAAACATTATCTTTCTCTCCTTTTTCGGGTTTGATCGGCTAAACTCGCAGTGACAAATTAGTTTTGTTTTCCTTTCCCAAAACCCAAATGGAAATTATCCAAAAACAACATACATGACCTTTTCGACCCCACAGTGATTAGACGCGTTAAACCGAAATGGTGTTAATTGAACCCATGCAATCAAACGGCCCATACAAACATACCCGGTAGCCATACACCCCTTGCAATACATAGCCAAGCACCCCAATATGGGGTAGATATGTATTGGGAGGTTGTCTACCAAGCCTATATTAATCGGCGGTTCGATAATCGGTAATTACGTTTGCTTGATAAGGAAAGGGATGGTGTGGATAAATGTAGTCTCAATCCAATTGGTAAAACGGAAGTTTTGAAAGAAATAATGATCAATTATTCGTAACTTGGTCCTTTGAGTCAGAATAAAAACCTTCATTAATTTCCTATTTTTTTCTAATACCTGCTTAGTGATGAAACTTCAACTGCAAAATGAATTCATTCCCAAAACTTAAATACCTATGTGATCCATCTTTGATGTCGTCATTCGGCGGAAACTCATCAACACCAACCCATTAATTAAAATATGTTCCGCGGTTTTTTAGAAGAATAACCTCCATTTTACGAGCCCGGCTGGTTACTGATGCAAAAACTAGAAACTATGTAGAATGTATAACGCAGTAGATCTTGATTGTGGAGCAAAATGGACATAATTGCTCGTGGATGGACGACGGGGCAATTTAAAAAATTAACATGGCAGCGGCCAGGAATGGCTCGCTACGTAATTACCGAGTTTGTGAAATGTTAGTTCTATGTGAGAATTTTAAAGGGCTGTCTCTCTTTGTTGACTAGAATAATAAAAACTGAAATTTGGTAAAAAAAAGTGTGATTGAGTAAAGAAAGGCGTGATTGCATGTAAACTTTTAAATATTTTCAATGATTACATCTTATTTTATATTCCATTTTAATACTTTATGTTGGCTGTTTTATTTCAAAAGTTATTTAACAAAATAAGTTACCAAACATCCTTTCGCCACTTATTTCGATACTTATCTGTAACAGCAAAAATTCAACAAAAAATATATGACGAAATGACTCGATACAAAACAATTTTAAATTTTCTTTACTGTGTACAAATGTTGATACAGCACATAAAATGTTTTCTTCTTTTATCCCCTGGTTTAAAAGCCAGCAATACAAGAAAGGAATATAAAAACCTTCACCAAACGTCAGAGGGCATCAAGCCAGGTTTATGGCCGAGTGTCGGCGGGTGTGACACGTGGCCGCGCAATGAAATGTCACGTCTGTTTCTAAATGTTTTATATTTTAAGCTATGACGAGGTTGCAGAGGGTAGGGTTGTCGAAGTAAATAGGAACTTTGATTTTTTTTAAGCTTGTGTGCGGTAAGATGATTACGAGTGTCTGACTGCACATTATAAGAAAGTACATCGAAGCACAAGACATATATCATGACGCCTGCAATGTCCAAATGTTTAGATCTCATGCAATAAGGGGCGAGCCTAGTGTCATTGATGGAGCCGGACCCCAGGCTGCCACTAATAATTTCTTAGAAAAACAAAATATAGTTACCAAAACCACTGCTAAGACAAATATTACTAGTGTGTCTCACTGCTGGGAAAACATATTTACATACATAATTATTCTACCTCGCTTTTCTTCCCAATAGAAGTGGGATTGCCACGCCATCTAATTTTTAAGACGCACGATGACTTCGAGTCATATAAAATAAAATAACACAACTATTTAGTGACCATATACTCCCTTCTATAATATACGTAGTTTTCCCTTTAAACCAATAAAAGTTTCAAACTAAGTGATTGAAACACATCAATACTTGAGTCCGCATGAAACCCACTAGAACATTCACAAATAAATCCACGATACTTCAAACTGCTAACGTAGAGTGCATTCTCAATAACATTTGCAATGGAAAATAGACTTTAGTTTGCACACAATAAAAATGCAAATGTATTGACAAGTGTCCTGAAATAGTTACTGCGCTACAGGCTGCTTAGAATGCAAATCATATAAAGATACGGTATACAATTCTCTTTTTGAGTTTTATAAAGAACTAAAAGTTTTAGGGGAGTTTTAGTGAGAAAAAAAGCTGCTTTGATGTTCATAAATGCAATATACTATACATATTGTCTCTAACTGTTTTTATTAGTACAATGTACCTAATAAGAGAAATTCCGATCCAACTTACACACGGCTACAGGTCAACCTATACAAAACCAGTTTAAGCTGAACTTGCATTGTACAGGCTTTCTTTACAAGACGAGGCCAGCGTAAACTGGATTTGTATAGCTTGATGTGTAGCCGTGCGTACAAGATAAAAAACATGACCAAAGTAATATGTTGTGTAGATCTCATGTATGGAGGAAGTGTGTTGCTATTAAAAAAATTACTTTTAACAAAAAAGTTAAACCGCCTTCAAAAAATAATAAAATAATTTTGTCTAAAACAGTTTGGGAAGTCGGTGACTTCTATTTGAGTGGGTCTTTTATTTTCGCCACCGACTTCCCAAACTGTTTTAGACAAAATTATTTTATTATTTTTTGAAGGCGGTTTAACTTTTTTGTTAAAAGTAATTTTATTTTATAATTTTTAGTGGAAAGTTTTGTTTAGAAGTACTTGTTAGTCAACTAAACGCACTGCTCCAATAAGACAGCGATGTTTCGGAGTAAACGATAATATCATCGATGTAAACAATTTTTAGATTTTTGTTGATATTTTCAAAACTACTCAACTGATTTCGATAAAATTTGAACGGGACCAACTCTGAAGTATAACCTACCAAACAAAAAAACAATCATTAAAATCGGTCTTCAATTGGCGGAGATATCGCGTAACAAACATACAAAAAAAAAAAAAAAAAAACATACAGACGAATTGAGAACCTCCTCCTTTTTGAAGTCGGTTGATAAAATATTCTACAAATGATTGAATTTTGTTAACATCCTGTAGCTGTAATATAATTGAAAGAAAGGAAATACCCGGATCAATGTATTGGCTCGTGTCGTTGACCTGTAGTTGCATCCCTGACGAAGACGCCATGTTTAGCAATAGCAGCAAATAATTTACTTACCAAGAACCAACCCTTTAATGCCGAAAGTATTAGACATACCTGTAACAAAAGGATGGTACATTAATAATTTATTTTGTTTCGTTTTACACAGTGCAAAGTTTCAATTACCATCATACCATCACGCCTCAATTCCCCGAGAGGGTAGGCGGAGGTGTACTTTGTACTATTGTACACCCACCGTTCGCCGGTATGTTTAGTTCGCATGTAATAAGGGCGACCCTATTGCCATTAACCGGGCACAAATCCAAACTCTGAGCTGCTACTGGGAATTTCACAGAAATAATCAGTGATAGCCTAACGGTGTGGTCGTTGGACTGCAAAGTCATAAGGTCACGAGTTCAAATCCAAGGACCACCGCGGACTTGCTTACATCGTGAGGAAATCAGGCATGCCTGAGAGATTTTCTATAACTAAGGACTATATGACGCTATGATTTGAGATTTCGATCCACCAAACAATTTGTGGAACGCATTTAAGTAGAAATCGAAGCCAAATACTCGTAGAATGTATCACGCAAACCCATCATTACCGTCATCACATCATCGTTAACCTACCATTATATTTTCGACCGAAAACCATAGATTTCTCGTAAAACGTTACATACATAATAAAAAAAGAAAGTGTAGGCAATCAACAAAAAATGAAATGTATGTATTTCCTTATAAATATATATCTAGCATGTTCATATTAGGTATTAGTATGTATTACTAAATATCTTAAATATTGATTAGTTTGTCATTAAAAGATCTCTACTACTCTAACAGATATACAATTTAATGTTTACCTACCTACAGGCATTTCTTAAAAATAAATTAAATTAAAATAAATGAAATGAAATGAAATGAAATGAAATGAAATGATATTTATTTCTGTAAATAGATCTTTTCAGGACACTTTTACGAGTCGATTTTTACATTTTTTTTTAACTAGATGGCGCCGACGTTTCCTATCTGACGACCTCTGAGAAGAAACGTCGAAACAAACTCAGAGAATCATGGTCTCTTTTAAAGTCCAGACAATAGTTGTTGTTAGATATGCGAGTTTAACAATGTAGGGCAAAATCTGAACAGGCCTTTTGAAGAAAGAGCCATAGCAGCTTTGAGTTGACCTGTCCTAACTGACGGCACGCATACATCAGTCATCGTGTAGCTCAACCATTTTATATAATAAATAAATCAATAATGTAAGGTAAGTAAGTATAATAACAGACTGCCTCGTTAGTCTAGTGGTTCTAATCGCGACTGCTACGCTAGAGGTCTTGGGTTCTTCTATGAAGGTGTTACTGAGTTTTTCTATGAAATTCTCAGTAGTAGCTCGGAGTCTGGATTTGTGCCCGGTGAATGGCAATAGGCTCGCCCCCTATTACATGGGACCTAAACATACCGACGAACTGTGGGTGTGCACTTAATGCACACGCACAGTTCGCCGGTATGTTTCACCTCTGCCTAACTCTTCGGGGAATACAGGCGTGATGGTGTGTTATGCAATCAATTAATCTTAAAATTTGAATAAATAAATGTGGTAGCTAAGGTGGTGTGGTAAGGTGCTAGTGGTCCTAAGCGCGACTACTCTGGATGTCATGCACAGCATATCAAAAGTATTTTCTTTCTTTCAACGTATAGCTACGTCTTTAAAAATAATTACTTACGTTTATAAACACTGCAAACGTAACGTTAAAATGCATGTAATTATTCCATACAATAAATAATCCATACGTTATAAGACGTTACATGTATATCGACAATCGAATACGTTATGAATAATTACCGCCAAAGAGTTTCGTATTTAGGCAGCTAACCTGCGTTTTGACACAATACACATCTTTGTCAAAACTCAAATATCGATATATTTTTTTGTCGATCGTACAAAGGCAAATTCCAACTGCCTCTTTGCCGAACAGCAGCGCTATGTTATGTTACGTCATCAATCTAATGAAACATTTCAATATTCAGACTGTTTAAACTAAATTATATTTTTAGTTATCAATAGGAAACCTAAATTACTTGTTCAGAAATTATTATTGGTGACACATTTACCACAAATTGAAAACTTAATTTAACTAAGTGTTCAGAATCACTTAAACTGTGTAGTATATAGAAATAATTAATTTGTACCTACATAGACTTTAATAGGTATATTATTTAAAAAACAAATAGATTTATTTGGAACCTAAAACATTTTTAACTTTTGAAAAAGGTACGTACGTACGTATCGCGTAACAAAAACGCGATAAATTCGAGTATTGAGAACCTATTTCGTTGTTTCTTTATTAATTTGATAGAATATAGGTACTTCGTGGTTGCTCCCATCCCATATGGACATATACATTAGGTTGGTTTCTGATTCTGTCCATCAAATCTGAAGATACAATACAGAATGCTTGGTCAGTTTTCCAGTAGGCGACTACTAGCCAGATGTAGTTACGATTTGCGGAAGGCGTCTGGAGCTAAAATCTATTCTTCATCTAGTTCTTGTATCCCGGGACCCTTATGTACATTGGGCTAGTATAGTCAGCTATAACTTAGTAATACTGGTTATTCTATGCAATAGCATTCAACGGATTAATTGCACATTAAACGTCGTATTGTTTAGTTTAAATGCAGTAACGTGATGTTACACATTGATGTTATTACTAAACGGACGATACGGTGATTACGCTTTGCATAATTATTTAACTAAGTACGGAAATTCTCGATGATGGCGTTAAATACGTACGTATTGATTATAACAGACTACAATTAGGGCCCGATTTCCATCATCACACAGCATCCCCCGGCATGTTTGGATCGCTTTGCACCAAAGGCCACGTGTACGATTCTCGGAAAAAATATTGTTTCCTATAAGTAATATTAAACGAGTCAAAATTGTGTATGGGACATTTTAAAAGAATACAACGCTCGATAACAATTAATTGTCTAAGTTGTCCGTAATTAATTGCTTGCTTGGTTAAATTAGTGATAATGCCGCGCATTGGCGATAACTATTTTATAACAATATATTTCGAGTGCAACTTCAATAAAATGCAAATTAATTAAATAATTATAGCAATTTCAGCCAATCTCACTCAAGTTAATTTTATCAAGTTGATTAATTACTTCAAGTATAGATTACGAGAGTAATACAAAATCAGCTAGCTGTTAATTTTATATACTACGATTCTGTAGTGTCACATTTATATATTTATCTATAGTTTAATAAGATTATACAATCCAACAGGTTGTTACATAATCTATCATAGTTTTTATAATAAGAATCTTTATCATATCAGGTTATAAATGCAATCAAGGTACATAACAAACTACCCAATTACCTTAAAGATCCACCTAGCTTACAAAAAGGTCTTGTTTAAAAAAAGTAACAGAATGGCTTTTAGATAAATGTTTTTATAACCTTAAAGATTATTTATGAGAAGCAAATTGTAACAAATTAATGTTGATATACTATTCAATTCTTATCTCATCAAAATTATAGTTTTGACATGAATTAAACTTGACATTTGTAATTTTAATCATAACTAAATTGCTGCCAATTTGTATAAATGTTATTAGCTTAAATATTTTATAATTGCAATCTTTGCTAAGTATTGTCGTGGTAGAATGTACGTACCGAACTCGGGACCGAATTTAAACATCTGTACTACATTCTTTCGAAATAAATTATTTGATTTATACATATAAATATGTAGGGACGTCCCCTGCTGAACAAAGGCCTTCCCCAAAGGTTATCACAGTGACGGTTACATGTCGCCTGCATCCAATGACTCAGCGACCTTTCCAGATCGAAGTCAATCTCGTTGGAGACCGCTGAACAGATTTTGATAACATTTTGGCGAGGAGATAAATTGCAGTTTAATGAAGGACATAGCCTAGGTCCTTTTGAAACGCGAGGCATACCGCGGGCAACAGCTGGTCCTATGTAATATCATTGCACTACACTATCAAATTGACTGAAATAACATTTAATTACATTAATACTAAACGTTACACAAAACAAACTATGCAAAAATAATAAACTAGACACTAACTTTAAGTCAATAATGATCAAATTCGTTTGGTTCATGTGAAAAGTAAGTTTGTACACGGTTATGCTAGAAATGTGTCAAAGGGCCGAAGGTCAAGTTTAAACAACAAAGTAGTGTCGTTATTTGTATTAACAATGACAAAAGATGACCCATGTTATTAGATAACCCCTCCATGTTACAATGTATTTCTTTTAAAGTGCGGTAAATCCTGATGTATCGTCATTTATCCTCCGCCCAATATGTCTGTACAGTACTTTAACGAAATAACTGCGCTCATCTGAAGTTAGCCATTTTAAACTCCCATCAAAATTGCTTAATTTAGTGTTTTTATGTATAAAAATAGTAGCGTATGGACGCTTGCAACACCAGGGGTATCCCTTTAAAGGAAAGGAAGGGGAAGGAGAATAGGAGCAGGAAGGGGAATGAGGGAGGAATTGGGCCTCCAGCGCGCCACACTCACCGTACGAATCGAAACAAACAAACGAATCGATATTCGGTGGGAGACGATTTCTTCTTTCGATGATTATTTCTTGATTTCTCCTTTATTGATGTCATATCCGCAAAAAGATCTTCCAAGATGCTGCAGCCACTTCAAGAAATAATAATTCTAGAAATGCAGGCGTGACGGTACGATATGATAAACTAAACAGTTTAAAGCATTTCGTACCTGTTCTTCTGGCTATTTCTGGACAGGATGCAGTGGAAACTGTGATGACAAATGACTGCGGTACATCATACAGCAGCTATGTATCACCCATACAAGTGTGCCATTCGCGCCTCCATTACACTGTGGCATACACACAGCGAATGGACAACCAAATACAATTGATAGTCGACAACGTCGATGAAAGTTAAAATGGTTTTATTCTTTTAGTATTGTGCCGGTAACGGTGACCGATTGGATCTTTGTTTCCCTGTATTTTTGTACAGGCCGAGTGGCTCTCTTTTCTATTGACATTTTTGACAATTGAAAGCTTTTTATAACCCTATTTTGCAACATCTAACCCGATTTTGCGTACATACTCTTAACTTTTTAAAACGCTTTTATAGCTCTAACAGTGTAAATCTTAGAAGTTAATTTTAACCTACTTCTAATTTTACCCTACTTTTATTTGAAGCTGCAAGTCTACAGTTCCCTTCAAGTAATCCAGTCTTAAATGTTGCATTCATATTCATGAGTTTATCACTCTTATAAATTAGCTCTAAACTTTGGCCAAAGCTGTTTTGGCGTTCCGCATAGAATTAAAACATATAAATACTATAAAAAGCTTTAGTTTTTGATAAGAATATAACAAGTTATATTCTCTTCCATCGAATAGTATATACTTCGTCTTTATTTCACAGTGTTATGCTTTATGCACACCCAACTCAGCACACCATGTCACATAAAATCTGACACCACAGATAAAAACAGAAAGTTCACTTCGAATAATGTTGTTGTCCCTTGCAACAATAGACAAACGAAGCGAAAGTACAGAATTAAAAGCGGATTTTAAGATCTTCTCTATATATAAATATGAACAGTTGATGATTCAATTTTCAATTTATAACAGATCCTTAATAGTTTATCATGTAATACGATTTCAAATCTGTTTCGTTATAGAATAAAACTAAAAGACCATCTATATTTTTGTATTTTTTAGGCATTCGCCATTCAAATATTATTAAAGTGAAATTGAAAAAGTGAAATTTTAGTGAAAGAAAACTACTAACGTAACCTCAGACGTAAATTAAAAATGTGAAGGCAAATTTTGAATAGGCGGGTGGGACTCGCGTTGGCTTAGCGGTCATAGCGCCTGGTGTACTTAACCAGAAGACGCAGGTTCGGATCCTGCCCGCAGTCGTATTTTTCCTTCACTAAAATAAAATAACTTAAAGGGACCATCGACAACCTCATGTCACGGTCGTTTGCCTGACCTGGCTCCCTGGACCAGTAACATTCTGCTGGCGTAAATGTCATACATTTTGTGCTGGCGTTATTCGCTCCCGAATAACATTTATCACGCACTATTTAGAGTGACCCTTCTGTAAATTTGTATGTATGTGTACTTGCGAAGAAGCCTCAACCTTTCAACATAATATTATCTCAAGTTCAGTAACTTTATAACGTGAAGTATTGAGATTAAGATAGTTATGCTTGATATCCGTTGTCGAGTAAACTAAAAGTACTTCATTTAAAATGTATCTATGGATTTCTTGACTTGTCTTGTATTTAGATTAGGCAAGCTTTGTATTTGGTGACAAGCAACAAAATTCGAAATACTTATTTGTTATTATTAAATCTTTTGTAAAATTTGTTCGTCTGTTGTAACATCATTTCTCCTAAACAGATCTACCAATTTCTAAGCAATTTGTGTTCCTTTCAAAGCTGATTTAATTATGATAATTATCAATAACGTGGTTAACAAAACGGTATGAACTTGTTATCTTGTCATTTTATCTTTTACACACGGCGACGTGATTTTCATAATATTTGCATATGTTCACTAAGTAAATGATGACGTCACACACGAGAAGTCAACGGCAGTTCAAATAATTGATTATGGGACATAAGTGGCTTATTCAGTACATAAATAAAATCCTTTTATATGCAAAAACTTCATTAGTTGCATACCGAGAATCGCGACAAAACCAAGTACAAGAAATTATTACACAAATTAGATATGACTTATCTTCTCGACGATGAGTAGGTAGATGACACGCTTGCCCTTTGAACTAAAGATAACAATATCAATCCGTAAACCAAACATATCACTGTAATACCCACGGATCAATGATATAAAACTATAACAATATGTCATTGCCACCAAAAAAAACCAGGAAAATTAAGTTAAGTATGACTTACTTAACAAGTAATTTTGTCACGGATTTTGCCATTTGGTTTTGTGACTGCCCAATACTTAATTAGTATAGTGGTTGTAAGCGCGACTTCGAATAGTGGGCCTAGTTTCGATTTCCAGCTCGAACAGTCTTATTGTTTTTTTTTATTAAGTTCTCGCGCTCGCCCTATCGACCTGACTAAATACCGGTGAACTTCTGTCCCGTCTGTTCTGTCTAACCCTTTAGGGAATACAGGCATGCTGTTATGAGTCATGAGTTATTGAGTCATGGTTATCCTGAGCGTGCTAGCAATCTCTTTCTGATTTACAGCGACTTCGCTCGTCTATTCCCCGACGTATCAACAATGCTTCTCTTCAATAAGAAGCCATTTATTCCCATAGCGTAAAAATCGTGTACAATTCAATACAACACATCGCCGGCAATCTGCAATGTTCTAGCTGTATGGTACATTGCCGTGTTGTTGAATGAAGGAGGGATACAGCACACTGACATACGATGCTTTGTTTATAAATATAGTTTTTTTTTTTTCAGAATAGCCACACGTTATTGAGTTTTAGGTAAAAAAGTTCATACAGTACATTGGTGGTGTAATTAGTTCATTGGTGTACAGTGGGTTATAGCTGTTACCTGACCCATCCTAGGTGGGCCGGCCGGCGTCTAAGTGGGTCAGGTAACAGCTATAACCCACTGTACGAAGAGCACCTTTTCTCCTTTCCCTCCCTATTCCTTAAATAGGCTCGACAACGCATCTGCAACTCTCTTTAGTATTGCAGATGCCCATGAGAGGCGATGACTACTATCAGGTGGATCGCCTCCTAGTTTTCCAAGTTATCCATTAAAAAAAATCCAATCTTTCTCCATAGCGAAATTCATCAATAATGTACAGCGGTTTAGGCGTAAAAACGTAACATACAGGCAAATAGAGTTACTTTTGCATTTATAATAATATTAGGGATGGTTTATATTGAACTAGAAACACTAGATTTTGACAAGAAAACGGCTGGTTTTGGCAAGCAGCTTTGCAGTCATATGCACTGATCAACCCTTCAATCATCGAAATGATTAGTATAATTTAAGATAGATTAGAATCCCCATGATCTGGTGATTAACCATTAATTTAATTTGACCCTTAATTAGCAAACATATAAGGATGATTATACCGTGATGGACAGTGCTCACGCGACCACCTCGTTAGTTAAACGGCCATCTTGTTATAGGTAGGTATCTGCACACATGTTTGTTAGAATTCCTCGCGTCTCTAGATACTAACTTTCACAATAAAATATAGTAGAAAATGTGAGATCGCCGCTGGTTATGATTTTTTTTTCATATTTTGAACTGACTTCAAAAATGAAGTGAGGCTATCAATTTTTTTTTTATGAATTTAATTGAAAAATTATTGTTTGGTTTGGTAGAGAAACTTCCCGTTTGGTGCCTTTTACGTTTCGTGAAGATGTGTGATCACAAAAAATTTGAAAACTTGCATTTGGAACTACTCGCCGCGCAAAATTTTGAAATATCTTCGAAAAAAGGCGTTATATCTATAACAGACTATTTTAAACATAACATACCATCACGCCTTTTTTCCCCATAGGGATAGGCAGAGGTATACTAATTTTAACCCACAGTTAGACGGTGTGTTTGGGTCCCATGTCATAAGGGTTGACCCAATTGCTATTAACTGGACAAAAACCTTTGCTCGTCCTACCTGGGAATCGAACCCAGGACCGCTTTAAACCACTAGACTAATAAGGCATTACAATTTTATTGTATTAAATTAACAAAGAACGCTTGCCCCACATCACACAATCATGAGAACAAAAACATAGTTATCAGGCAAACAGACGCGCAGACGAACAAATATTTTATCAGTTCATATTACTATTTACATAAGAACGCATTCTTTGTCTCTGAACAATACTGCAATTATGTACCAGGAAAATATAACATTGTATTTGTGTGTGCTAACTTAAAGATAAATTCAAAGTAGGTTTGAGTTAAGTTAGATGTAATTAGTTCGAACATTTTACAGTAGAAACCTAGCCTTCTCCAAACTTTATTGAGATAGCTAAGTAGCTGAGTGGCTATAGTGATCGGTGCACTTAGACGGAGGGACGCAGGTTCCAATCCTGTCTGAGATCTTATTTAACTATGACTATCAATATATCGTTACAGGTGCCGAGCCATGTTAATGCCAAAATATAATAAATAATAACTATATTAAGAGATTGTTTTCCCAGTCTAACCCGAGGCTTTACCATGAACGTTATAGCGATTATTTTTAAGTTATAAAAAGAGCCGGAGCTATTTAATATATAGAGAGCACCATCCCTCTCTCTTTATTTCAAAACGATGGCAATAACACCACATGGTAAGACCTCAGATACATCAGAATTTCATTCGATACGACTGCCAGGGCCCTGGCCAACTTCATTTCTAGACAATATCGATGTCTTAAAGATGAACTAAGAACATGAAAGATCTGCCATATGCATAAAAAAGTCCAAATGTCTTAAAATTCCACATGGGTTCAGGGTCCACATGAGAACAAAGATTGAAATTTTAGGACAACCCTATGTAGTAGTTGGGTTACCTTTCACCACTATCTCATGACGTCACGATACAAGATGAAGACTTGACATTTCCTCCCCAAATCAAAGTAGAAATGGTTACAATACAATCATCGCCATTATCCCCATCTAGAAACCGTAACGGTTACCATGGAGACACAAAAAGTCCGCCTACGATACGTTACGCTCGAAATCATCTGAAAGTAACAAAAACTATGAGAAATGTACCGTTAATTTCTGAAACCAAATCGATTTCTAGCAAAGGTTAGACCTGAAAGAATCAGACAACCATTACATTTGGTCTAGATTTGGCAATGCGAAAGTAACGAGTTAGGTACTCTAGTAATCTAATATAAAAACTGTTTGTTTGTTAGCAAATTACGCGGAAATTAGGTAACTGATATCGATTGTACATTTTTTTTGTTTAGGATATTATGCTGCTATTGACTTAGGATTGGCGGTTGTATTATATTTTTAACCAATTGCAATACAGATGGAAGTATCGACTTTATTTTTTTGTATGTTACGTGATATCTTCACCGATTTCCAGATTTGATCACTCCAAATTAAATAAATAAATATATAAACCGCCTTCTGAACGAATTAAATAATGATGTGCAAAACAGTTTTGGAAATTGGGGGCAAAAACAAAACGTCCAACCAATTCGAAGGCATGTACATAACATAATTTTTTAACGTTTCGAGGACGGTTTTAATTTTAGTTAAAAGTTATTTTTGAATGAACACAGACCTCGATTTTAGGCCACCCAGAACTTTCCTAAGAACTACTATGTACAAAAACCCACACAAATCAAAACGATGATATTAGAGCTGCAACTGTCAATTTTATTAAAAATACAATAATACTCTGCCCGAATGGGAATCGAACCTAGAGCCTAAACCTAGGCTTGCTTATTTTTTATTATATTTTAGCATTAAATAATGCTTAACGAGAGGGACGCAGGTTCAAACCCTGTCTGAGGCCGAATTTTTCATCACTAGAAAATTTCAAACCTACGCTTATTTGCCGTTATAGAATTGTTCTATGATAGTGCATAAAACTATTAATTTATATGTATATCCACATTGGCTACTATCAAGTTCGTGCAACATCAGGATAGCCCTGTATTGCCTACGCTGTGGTTAACCCTGCCACCGCGCCGCTGTTTGGCAAAACACCGGAAAATTTAGGGGTCAATGAAATGCGGTATTTTATTTAAAAGTGGAATATTATGAAAGTGATACAATGGCTATTTTGATATAAAATAAGACCGTGTTTTAATAATCTTATTTTATTTAAAAACTACAAAAAAGATCTTAAATTAACTGATATTTTACTACAAATATGGTTAATATAACCATTTATTTTGACATAACATCATCACGCCTGCATTCCCGGAAGGGTTAGGCAGAAGTGGGTGTACATTAGTAGGTACTAATGTACACCCGCTCTTCGCCGGTATGTTTAGGTCCCATGTAATACGGGGCGAGCCCATTGCCATTAACCGGGCACAAATCCAGACACCAAGCTGTTACTGAGTATTTAATAGACAAACCCAATAACACTGCTCGACCTGGGAATCGAACCTAGGACTTCTAGCGTAGCAGTCGCGCTTAGGACTAATGGGGCAGTCATATTATTGTATGTATATTGTCAGTCAGGAAGGTTTTTTTAGGACCTTATCACTTACAAATCATTGCGGGAGTCACTTTTATATTTTATAAAAAAACTAATGACAAATATAAAAAAAATCATGGTACAATTGCCAACTGGATAATCTGACCCACATAGCTGACCTGCCGAGCAGAGAGCAAATAAAAGCTAAGCTGGCCCGCGGCCGCCCAACGACACGTCGTAACGGTACCGACCGACGCGGAACAAGTAACAAGCGACCGGAAAGAACCCAGTAGAAGTGGAAGGGTTAAGTACCAGTCCAGCGCCTTCCTATTTAAGAAGAACATTAGGTACATATTCTTTGTACAATGCAAAGCAGGATTTATCGAATGTTTAAAATTAATGTTAGTACATAATTATGACAGTTGGCAGAAGGCATTGTCTTCTTAAATTTGAATCGATTGACATTTACTGATTCAGACATTCTGACGTTTTTAGTGATTTTTCACCTACGATGTATAAAAATATTATTCTGATAATATTTATGACACAAAATGAATCAATTAATAACAATTGCACTCAATACCGCTTAAGTTTTAAACTTGACCATCAGTAATCGCGGTTAACGGTCCGCGGCGCACGCGCACTGTGATTCACTGCATCACCTCCTTCTCTCTCACTCCGGGATCAATGCTGCGCGAGTGAGTGAGACAGAGGAACAATCACCATTGAAGTTGTGGGAGACAGACCGTCAGACGGTACGCGACAGTACAGATTATTGTAACGATTAATTAAATGTTATAGTTCATTGTGATACACTTTTTAGGTTATTTTTTATTATTTGAAACGGACATTCGATTAAGGCCGACATTCTTTTGTAATTTTAAAACAATATGAATGTAACTGATCTCGGATAAACGCGGTACAGTTGGATTGACGGTTCCATTTAAATATTATGAATACTTTCAACACCGTATTCAGGCTTTTAAGAATCAAAATACCGTAAAATTTATTTCAGCGTGATTTTAAATAGCCATGTTTATTTTATATGCAATTTAATAATACAGTATTTTGTTTAAAACAACCTACTTACTAAATATTTTTAATTTCTTGCAAGGAATTTTTAGATTTATTTCTAAGAATTACTTATTACATTTTATGGTTTCAAAAGTATTTTTTTTTATTAATACTAATTATAATTAACTTTTAAATTAAACTAGACTAACAGCTAAACTATATTCATAAAAAAAAACTAAATATTTTATTATTATAGTAATTATGGAGCTCTGTAATTGTTTCATTATTTCCCGGTTTAGCGTCTGTTTTAATTAATCAGAGCAGGAGAAACATACAAATCTAGTCTTTGCTTTATCTTACACCTGGATTTGGTCTGGATTACATATGAAAGAGATTTAAGGCTAACGAACTCTTGATGGACGTCGTAGTTTTCGTAATACGTTGTTTCATTTTGTTTTATGAGCTAGAAAGAATGTTCACCACACGAGAATGTAATTCGATGCACGATAAGAAAGTTTGAACAGATTTTATTGCTTCTGTAGACAATGATACCTTAGAGTTTGGGAGCTGGTTAAACTCTGATGCTCGTCTTTAAGGAAATTCGAGACTACTCGATACTTTTGACCAGAGGGGCTGGCTAGTTTCTACGGCAGGGTTAAGCATTGCCATTCAATTCAAAAGACAAACAGAATTGTCACGACAATGCTGTTTGTCGTTTGTCTTCTGTTGAGAAATAATTTGTCGCCTAAGCATAGCATAGCTGTAGTCTTTCGTGTTTTCCTTTTTATATGTTTCAATATATGTAAATAACCACGCCTGTATTACCCGAACAGTTAGGCAGAGGTACACTAATGCCCCCGGGCACAAATCCGATTCCGAACTGCTAGTGAGAATTTCATAGAAAAACTAGATAACACCCTGGTCGACTTGGAAATGGAACCCAGGACACCAAGCGTAGCAGTCGTGCTTCCTATTACATGGTACCTAAACATACCGGCGAACTGTGAGTGAACATTAAGTTCACCTTTGCCTAACCCATCAGGGAAAACAGGCAGGATGGTATATAAACTAGAGGCTATAGAAAACGTATAGATAGTAAATAAGGTAGGTAGGATAGACGTAAGTATAAACAAAAGCGGATACTTTATAAATGGACCTATAACGTGAATAATATTCAAGATTTAGATTAAAATCAATGACACAGTAGCTTGCGGTGACCATTTACATATTTGTAGAATGTTAACCAAACTAGGTCACAAGTGTTTGAATCGAATTAATATCTATTACTACCTAAAGAACTCTAGCATTAAGACGTATTGTGTATTAATTTCATTTTTTTTATGGGATAACACGGCAAACGAGCAGACCAGCTACCTGATAGTGAGTAGTCATCGCCGCCTATGGACATCTGCAAAACCAAAGGAGTTGCAGATGCGTGGCCGAGCCTATTAAAGAAAGGAGAAAATGAGAAAGAAGTGCATTGAGCGAGGAATTAGGCCACAGAACGAAGCACAGTAGCGAAACGCTACTACTCGGACGTCGGTCTTCTGCGAGAGTGTGGTACTTCCCCGGTCAAGCCAGCCCATTCATCCATTTTCCTTCCACGCTATTGAGGGGGAACTCAACAATGTTTGAAGGGGTCCACAGCCTGTCATAGTCGTGGCGAATGTCGGGAATCCCATGACGTGACGTGGCAAGAGAATGCAAGTAGGTACTATTAGGTAAGTTGGTACGAGTCTGACATACCCTGCCGCGTACCCAGGTAGCAAACGATCGATGAGGATTTTCCTAACATACATAACACTGGCTAATTTACATAACATACCATCACGCATCATTATCGATGGAGCAGACAAGTGTTGTAGTGGAGACCGCGTTCAGACAAGCGTAGTGTGGGACGCCCTGCGATACAATCGACCAACGATTTGTAGAAGGTGGCTGGCAGTGGATGGATGCGAGCTGACCAAGACCGGGATGGTTGGCGCTCTTTGGGGGAGGCCTTCGTTCAGCAGTGGACGGCGATTGGCTGATATGATGATGATGATGATGACCATCACGCTTGTATTCCCTGAAGGGTAAGGCAGACATGTACAGTCGCCAGGACATCAGGTTATAGGTACAAAAATGACAAATTTCTCCAAATAATTTTAAACCTACATATAAGTTTTGATAATTAAATTAAAAATCAACTGAGAAAATTTGACATTTTGTGGTAACTTGATGTACTGGTCACCGTATTTCTCTACACCCACATTTCGTCGGTATGTTTAGGTCCCATGTCATAGGGGGCGAGCCTATTGCCATAAACTGGGTACAAATCTACTAGCACGTGAGTATTTTGATAATCTTCACGATAAATGATTGTCAATAGGAATGCGCTCAAAGTTCAACCGCTTATTTGATCTCTCGACCTCTTGAGCATCTAGTTGGACGCGGATTGTAGTAACTATTATTTTTGTTGACATACTTTAATTGATGTCTACATTAGTTTACTGCCTCATTAGTCTAATGGTGCTACTGCGACTGCTACGCTGGAGGTCCTGGGTTCGATTTCCAGGTAATACGTTATTGGGGATTTTCTATGAAATTCTCAGTAGCAGCTCGAAGTCTGTATATGTGCCCGGTGAAAGGCAATAGACTCGCCCTATTACATGGGACCTTAAGAGGAGTGTACCTCGACAGCGCTCACACAGTTTAGGTATTGGTTTTTGTGTTGTTGTCCCTATCGCCTGCGATGCGAGCGGGCGTCGCTTGTCCCGCGCGCCCTCGCAACCACCCGCGCGCTTATTCTCGTTGTTGGGTCCAATTCTAAAGTAATGAAATTATGAAAGCGATATTTTTTTCGTACCTCGTTCGTTCGTTCAAATTTATTATTAGGTCAATTATTTCTTTGTAAGATTCAGTATAGCAAATACCATCTATTTTTTATTTTTTTATTCAATTACCTACCTAATGAGAAAGTAACTTAGTACCTACCTACCTACCTATTTATTTCTATTGTATTACCATAAATAAGGTTTTTCAAGATTAGAGCAATAAGTTGTACTACTTCGTACAAAATATTATGTTTTGATCCTAAGTAGGTGTAGTGTAAATTTTGACTTATTCGAATAAAACAATCTGGATATGTAAGTCCCTACATAAGTACCTACCTAAATGCAATTTTCATAGTAAAATTATGATAAACCGTCGCATTGATGACAAAATCAGCAGCAGTAAAGTTCCTAATTGCATTTAATACAAAATACCTAAGTACTTACATAATAAAATTTATTTATTTACTTAAGTACGTATGGTGATGTGCACTGAGCGCTCGTTCAAGGTTTTTTTATTGTATTGTACCTATTTTCTTGACTTGTAAAATATAATGACGCGTAACGATTGGAAATTGCATTTAATAAAAATAAGTACCTACCTATTCACTTCTAGACTGAACAATCCGTATTTTTTTAATAAATTTCATGATAAAAGTAGCTATGAATAGAAAGGGTAATGCACTAAAAGTCATAGAAAGCTTTTACATAAATCATAAAAAAACGGCATCTCTAAGATTTTCAGATGCTTGATGCTCCCATCAGGGGAATAGGAAACTTACAATATTTGAAGACTTCAGGACCTACTCGTAAGCTCTCAATAAAATGGTACACATAACAGTAATTTTAACATATTAAAAATATTTTTGTAAACAGAGCCAAGTCTCGTGTAATATAATCTATATCTGTAATTTAGAAGATATCAAGTTATGTGTTATTTCTCAAACAAATCCGCATGCGCCGTAAAATTTCGCGGCACCAGATACTTTTCTCTTTTATGTTGAATATCCTTTAAAAATTAAAAGCTGATAAGCAGATGACGAATGAGTCATTATTAACCTTACAAAAAAGTCATGTCGCCAACAAGACAATATTGTTTAGATTAAGCCTATAGCCTTTTAATCAAAAATATTATATTACATACTTATATTACAGCGTAATATCACTCACTCACGAATTCATTATGAAGTTTAAGAAACTATAAAGGCTACCTTATAGTTATATAAATAACAAATATTATTAGTAGTAACAAGTAGTATGATAATACTAAGTACTCGTTAATAATACTAATAATATTTGTTATTTATAATAATAGATATCAAATATTATTTATTATTATAAATTTGGCATTTTTATCCGGTTAGTACCGCTATTCTCTAGTTTCGCTATGCTCGACTCAAAAAATACCTAGTAAAAAGGTCCGCTATGCACGAATTTGTTTGATTCTACGAAAACAATGGAAGTTACAGTTGGAAAGAAAAGTGTTTGAATTCATTGCGTTTGCGTTAGTAAGTTAAAATTTATTTGTCTCGTTCTGATAATCAAAAAGGGGTAGTGACCGCCAAGTACAAACGAATCACAGAGCAATGCTAAGTAAAGAAAGGTTTATGAAGGGAGCTGTAAGTCAATACTAGACCGACACCCCACTTTTCTTACTAAGTAATATTTATGTTACGCTGTTAGAATTTAATGTCAGATAGATGTAGATTATGTAACTCCCAACAAGAAACTATAGATTATATCTCACACCTAGATCTAAAGAGAGTTAACTCAAAAATCTGTGTGAATGAGTTATGCTCACCATTTCATTTCCTATAGGATACGTATCTTTTTGCTAAAAAAAAATTTTATTGGTCAGATAGGTATGCCGTATACTTATCTGACCAATAAAACAACAGGTTAAAACAAGAATAGGTATCCGTATAGCAAATGAAATGGTGAGCATAACTCATTCACACAGATTTTTGAATTAACTGTCTTTAGATCTAGGTGTGCGATATGACAGGAGGATGTCCATTCTTAGCAAATAAACAGTACACAGATAGACATAATAAAGAAATATACCTACAGATAGCTAAAAAATATAATTTAATAGATGCAATAAGACAATGTTATAAATATAAGCCAAAAAAGTTAAATAACAACATAGCGAAATTATACTGGGATAGTGATATAATTACAGATAAAATCACACGTAACAATAGACCATACATAGCATTAATTTTAAAACAACCACAAATAACAAATTTAGTAGATATATCTGTGTCTAACTCAGAAAGAAATACACCGAGATAATACTAAACCATATATCATTAGCAGATGAAATACGACAGATATGCAACAAAATACAGTTAAAATAATACCGATAATATTATCATCTACCGGACTCATCCCTAAATCACTACACACATCATAAAAAGAACTAGACCTACACAAAACATACATTCCACTACAAAAATCAGTTATCATAGACACATGTTCCATAGTAAAGCGATTCCTGATATCCACTTCACAAACACATTCTTCATAAGAAAAGAACCAACTCACTTGATGTAAGCCCATGGCTGACTCGTCACATTCACAAGCTATGCTGAGAGTCCAAATCCAAATGGATACGTAACACATAATAATAATAATAATAAATGACCAAGTTATAGAGACACGTAATTATCAAAAGCACATCATGCGAATTCCCCAAACCCATGATACCTGCAAGCGATGTAATAGTTCTTCCGAAACCATTCAACACATAACCGGTGCATGTAAATCAATAGTGCAGACTGACTATAAACATAGACACGATCAAATAGCAAAGATAATTCACCAGAAATTAGCATTCAAATATAATTTAACTTCTACACCACCAGTACCTTACAATAAATATAATCCGGAAATTGTACTCGAAAATAACAATTACAAGTTGTATTATGATCGAGCAATCCTCACCGACAGAACAACACACTACAATAGGCCAGACATTACATTAATAGATAAAATTAACAAGACAGCACAAATCATAGACATAGCCATACCAAACACGCACAATCTACAAAGTACCATAGCAGAAAAACTCTGTAAATATACAGATTTGAAAATTGAAATTAGCCGAATGTGGCGGTTAAGTCACGTCAGTATTATTCCTGTAGTTTTATCAACTACAGGAGTAATCCCCAAGCAACTACACCAATCATTAAAAACTCTGGACCTGTTAGAAAATTCCTACAGAATGATAATGAGACAGAAGTAGCCACATCATATCTAGAACCACAAACAACCACAGTCAACGCACACACACAATCTCACAACCAGACTAAAGCGGTCTTAAGCGGCCCGGCACATTTTAGCCTAGGTTAGCACTTGGCTTCGGCCCGTGCTAATCTAAAAAACCGGCCAACCAGAGCCGAGATATAAAAATTTATATACCCCAAAATAATAATTATTATTATTTTCTTTATTCACACTTTTTACACACATATTATTTTACATTAAGAAAACATAGAAAATAATTATTTAGTATCAACCGTTACATATGAATCCTTTTTATGAGTCCTTGGCCTTCGAACTAGTAAGTACCTAGCATAGGAAAGAAAATAATAATAAAAAAGTGTGTGTTTGCTTGTGTGTGTGTGTGTGCGCTTGCGTGTGTGTGTGTGTGTGTGTGTATGTGTAAGAGAGAGACAGAGAGTGTGTGTGTGCATATGAGTTTTTGTGTAAAGTATGTTTGTATAATTAGTAACATGAGCGTGTTAATCCGATATAACCGAAAGAGACTCAGTGGTATCATAATCAAATGTACAGTTTGTTCGAAATAAGTAAGCCGATAGGAAGTCAGCCGTTCCGACCTACCGCGGTGATAAAATCGTTTAATTAAGTGTTTTATTACATAAATACTGAAATTAGTAATCAAAATTATTAGAAATGTGAAACACATACAACTCTAATTATCTTTACACCGACTCTTTCTATTAAAATTTACCACTTCTAAACCACTTGCAGACAACTTCCGATCGGCTTACTTATTTCGAACAAACTGTATTTAGCTAACAAATAATTTTACTTATAACTTGATGATTGCTATAATCCTAATATCCTATTTTATCATACCTACCCTAATTCTTGATTTTGTTTCGGGAATTATTTTTTTGAAACCGTTCTTTTATATTTTGGCAGTCAAGCACAACATTCTTTTTGAAATTTTTCCTCTTTACTGAAAATTTTGTACACATGGCTACACATCAAGCTATACAAAACCAGTTTAGACTGACCTCCCATTGTAAAGGTTTTATGCACAATTCAAGGGCAGCCTATACTGGTTTCGTATAGCTTGATGTGTAGCCGTGCGTACATGTACATATAATATTATGAATCACCAGCAACATGTAGTAATCGAGTAATGAGACTTGGCTCTGCTTTTATTTAAATGTTTTGTTACGAGTGAACTTTACATGAAAACTAATCGTGCTAGGCATTTATATCACTAAAAACCTTAGGATAAGAACTTATGACTTAAATAAACTTTACGTAGGTACTTACTTACCTAAAAATCATTTTTATGTTTTTCACTTCTTTTTTTTATTTACACTAGGATTTTTCTGGATCTTTAGTGCGTTTACCAAACCCAAACTCTTTTAACAAAAGAAGATAACATGGAAAACTACCTTTAGGCCATACAAATATTTGCTCCGTGTGGGAATCGAACCCACTAGTGATACTACATTACTCATAGCGCACCCGATTTCTTAGCCACTTCACCATTTATTTTCATTCATACATTTATTTTCTTGCCATGCTATCTATAATATACCCACAATAAATTATTGCTTTCACCTCTGCCAATCTAAGAAACTTTTTTACAGATATAGGCTCAAACTGTTTCTTGTAACTTCTAAATCAAAACCAACGCGCGACGCAACCATAAATAAATTATTATTATTATTACTAGACAAGTACCTAAGTAACAGATAAAATCAACCCACGTATGTACATGTAGGTGTAGGTGTAGGCTACCTATGTAGTGTGTAAACAACAGTAATTCTAATTTACAATATAATAAGATATACCTAGGTATAAAATAGTATTATCACGGGTAAAACAATAAAATTACCTATCTTACACATTAACTTTACGTACCTATGTAGGTATACATAACATAACATAACATCACGCCTGTATTCCCCGAAGGGTTGGGCAGAGGTTTACTAATGTACACCCACATTTCGCCGGTATGTTTAGGTCCCTGGGTCACTGGGAATTTCATAGGAAAACCCAATAACACTTTGCTCGACCTGGGGATCGAACCCAGGACCTCTAGCCTAGCAGTCGCACTTAGGACCACTAGACTAATGAGGCAGTCTATGTAGGTATATTTTAATAATAAACCTCTCTCGAGCGTAAGCTCTCGTTGTCCATCAAACTATCTAAATATCTCTTTCGATATGTCGCACCTGGCGGAATAAGTAGAACAAATTCACGACATCATCGCGTCGCTCACATGCACCGCGAGCCGGTTGTTTCAAGGACGTTTTCTCACCTCCCGACCCCCCGCAGCTCCCGCGACGCATGGTGAAACAACAATACATTTGCAACATTTTCACGCGTATTTCGTATGTTCCGAATTTTGGAGATTACTCCTATAATATTGCTAATATGTAAAAAAAAAATCTTGTAAAAAAATATTCACTATATTATCTGGGTTTCCTTCGAATCAGAATGTTTCTGTATTGATACATTGTCGAGAAATACTAGCATAAAGTTGGGCCGTTTTTCAACGAAAATTGCCAATCTTTGAGCTCGTGTAACTTTTTAACCGTATATTGAAATGAAATTTTATATTACATGAACACGTATATTAATGATAAGATTGTTACTGCAAAATTTCAATGACTTTCATTGTTTAAAATTCAAGCAAGGGCCAAACTGCGTTTGTATGGGGCGCGAAGCGGATACTATCCTCTTAAACGTACAGGCAAACTGTGCATGTACATTAAGTACACCACTGCTTGCCCTTCGGGAAATACAAGCGTGTGGCTGGTATTTATTGAAATGTATTGATTTAATTATTATTCAGGATACTTCGAAGTGCTTTGAGTAAATACTATTTACAGAAGTCATATTATAATGTTCAATGTAATGCATAAGTATCTGTTATTTGTACGATGTAGAAACCTGATTTTAGTTAATTATTATTGTGTACGATTGAATTTTTGGTGGTGCGAAAAAATTTTTAAAAAAACCTACCTTAACAGTACCTAATAAAGCCACTTATGATTATTGCATCCAAAAATAAGGATGTGGACCCCGGGAAGCAGTCCTCGATAGCTAATCAGATATCGGCTGGGTTTATCCACTGTCATAATAATAATCATAACCTAAGCATTTTTATATACAACCGATAATTATATGTGCATGTGTATTATGACTCAACTTATATCCAAATAATCCACAGTCATGCATGAAGAGATTGAAGAATGTAGATAATGCGAAAGTAGTGTGCCAGGATCGTAGCAAGTGGAAATCTATAGTCTCTGCCTACCCCCATGGGAGACAGGCGTGACAATATGTATGTATGTATATCCACATAATTACTGCCCAGGTCTACAGACAACTGAAGCCATTATTTTTACATAACGGTCAACGATCAACGGTTTACAAAAGCCAAAGTTGTCATACATACATACATACCATCACGCCTCTATTCCCCGAAGGAATAGGCAGAGGTGTACTAATGAACACCCACACTTCGCAGGTATGTTTAGGTCCTACGTAATAACACTTTGCTCGACCTTGGAATCCAGCTCAGGACCTCTAGCGTAGCAGACACGCTTAGGACATAACATACCATCAAGCCTGTATTCCCCGAAGGATTAGGAAGAGGTGTTAATGTACACCCACAGTTCGCCCGTATGTTTAGGTCCCATGTAATAGGGGGCGAGCCTATTGCCATTCACCGGACACAAATCCAGACTCCGAGCTGCTACTGAGAATTTCATAGAAAAGCCCAATAACACTTTGCTCGTCCTGGGGATCGAACCCAAGACCTCTAGCGTAGCATTCGCGCTTAGGACCACAAGACTAATGAAGTAGTCCTAACTTGTCATACAGTGGTTGAAATATAATTAAACAATTGTACTAGAAAGGCAAGGTCGTCATTGATGAATAATGACCTTTTACGTACAAACTCCAAAACACCACTTCCAATACGCGCCGTATTACAAATCATTGATCAGTGATACGACGATACAGGAGAGGGTGCACAATTACCGCAACACAATAAAATACAGAAGGTAAACCCATTATAAACTTTAAGCGGCGGTAGCCTAATTGTTAGGGCGCACGGTGGGCTGAAAATCGGCTTTCATAGACATAGGGATTTCAATTTGCAAGTGCCGGATTTTTTGCCGGATATCGCTTCTATTAGTTATTACTATATTCAAAAATGACACCCGAGTAAATTCTGCACAAAAACGAAGGAATTATAATTTTTCTAAGAAAAATTTGTATGGAGCTAGTATTAAAAAGTTAATTATCTCGTAAACAGCAAGGAAAACCGTAATATCCTTACAGGTGGTTATAGTACTAATTATTTATGATTTTTTGACATATTTCATATAACGGTAATCGCTGCTAATTTTTTTTAAAAAATCGTCAAAATATTTTTATTTATTTTTACATATGAAACGGTTCCTTTTAGTGTTTAAGTTGAGGAATACAGACTTTTAACAACACGTAACATGAAATATCATCATCCTTATATTCCCGAAGGATTAGTCAGAGGTTTATCGTACATCCACACTTAGACAACTATGTTAGATACCTAAGCTTCTGATAAGTAAGCTAATTTGTTGATTAGTTGTGTTAAGAGTTCTAAGATTTTTTTTTGACGATTACAAATTTTTATTAGCTTATCTTTTAAAACTCTAATGAGGGTAGTTAACTAATTATCGACGTTTTGCAATAAAAAGGCTAAAATGTTAATTTATAATTTAGATTGATCACAACTGTGTAACTGCTAACACATTTTTTTTGCTCTGTGCCTATAAAATCTTAAAATTGAAAGTTTAATCACCAATTTAGACTTGTTTGTCTTCTAAAAAGTGAGAGTACTTCATTTTATCATGAAGTCTTGTTTGGTGCAGTTGTATCCCGCATAGGCGATTGCCTTTCTGCTTTACAGAGGTGGATGAAATCTAACCGATTCCTTGATAATTTCAGAAGACTGTACGGAAATTGGCTGCAAGCAAATATTAATTGGCCAAGTTGCGTGAGAACTTTAGTTAATCTAGAACCAACTGCCAACTGTTGATGAGATACCAAGAGCACAATCAGACTTTCAATTAAAGCCATCATCATCCGTTGGAACAATGACAAAAAGGTCTCGAAAACCATTCGAAGATTTGGGAAGTAAACAGAAAAAGAGAAGATCTGATGATCATACAGGCGAAGACTCCAGTGAATTAGCATATGCAGCTACAGCGCGTTTAAAGGAAGGGCATGAGGATATCGCATCGAATACATGTTGAAAAATCCTGAAGCAGTTGGTAAAATTAAAGAAACGCTTACGACATCCGTAAAAACAGTCATATTTACAGCAGAGAAAGCGCTTGGATTGCTCCTTTCACTAAAACGATCAAAGTGGCAATATATTACTTTGCGAGAGGCTGCCATTCGGGAAGGTGCTATTGATATTTATCCATCCTACTATAATACTGCAGCTATTACCGGGTTGGCGAAGATCTTGTTAAAATATTTGCAAGCGATAACATTTGGCGAGAAGATCGAGATTGATAGGCGAGAATAAAATTTAAAAATTTTGCCCGCAAAACAGCAGAAAAGTACGTGGAATTGTATGACTGGTACTACATGTCGTCAACCGTACATAAATTATTAATACACGAAGCTGACATAATCGAGAAAAATTATATTGTGTCATTTGGGACTCTCTTGGAAGAAGCCTCAGAGTCTCGAAACAGAGATTTTAGGAGGTTCTGGGAACATCATTCGCGGAAAAGAAGCAGGCATGTTTCTAATCAAGATATCTAAAATATGCTTGTTGTTTCTTCGGATCCTTTCCTAAGTGCACAAAGGCCTAAGTGAGATGCCAAGAGAAAGCAGAGCTTTTTTGGTGAAACTCTCGACTTAATTCGGTTTCAGGAAAGTGAGTTCGAGTTTTTAGATATATCCAATCTAGATTCTGACTCAGAATTGGAGTCCGAGAACGACAGTGATAAGGAAAATGTATAATATTTGATTTTTTTTTATTTTTTTTTATTGTTTTATATATTTTTAATATTTAGGTAAATAACATTCTTCATAATTAACAATGTTCTTAATTAAGTCACTAAAAGGAACCGTTTAATATGTAAAAATAAATAAAAATATTTTGACGATTTTTAAAAAAAAATTAGCAGCGATAACCGTTATATGACATATGTCGAAAAATCATAAATAATTAGTACTATAACCACCTGTAAGGATATTACGGTTTTCTTTGCTGTTTACGAGATAATTAACTTTTTAATACCAGCTCCATACAAATTTATCTTAAAAAAAATATAATTCCTTCGTTTTTGTGCAGAATTAACTCGGGTGTCATTTTTGAATATAGTAATAACTAATAGAAGCGATATCCGGCAAAAAATCCGGGTCTTGCAAATTGAAATCCCTATGTCTATGAAAGCCGATTTTCAGCCCACCGTGGGGCGTCGGACTTGCGATCATGTGGTTGCCGGTTCGAACCCCACCCATTGCACTACCGACGTGAACCCACTCGTAACACAAGCATTTATTTAGCTTAGCACGAGTGGTTAACAAGAATACTAGTAATATGTGACCCACATTGCTAGTAATCTATAAAAAAAAAAAAACTTTTTCTATCCCTATCCAAACGGTCCAAACCCTATCATAATATAATAATACTGGTACATCTACTTTGTTCCTTTTTCTGAATCCCCCTAAACTGGTCAGGTAGAAAATTAATCCTGCCTTTGTTCCATATTGTAGTCATCATCATATCAACCAAAATAGGTCCACTACTGAATAAAGGCCTCTTCCATAGACTTCCACAACGACTAGTTATATGCAGCCTGAATTAAAGACTGCCAGCGACCTTTACCAGGTCTTCTGTCTATCCTGTGGGAGGTTGTCCCACACTGCGCAGTGAATGGAGCACATTGCAAAAAAGTTCTCGAGTGGTCATAAAATAAATAAACGGCGTGCGCGCAGTTTAATGTCGCATTAGCACGTACCAATAACTTGAAGTACATCTCATCATCGAAAGGAATAAAGCTTTTAATTCTGCTTGGTCATAGTATTATATGAAGACAGGGTTTTGTTTAGCCATGAGTCATCTTTTTACGAGGAGTGTACCTTCTGTACTGGTCTAGGTTGTAGTGGCATGGTGAGTCGCGAAGCAGTCTGCACAATTACACAGCTGGGCGGCTACCTAATCGCTCAGTTCCGCGTCTTTACCTCCATGGAAATTAAACTGTACGCGGAAACGCACACGCAGATTCAATTACACAAATATTGCGCATCTTCCGCGCCAGGAAATGACAAATAAAAATGGAACATATGAAGTGTCTTAACTTGGCATGCCACACGATCATTATTTACTTGCAGGGCTGGACCTTAGTTGTAATTGCCAAAGGAATAATCAGTCAGTCATTGTCAACACCAGCGGAAGTTATGCTACGCAAAGCCCCCTGCTTTTGAAAAGGGCCGCTTTAGATGAAGAATAGTACTAAAGATCTAATATGGTTCTCAATGCTCGTGCCAAATATGAGGAATCGCTCAATGCAACCTTTTTATTCCGCACTGTACTCCTGGACAGAGAACATTAAGAAACAACTTTCCAGAAACTGGTCCTTGGAGGTCGAACTCGATTCCAAAGACCAACCTAACTACATATTTTGGTAATATGCTCTTGTGTTTGGAAATGCTTTCAGAGCGGTCTTTTGAATCACCTTTTCTCAGTATTTTGGACGCCTATGAGAGTCTAGGGTGGTCCTGTTTATTAACCAGGATCCACTCAGATAGGCCAAGATTTCAATACAATACTATCTCACCCACGGCACAGTGAGAAGATGTTATACCACTCATTATATATGTATAGAGAATTAACATAATAGCTACACTTACTAAATCACCATACAATAGGTACTAAACCGGTACATAAGTTGTGACGTCATCGACACACATGCCATTCAAGTTGAGCTGTGTTTCTTTGCTTAAAAGGACTTTCAACCCAGAGTTACAAGGTTATATAATAGATTTTATGTAATGTCAATAATTGAAAAACAAGCACGAGTTGTCAAAAAAGGCCAGGTTGCCTGCAAGAGCACCCATAACCGACGCTCATGCATGAGGAGATTAATGAATGTAGACCAAGCGAAATTAGTGTGTAAGGATCTTAGCAAGGTGAGATCTTCAGTTTGACCTTCCCCTTATTGGCGTTAAAAATAAATGTATGTAACTCACGAATCCCTACCCCATGATAAAACTTTGCAGCATTCACCATGTTGAAAAAGGGGGAAGATTGAACAACAAAAAAACAAAAATGTTAATAATGTGATGTAACAAAGAGTCTTTTGCGAAATTACTATATTAAAGTAATTCCCCTGCGCTAAAGAAAGTATTTGAATGTCGCACTAACTTAAGTATGTATGTTTATTTTATATTAGTAAAAAAAACCTTCACCACGTCGCCACTATGATTCCGCTGATATACAATACAAATAAATAACTAAAAACTCCGTGATGTATGTGTATATATGATTAGCATTCGGTCGTCGCGTCGAGTGATTGACCCAAAACAATGCGGCTCTGAAGTTTGCATAGTGAAGTCGACGCCCGCGAGCTGTGTCATTGTGCACGCCAAAGACATCTTTGTCGCAGATGTGGTGACGTCATGTGAACTCGTGTTGTGTGTGGAAATTAACTAATCGCTACCAAAAGACCATATCCTTTTGGACATACACGACTGGTTTTTTTTCTCGTCAATATGATCGCCTAGAGTCTAGCTTGATAAGTCAATCACTCCTTATCAGGATTACATGCGAACCTCCAAATAATTTCACCACTGAGCTCGATGTGAGAGCAAGCATGTCCACGGGAATGAGCTCAAGTCAATGTTACTATGTATCAAGCTCATTAGTTCCACTTATGATTCACTGGCGATGTATAAGTCACTTTCTACTTTACTCCGACTGCTTTTTTGCAATTTGCGCATTGGAAAATACAGCAAATTAACTGCACCTTTCGCGTCTTCCTCGTCCATAACGTACGCAGTCAATCTTCTCAACGGATTAAAAAGACCCGTAACTAAAAATCCTCAGGAGTGTGTCTCAATTAACCAGCCCTTTGGAACCATCAATCAGATCAGACGTGTAATCCGCAGCTGTCAGAGGTTGGAGCCAAGACAATCACGTAACAGGCTTAATTTGGAAGCTTAATATAAATGAGTATGTTCCGTTGAGTGTGGATGTATTTAGGATCTGTAAGCTTTTGGGAGCTTATTAGGAGCTATTTGTCGACCGTAGTATGGTGCATGATACATTAGATACGTGCTGGACTACCCCTTTGCCACCCCTGGATAGCGATAGGTTATGTCATCCTCCTACAGAATAAAAACCGCACTTTCCTTCCCTTGCCTTGTGTTTGTGGACATTTCAGGACGGAACTGTAGAAAGCCATGAAGAAGACAACGATTTAAACCAACTAGGTCGATGTCCTAGGATTGAAATGATCGTCACGTGTTGAGGAAACCGTTGTAATAGACATGTCCTTCTTCTGTGATAATTTCGTCACGTGCTATTTTATTGTTTTATATGTAGAATCTAAAAATATACTCCGAAAGATTCGTTGCAAAATGTTTAGTTCTCAAGGTAGTCAGGTACCAGGTGAATTACATTTGTCTCCGTGCAAGGTTATATACTTGGAAGCATAAAAGGAATACTAAACAGTAAACATGCTGAGATCATCCTTGCACTCAGACATTGCACTTTTAAAATTGCATTATAACATTTTAAATATGATCATTTTCATCTGCATATGAAGATAACTATAGAAAATGAAATAAATAACAATAATAATCATTTATTTATTTGAAAATACCAGCCCAATGGTTATAGTAATATGGAGTTTCTCTTTTTCTGGGATATAGTGTCTCATTATTGTAACTATCTATAAGTTATTATATGGTAATTAAAAGGATAGGGCCGCGAATGCTGAAGCGTCAGCAGTTAAATAATTTTTTTATGTATAATAATAATAAAAAATAATTTTAGTATTTCTATCTTCGCAACGCAGTAATATCTGTTTACAATAATAATAAATAAAAGACCAATTATTTTCTTACATAGCACTATGTCGGGTCAAAGTATTTTTACTGTAATAGAGCTTTATAGAAGCTAAGGTACACGAAAGGTTTTATATTTTCACCGACACTAGATGTAATGAGTAGTTTTGTAAATGACGAAGTAATTTCAAAAGTTTTGAAAGTAGATGTTATTTGATGTCAGCCTGGATCCAGGTATACCAAACATTGTAGTTTAACAACCACCCTACATCCTGGAAGTAGACTGCCTAAATCCTGGAAATTTAAATCTCGTCTAAATCCTAGAAATTTTAATCTCGTCCAATCAATATGCACTTTTCAATAAGTCCCGAAGGTTCGTCGACACTGGCGGCGCGCGCGTCAAATTTAAATAATGGTCGCGCCGGGAACTAATCACGGAGAGAGGATGTCTGTCGCGTGTGGCGTAAGCTATAGACTGTTTCATTGTATTGGATAAGCAACTACTTAGTATATAACAACACAGGTAAAAATGTCTAACAATCAATTTATTATTATTCCAAGTCAATAATAAAAGGACCAGGAATTGAAATAACATTTCAAATATTGGTCCTCAGAGTCAACTTTTTTTGATGCCTTTTTATTTGAAAATATATTTTGAAAATTCGCAAAAGAACAAGGATTGTGATCATATTTTTCTTTAACGGCTTAATGTAATCCTCGATCGCACGATTTCTCTTCCGCACTTTAAGCTATGCTACCCGCCACAGCTTAACACATGGCAGGCGTCTTCAATCCATCAGATCTTCGCCTACACCGTTGAAAGACAATTCCTCATGCCTGTCACATCATGACACGACCTGTCTAACCGACAGATAGACGTAAATGCTCTCATTTGGTTAACTATGGGTTAAGTTAATCCAAGATGTGTTTGTTAACGCTTCGTGAAGAAATTGTAATGTCCCACCACACTGTCTAGGCCAGACTTTAGGAGTGTGGCTTTAAGAGAATAGGTTTAGTTTAAGTTTTATAGTGAACTGTTAGTTATCTATGAGGATTTTCCGAAAGGTTTCAATTTTGAGACATTACAGGAAAACCTTGTAGTATACCCTTGTATACGAAATATAAAGTAAAACGGTTAGGAAGACTACGTAATGAGCTTGCAATAAAAAACATATGGAAGGAATGGTTAATGTGCCCACTGAAGACGGAAGTATTATTTTACCTTAAAAGTGTATATAATAATTTATTATGTATACAAGTATGGATATTCGCTATCAAAAGGAAAAACATATATTTTAATTATTTTATCTTTTCTATATATCCAGGTTAATCTTGGATCTTAGACGTTGCTATTCACCAGATCAGAGGGCTAACTAAACCCTCATAAAATATAATTATTTAGCCACATCTACTTAGACTAAAATTCTACCATAATATAGTTGGGAAAAGTCCAGGTGATGGTGTAAAACTATATAAATGTGCACGCTTATGTTTTAAATTTAATACATTATTTACCTTCTACGGCAACATCCTTTAGGTCTCGCCATAATAGACTTCAAGAAATAGTGTTCAATTACCTGCAAAGAAAAATAAACGTTATTATTATAATAATTGAGTTTAGATTTGTAATAGATATACTCGTACCACCGTGTGTCAGGCATGACATGACGTAGTAATATTACAAATATTATCTAGTAGAATTTAATTAGTATGGTAACTATAAATCTTCTCATTCCCATAAGTATCGCTTCGGAAAATGGAGGGAAAAATATATTTGTGTGACCCAGTAAATAAGTTTGTGTCCATTATCATTTCAGACCAATAAAAAAATTTAGTGAATCTGCTTAGTTCTGCACTATACATTCGTACGAATATTAAAAATACTATAAAATTTATTGGATATAACATTTAAAAGTATAGGCGCTGACTGAAGTTTAATTTGGTTTCACAAAATAAAAACACAAAATCTATGAAACTATTTGTGACAATTGCTTAAAGAAGAAACGATAAAAATCAAGCTAATAATCTGGTAACATTAACCTGCATCTCCGCGTCCATTGTGATGAGGTAAATCCTCTTACTTAGGTACCTCCAAGCCTTTGTTGTCGCATTAGATCGGCTTTACTGTTCGTCCACAGCGCGGGACCAGCCCGAATAGAGATGTGTTATTGTTCCGCTAAATATTTTAGGCTGTTTGTTTACTAAGTTGTGTTTTACATTCTATGGTTATGCGTAACGAAGGACCGGTCCTTCTAGATGCAGTGAGAGTCCTGGTTAGAAGTTAAAGTAAGAAGTAAGTTACATTTAAAATATTTCTGACTACCTCATTAGTCTATTGGACTGCTGCGCTAGAGGCCATGGGGTCGATTCCCAGGTCGATCGAGCAGTATGTTTTTTTTCTATGAAATTTTCTATACCAGCTCGGAGTCAAGATTTGTGTTAGGTTAATGGCAATAGGCATGTCCTAAACATGGGACCTAAACGACCCGCGAAGTGCGGGTGTACATAAGTACACCTCCGCCTAGCCTTTGGGGCAATACAGGCGTCATGGTATGATGGCAAAATATTTTGACTGCTTTATTAGCCTAGTGCGATAAGCTCGTATCACATCCACACACAACACCCACATCTACATTAAATATTCTTTCAATGTCTAGGTAATGTAGTCTTGAAAATTAGAGAAAATTAAATAAACATTTGATACAATAAGTGTAGACAGGTAACCTTACTAGCTGAGCCATAGCTTATAACATAGCTAGAAAAATAAAATATAAGTAATACTTTAACAATAAAATATTCTTACTATCGTCACGAATATACAATATAATCACCCATTAACCATAAATATTATCTTGCTATAGGTGGAACGTGACTGCAAGACGATATAACAAAATAAAACTTATTATAGAGGAAAAATGCATTACTTAGGCCTTCATATATGCAAGGTTGGTCCTTTGTTAATGACAAGGAAGCCGATGGTCCTAAGTTCCGCGTCTAGTGACGTCCCTTGAGATAACTGGGTAATATCGCCAATTACTGTCGATAAGCTATTACTGTGAGGCAACCATGCGGGTTCAATTGTACTGTTTGTTCTGTTTCACTGTTATTATGGGAGTGACAGAAGTGTGGGTACTACCTTTAAGTAGTTGTTTAAGATGAGAATGTAACTCATGATCATCATCAACAATCCATATATTGTCCCACTGCTGGGACACGGGTCTCCTCTCACATTCAGAGGGATAAGGCTGTAGTTCGCCACGCTAGCCTTACTGCGGGTTGGCTCACTTCACACGCCATCGATAAAATCTCTCAAGCATACAGGTTTCCTCACGATGTTTTCCTTCACCGTTTAGGCGCGTGATAATTAATTATTAATACGCACATGACTTCGAAAAGTCAGAGGTGCGTGCCTTGGATTCTAACTCGAGACCTTTGACATGGCAGTCCTATGATCATATCACAAGGCTATCACTGCACTTTTTCATGTAAATAATTAAGAAATTATGTAACAAGGCACTTACAGACCAGTGTTTTTTTTTTTTCAGCAGCTAACTATCAAAAACAGTAGTAGAAGGGAAAGAAATATTGCTATAATACTGATATAAAAGAAGCTACAATAGCTAATCGCTTTATAACCCTTCGTGGCGCTAGGTGCGAGGAGGTGACACATCCGGGTCGTGCCATTCTTGCGCCACCTTCTTGAGGGTTAACACCCGATACGCTCAACCCGTTCTTATCGGAATTGAGATATCGATAGGAGGTAGGGTATAATACGTCGGTTTATTTGAAGATATAGACGTGATAAAGGCAATACTCCGTAATAGGTTTAGTGCTGCGTTATCATGGATATGCACAGATAACATGAAAGCTTGAATATATTTGGGAAAGGTCCAGGCATTATAAATTATCTCAAGGAATGCTGGGAAACATCTATGATAAATTTTTTTTAGTTGTTTTTAGTTTCTGTGTAATATATATAAATTAGCAGCTAAAAGGTAAGTTAGTTAAAAGAAACATTAGTTAATTGGTTATCAATACTTTCATATCAAATCGTTGTTTTCTAATAATCATTGATTTATTATTACAAAACTATGATACTGTTCTATGAAACTATGATACCTACGAAAATGAGCCAGCCTAATTATTTTTATTCATATTCCAAACAAGCAAAACTGAAATAACGGATGTCAAAAATCTAGAAACATTTTGTAAAATCCGCATAAACATAGTCACCAGGATAACCCGCCGTCTGCGGTCGGAAGCAGCCGACGGCTCCGGGCATCCGGGGCGCGCCGTGCTAATGTGTCGGGAGGTTATCGCGCTCGAATAACGGTTATATCCTATAACACCACGCTTGTTGTTGGCTTATGTATGCGCGAGACATCATGGGAGGTTTACACATAGTTCATAAACGCGACTTCTTCAATTTTCAGCACTTGATAAATAAGAATTCCCGGTAACCTACGTAGCATTTAAGAGGATGCACTACGAATATTTTAGCCTTCCGATGGCTTATTATTTTGTTACGACCAATAATCAACAGTTCGCTTCTAACAATAAGCTTTTTCCGCAAGTGAAGCTACAAGGCTAAATGGTTTTCGTGTGTGAAAATATTTTACCATAATATACATACCTACACCCGTACCAACGGCTCTTATACCCATATAGTTCTGAGCATATACGGGGCAGTCTGCTCTGTATTTGAATGGTCAAGTGTCACAAAGTTCTCTCGCAGATCTGCTTGGTATCTAAATACGGAATGATCTGCGACTCAAAGGACCTACTACACATTTCGCTAGAGCAAAAAATTTTAATACGTGTTATTTATTCTACGAAGGCAAGTATTACAACCAAACTAGGTAATATTATGTAACCCAGCTGTATTGAAGTAGGTAAGTAGTGTACTTACAGCAATAATAACATAGGTATATGTAATTAATCTTGTCTATTCAGCTGGCGTAATTACAAGATGGCTGATACTCTGAACAATATGCCTTGTGTAATGATTTATAACAACGTGTAAAGCATAATGGAGAAAATGAGTTTTTTTTTGTTAAATAATTATATTATTAACCTACTGTGTTTTATTAAGAATACATATATTGAGATTAAGGTAAACTGTCTTTTGTTACAGATGGCTTTTGTTCAAATTTAAACAAGCATCACTGAGTCATTATCATGGCGAATCCATAAATACGATGGTATATTCTTTAACCAAAGAACCGCAACAGCAACAGGTACCCATTAAAATTTGATGGACCCGACCAAATCTACTATTGAATAACCCTTATTACAGTAATACTAAAAAAAAAAAAAAAAAAATACTAGATTACTTAACCACTTTTACTTAACCAATCACTTATCTAAGCACTTTCTAGAGCCCTGTTCAGTTCAAACATGAGTTTAACCGGATTTTTTTCGATCTCATGCGCGTGCTCACCGGAAGCAGGTCTACTCTTCCGTGACGCGTCTTCCGGTACAGTTGATCGAGCACGGCGTGCGCTTGCATATGTAAGTATTGATATATTTCATTAGTAATCTGAATTGATGTAGAGCTCATAAAGTCAAGCTTAGTGTTTGAATATGAGCCTTGAGACTAAGACATTCAGTAGCTGTCATGTCGGGTATTTGGTACCCCAATGACTTACCAAGTGAAATAAATTCGCAGTTAGGCAGTCGTGTTGGTTGAAAGACATAGTAATGTCTTCCAATAGATGGTGCTGACGTCGCCTCAAGACGTAGAATGTGGAAGAGAAATTCGACATCACAGGCAGTGGTCTCGGTAGCTTAGTTGGCAAAAGCGTCTGGTGTACTTAACCAGAGAGACGCAGGTTCAAACCCTGCCTGCGATCGAATTTTTCTTTCACTAGAAATTTTCTTTAATTAGAAAATTCAGTTCTTTGTGAAATAAATTCGGTTCACAATTTTTTTCGTGAGGAGTTGAATGTTTAACTAGACACAGTGTTTTGATAAAAACATCGGGACAAACATAGACCCATTAAATATACACATTAAACTTATTCAATTATACACAAATTGTAATAAAGGTAAAACGAAATCCAATATAATTTCTTGTAATAACCTAAAGTTTTACCTAGGCAATATTAAAATTATATTTTATGAATTTGGAATAATGCTAAACGTGCACGAGCCTCAGGTTTTTTAAATTAAAAACAAACCATTCTAATTTTAATCACGAGATCAAGTAAATCATAACAATTTTTCAATAGAGTGAGCGAGATTAAAAGTAAATAAAATGATATTACATACCTATTTATAATAGAAAAGAGACATAGAACATTAATAAAAAATCTGACAAACTATTTCCAAAACTTATGCGTAAACGCATTTTAAAACAAACCCTTTTCTAAACTAAAATGTAATCAGAAGCCTTGCAGCCCTTTCATCACAAAGTTTTGAGCCCAAAAGACTTTTCAACAAAGGAATTTCTAATTTTCGTGAGCCCAAAGCTCGTGTGTACATTAAAAAAGCGATTGTGTGTGCCCGAATTAATACCGGACCCTGATCGTATGGATGAGCATGCATCGATGGTCAAAGCACCAAACAAGGTAGAGTGCCACTGTGAGAGGGCTCGATATTTAAAATCACTTGTAGTTTCATTAAACTACTAAGAACTTATAATACAAAAACAACGACTCAATCTTTTGGACAAAAATAAGCATTCTACACAAAATCTTAATATATATTCGAAAGTGACGAAAAGAGAGGAGAGAAGAGAGGAGAATGGAAGGAGATGAATCCTACACATTTTATAATACATATCACTTACTGATTAATATTTTATTTTATTGTTGTAATAAGATGATAAACAAGCCAAAGCAAACAATGGTATCTAAGCAGCACCCACAGCATAGAGACACCAGTAACACCAGTAGGCTCATTGCGCGTTGTCATTTTAATTTTTAGCCTTAATTGTAGTCTAATATGCCCAGTATTTCACTGGCTACGTTACTATTCAAACCTGAGCACATTAACTTTAACATATTGCCTATTTTGATAAATGATTGACTTGAAAACCACAAGCAGTGTAATATATTTCAGCTAACAAGCAGTGTAATTTGTTTTCTTGCTTTCAGCTTAAAACGACGCACTACGTTTAAACACAAAAATTAATGTTGGTTAGCTTTAATATATTTGGCACTTACGAACGATAAATATCTTCAATATCTTTTTTGGTATTTAAAATATATTAGCATATCGCTGTGTGTGGCACCCCGCCCTGCGCAGACCCACCGAAGTGAATACAGTTTACCTTACGTCTTACATCAAACCCGTCGCAGATTACTTTTATATTTGCACTGAATAAACGACGACATTTAATATATACTCAAAGTAATCAATGAACAGATTTATTTGCGATAACTTAGGTTTATTGATAAACTTTAGGTATTTTACTTTGGAAATTCGACGCTTGATTCAGATAGCGTTGTATCAAGTATCTAACTTTCGAAGGCAATTTTATTGAATAAATAAACGAAATCGGCAGATAGGAGTACTCTGCCTGTATGTTATTCCATTAAACGCTTGTCATGAAGTTGTCTTTACATTTACTAATACAAGCGACGTTCAAATCAGAGTAAAAAATGCTAATTGATTTGATGGAATACCCGGACCAACTCTATGCAATGCATAGATATGATATGCAAAAAGCCCCTAAGCAAGCTTAGCAATTTTGATTGCATTACAAGACACCAGATTAAATAATAGTGACTAGACCATTCTTTCTCAAAGTGGAAGTCCCCTAGTAGGCGTAGGTTTTATAACAATGTTAAACTTATTTCGCCTATCACTATGTTCGAGACATAGTGATAGGCGAAATAAGTTTGAGAACATGTAGTATAGACAGGCAGAATCTTTAGTCCATACATTTTGCCGTAATTCCACCATTCCTTCATTCCGGATCAAAAGGTTTCGAACCTTTTGATCCGGAATAAAATAATGGTGTACCATACAGGAGCAACCTTTCAGCGTCATCTTGTGAGCAATCCAAGTGGTCACATTAACAATACGGCCGGTTGCACACTACTCAACAACATTTAATTACACTACTGTTCGCTGCCAAATTGCAGCGCTCAATAGCGCCTAGTAATTGCCGTTATCGGGTACTGTGTACGTGGCTTAAAATCGCTTCGCTAGTATTGATTCGACGGTGTGTACCTACAGACTTTATCAAAATTTATTTTAAAAACTCACTAGTAGCGTTTTTTAACTTAATAAAGTATTTTATTCGGTAGTGTGGGCCATAATTGGAATCTTTACAAAGTGACAAAGTAAATAATAAAAAATTACACTATTACAGTTCCTACATAATTAACTTATATGCGATATATTTCCGTGTTTACGTTTGTCGGGAAATATATCTGACTGATCACACCTTGCAGAAAAACTACATAGTATGAACATAATTAATAAACTATAAAAACTGCAACTATGTAACACAGCCATTAGCATTTAAAACTACCCACACATCGCATCAAAGTTTTCTAAGAAAACAGAATTGTTCCACTCCTGCGCATCAGCATGCACAACACGTGTGCAAGCGCAATATTAATTAATTCGTTATTTATTTATTATTACACTACGCAATAATCTGTTGGTTGTCATTCCCATGCTAATTTGATGGGGAAATCATGTTTGTGAGTTAATTGAAAACAACACCATTTGCTGTATTTTATGGGGAACTTACAATCATCAATCATGTTGCCGATCTTCCGGGCACTACATTTTACCATACCATCATGCCTGTATTTCTCGCAACAAACAAACAAACTCTTCAGCTTAATAATATTAGTATAGATATGCTATAGTCGTAACTCTGATTTTGTGTCCCTGTTTCAATAAAACTGTTGTTACCTGATACTACGCCGGCTAAACAAACTTACATAATTTCCAAGACCTAATTTTCCGTCTAATTCTACACAGATAGCCCAGTTACAATTGCGAGCAGTATTTAGCTAGAATAACACGCAAATACAAGAGAAACACAAACAACGCCGCGTGCAAATGTTAGTCGGCACGTCCGCCAGTTTGTTGTGGACAAACTGTGAAGTGGGACAACGCTGGCAGGCTGTGCTGGAAGCTCAAGGATACACACCATCACACTTGTATTCTTCAAAAGGTTAAGCAGAGGTGTAATGATACACCAACGGCTCACAGCATCGTTCTTTACCCAAAGCTCGTGTGACAATTATTTCTAGATCGTAGACCCCATATTATCGCAAGTTTTGTCTTTCATCGGACACAAATTAAAATATTCATCAGCTTTGCCCGGCTTTCGGAATCAAACCCAGGACAGGTCCGCAGCAAGTTAGGTTTCTGATCGTATTAAGAGGTCAAAATGAAGACCAAGACATCAGTAGCGATTACTCCACTTATAATCAGCTCGGGATTCGAACTTGGAATTCAGGGTTCTAACCCACTGGACTATACCACTGTTATTACACAACTACAGTCAAAACATCGCGTAAAATAAATGATATTAAAACCCAAGTCTTATTTACAGTTAAGGAAAATTATCCGGCTCGCCGATACCGGATATCGGATAACCGGGTACCGGACTGCTGTGTCGGACATCTCGTTAGTCCGGACACGGTTTTCTTTGATTACGTAAGTCTTTTATTAGTTAGCCGATGGATTGGCTAGCCTTTTGATATACTTGGTTGAGTTTTGTTGGAAAATAATGGCATTCCTTCTTGATTACAACGATGTTTTTAGTACGCAACGTTTGATTATGTAATACACATAAAAGTAGTAATTATTAGTTTCTGTTAGAGTAATCCAGCTGAGCCTGGACTAGGCTAGATGCCTGTCTTGATCCAGCACCGTTTTAAAAACAGAAAAACCGTACGTTATAAAACCGAGGATATTATTAATACGTAACTGCCTCATTTCTTGAGATCCTGGGTTCGTTTCTTAGATCAAGTTAAGGATATTATTGGATTTTGGATTTGTGACCGGGATCATCCCCTTTTGCATTGGACCTTAATATACCGGTGACTGTAGCTTCCCTTCATCACCTTTCTCTTCTTCCCTCTCTATACAATTTCACTGACCCTGCGCTAGTTATTTTGTGTTTCAGCATCTTTCTGCTTTGGGATATATATTTTTTTATACATACAAATTGTGACGCCTGTCTTCCATGGGGGTAGGCAGAGACTATAGATTTTCACTTCCTGCTATCCTGACATCCTGTTTTTTTATGACAACTAGTTTTGACTAAAAAACACCTTATTAGCTATATTGCTTTTCCGACATGCCTATAATATACACCATAATAATATTGGAACTTAGAACCCAAGGTCAACCATGAAGGTGCATTGGAATGTAATACCAATAACAACACACAAATTAACATTAAAATAGTTATAACATTATTTGCAATAGCACAATACCCAGATGTTTAAATGACAATACCTGAATCGTTTCACTGTTCTCGTATGTGAGTCATGGCTAAGTATGGCTTCAAAATTGTTTTTAGTTGGTAGGCAGTCGACATACATGTATATAAGCGTCATTTTAAGGTTCTTTAATGTCAAAGTTCCAATCAACATCCGGGGATAGTTTTTTTATTGAAGTTGTCGCGACATCTAGCGCTCTACATGGAACTACGTCGTGCAAATCCTGAATCGCGCAACTAGTGTTAACCGCGCGACTCGCATATATACAATCGCCTGACATCAACCGTTGGGCCGTAGCCCGCCAGGCAAAAACACCTGCCTGGTTGGAGGATCCTCCCTTTGGTTGGAGGGGCAATACATCTCGCCTCTCTACAAAGTTAACAGACAGACGGAGAAAGGGAAGGATAGAAAGACAGATTACATACATACATACATTAAATAATATCACGCCTGTATTCTCCGAAGGGTTATCCAGCGTGCACTTATGTACATTGTACACCCACATTAGGTGCCATGGAATAGGGGGCGAGCCTATTACCATAAACAGGACACAATTCCAAACTCCCAAGCTGCTACTGAGTATTTCATAGAAAAACCTAACACTATGGTTAACCTGAGAATCGAACCCAGGACCTTTGGCATAGCAGTCGCGCTAAGGACCACTAGACTAATGAGGCAGTTATTTAAATGAAATTAGTGAAAGAAAATATATTCCCAACAACACAATTACAGCTCAATTTTACCAAACAATAACTATTATGACAGCCGCAGATAAAAATAATTGTCCGCGATGGAAGCCATCAGCCCTCGAAAGACTAGTGGATGCTAGTGGGCGAACAAACAGACCAATTACATAGGTAAACAGCGGCGGCTGCGCGCGCCAGATAAGTGTAAGCTGTAATGCCCCGGTGCATTATGCTCCTGCTATATTTATACGGCATAAGCACAGACATAAGTATGCCTGTAGTTGGGAAGAGGGTTAAACTTGGCGATGAATATTTTAATTTGATTACTGCAAATTTCTTTACCAAGCAAGTAGAACGATCATGATAAAAATAATTGCTTGCAAACAGAGGGTTCCATGATGAAGGTACTCTTATTATAGATTTTATACTGTATTACTATTCTTTGTAAAAAAAAATATTGCCCTTATTAAGTCAGGAAAATTCCACCTGATATCGGAGTCTACCTAATAAAAATAGCTCTCATTTTCTTGCCCTATATGACACTTTAGACACGTCACGACGACAAAGATACCGCTCGGTGCCTGCTAGCCCCTCGTCTGCCACGTATTCGGTATCCAAACCTGAGATCAAGGTCAATTCCTTGATGATCGAAAATATATTGAATCTCTCGTGGCTCGGAGAGGGACAGGACAGGCTCCGCCTCAAAAGAGTACGAAGATGGTCAGGCGGATGATAATTGCTTTGAATTTAAGCTACATCATCGCGAGGAAACTGTATTTTCCCGTCATTCACGACCACTGATTATCCAAAAAAAAATTACAGACATCAGAGACAATATCATAAAGATGGACGTAAATAATTATTTCTGAAAATCACTAGGTGTACTCACTGCATTGTCATTGTATATGACTCGCTTATTCTCAAGAACTAGCTTAACCGCAATTTTCTTTCGACACCATGCATTTTAACATTTTATGAGCAAATAGTATCTCAGCTGTATCTTAATTAATTGTTTAACACCAAATTGAATTATATCACTTAGTTTGTTTTCGGTTTGGCGCAAATGTGTAGTACTAATGTGGAAACTGTTTTGGATTATGTATGGTTTACTTTGTAGGTATGTCTTTTTTTTATAATGCATCTGTTTGTTTCCTGAATAAAATAAAATAGTATAATGCTATGTTTCGTACATTCAAAAATCAAGCGTGTCCGTTAGTGTAGGTTTAAATTTCATAAATTTTCTTTAGCGGTTGCTTATAATAGCAAAATTATTATTATTATTGATTACTTAGTTACCGTAACAATTTAGTGGTTTATATTCTAGTTGCCAATGGTTGCCTGAATGCGGCCATTGACGTCGAGGAAGACCCAGGAAACGCTGACATGATGGGACGATTTTTACGTTTTCCTAGTAGACTGAAGTCAGATAGCGCTTAAGAGAGATCAGTAGAAGAAGATGGAGGTGACCTCAGGAGAGAAATCACATAGCTTACAAAAAACCAAGCCTTGTCCGCTGTTTTACTCGCATTTCAAAACACGTTTTGGGACCAAAACTTTTGTCCTTCGCCTTAATTTCCTTGCCTAATATATTTTTATTGTGGTAGAGCAAAGTTTTATTGGATTTTTCTATGAAATTCTCAGTATCAGCTTCGAATTCTGATTGTGCCTGATTAATGGTTATCAGCTAACCCTATTACATAGGACCTAAATATACCAACAAACAAACTGTTTGTACAAAACTCATCTGCCCTTCGGGGAATGGTAAGTATATGTTTATGTTATTTGCTCGAAAACAATACAAGACTTACTTCCTACTTCTCAGACAATCAAATAGCTGTCTAAGCAACAAAAGTGCACACCCATCCGTAACCGCGACACGACGTGCCGTAAACTGGGTCGAACACAACGTTACATTTGCTGATGTTATTACAAACTATTTTATAAACAGAGGCGTGTTTCAAAATAACACGCATTGTGTGTATTTTTGTTTAAATTACTTTGTAGTACTTATAGGTCGCTAAAGGAGTCTAGAACCGAACTCAAGCTATCAGCCATCAGCTTGGCAGACGTTTGTATGAAATCATAGTGTCAGATGTTATTCGTCTTAAGCTTAGACAAATAAAATGTTTAATGCTGCTTTTAGTATTAACATTTACAAACAGTAAATGTTAATACTAAAAGCAGCATTAAACATTTTATTTACTATTTATTACTATATAATCACGCTTACATCACCGGAGGGTTAGTCAGGGGTATACCTCCTGAATGGATGTCATATCATATATACCTTTTAGAAGATGAATCTTGATGGTTATGAATACCTTAGGAGTTAGGACTTTCAGGATCAAAAAATAAAAAGAACCGTTCAATGATTTATGGCAGTGAAAGTGTAGATAAGAAATCCTTCCTTTTAAGTTTAAATTAAATTAAGATTTTGAAGAAAGTACTTATATATTATTAAAATTGTTATTTTTATTTGAAAGTGCGAAGACATCTATTTATATCCATGAAGTCTGTTATAGGTTTCCACAGGACAACAGAGGCGCACGCGCCCGGCGTTGGTCCTACATGAGTCTATGTGGAATTATTGGGGTTCGAAAGCCCCCCATCTGTTTACTATTCTAGATACTAATACGACTGCCTCGTTAGTCTAATGGTCCCAAGCGTGACTGCTACGCAAGAGGTCCTGGGTTGATTCCCAGGTCGAGGAAAGTGTTATTGGGTTTTTCTATGAAATTCCCAGTAGCAGCTCGGAGTCTGGATTTGTGCCCGGTTAGTGGCAACAGGCTCGCCCCCTATTACATGGAACCTAAACATACCAGCGAAATGTGGGTGTACATTAGTACACCTCTGCCTAACCCTTCGGGGAATACAGGCGTGATGGTACGATGATGATGATACTAATACTTTTCTTCAGTAAAAATAAGTTTAAGTTAATTAAAGGTTACTGGTAAAATTAATCAGTAGATTCAGAAGTAAGCAAAAAAATTAAAAAGTAACTGTTGTGGTAGTGGAGTGGCAATAGCCTGCACACAATGGACGGTTGACAATGATCCGTGCACTAGCGGTGCCGGGCCGTGCCAGGCTGCGCGCGCGCCGCCCGCAGGGCTGCCCGCGTAGCGCTCATTAGTACCACGTAGTAATAATGTAAACATAGTTACATGACTTGCTTTCGGATACATCTAGATTTAGTAGCACCTAATGTGTCAGAGGGTAGTTTAACTAACTTGATTAAATATTTTACCGTTAACTTTTTATTTTGCATACAATTAATGTTATTTTAGTGAAGGAAAAATTCGACTGCGGGCAAGATTTAAACCTGCGTCTTGTGATTAGATTCACCAGACCCTATGACCACTAAGCCACCGCGACTCCCACCCGCTACGTTGAAGTTAGCCGTCACATTTTTTTAAATTACGTCTTTGAGGTACCTAATTAATTCAATAATATATTCAAATAATGTACCTCATTTAACATTTAATCTACACGTATACTCTTAAGAATAAAAAAAATACGAACAAAAATCTTTCAACCCTATTACAACGGAGGTCGTTTTAAAAACAAAACACATGTAGTTGTTTCTTTAGAAAAATAACCCGCGCCAGTGACTTGACACTTGTGCATACAAATACTGTGCCAATGTAAGGAGTGCGCGAGGTTAAGCGAATGACACCGCGTCTTGGAATAGGATGGGTCAATTATGCCGCCACTCACAAAGACAAATGTTATTAATTGAGACCTGATACTTGTGTCGGCTGTAATGTAACGTACTTTCAGTGACATTGAGCTAATGTACTAGCCAATTGTACTTACTAAAGGCAATCTCAAGGTTAAGCTACGTTTGTCACGGCTGTTAATTAGATGCGTATCACATCGCAGTAGGTTAAGTATATAAACGGTTTATCGTTCATGAGTTGAGTTGTAATTTCATAATAACTTTGTTCATATAAAAAAATTGCAGGAAATAAATGATAAGCACATGAAAATGACAACTGTTTTTGGGAAATTATGTTGTCCTCTACGATGTATTCCTGTATTATAGATGTTGGGTAGGGTTACCAGCCTCAAAAATAGCCGGACATTATGTACTAAAAGCGTGACCCACTGGCTATTAATATAAAAATTAAATTGATAATTTTATTTGTGTAATCACTGCTATTTTTTCCCCTTAAGGCGAGGCACCGTTACCAAAAGCCGGACAGACGAGACTTATATATATTTGTTTTAGAGAATTTCCTTGCTTGAGAGTGAATAAATTTCTTTTATTCCATAATTATGCATCTGTACTTAAGGCGAATAGCTCAACTCCCTAAAATATCACAGTACTGTAACTTTGTAATCTTCCCGCGACAGAACGACTTCAATAGTATTAGGTACTACGCCTAAGAAGTACTTAATAGTACGTATTTCTACTTAAATAGTACTTATCTTCGAACAGACGGAGCAAAGTAAATTGCAGAATCGTGAAAGGTTAAACTATTTTCTAATTGGTTTGATAATGTTTACTATTTGAAAGTTATAATAACTGAACCTACGTTAGGTTAGTGAAACCTTTTGTTAGCTAAAGCAGAACAGTTGTACTCATCCCCGCATTTGAGATGAATACAGTAATTGGTAAAGTTGGATCCCATCTTACGTTGTTATTTTGCTAATCTCTGACAATAAATTATTTTTACGCGCTGAATGAAACTCTTTTCACGAACCATAGAACCTGCACATCAATTGATAGATTAATTATAATGATCGTTTGCATTATCCATTCTTGGCCTAGATCAGTATAATACGATCTATTGGTGTTTACAGTTCTTCGACCATCCTTGAACAGATAATTAATAAATAAATGACCTCAGAGTATATTCATTACGAAGAAAATTATATAAAATTAACAATGATTGTTTATGGTACCGAATGGTCATGTATGGTTATGAATGCCATGATTGTCTCCTGACTTCCTGAGTCACGCAATCATTGCTTAAAGATGGTCTGAGAAAGAACAAGGCTCATTGTGTGGCGATGGAAGACTTTTCAGTTCTAGTTTCTTTCAAATGTTTTCCTCAATTTGCTGGAGTCACCAATGCCTTAACTTAAATAAACTTTGTAATTGAAATAAAACTACTTTTTACTGATTTTATCGTGTTATATTGATTATTTTAATTCCCGACGTTTCGGATCCTTTACAGCATCCATGGTCACGGGTGGACTGAGGTGTTGGTCGTCCAATGTCAAAATTACCAACAGATTCGCGAGGCTATTGAAATTAAAAAACATCCAAATTTCAATAGAGAAGATGGCTGGGTCTTACCATCTGCTTGGAACCCCATCATAGATTCCATTAAATCCAAGCACAAGACTGAGAATCATTTTGACATTAGGACGACCAACACCTCAGTCCACTCAGTCCAGTCCGTGACCATGGATGCTGTAAAGGATCCGAAACGTCGGGAATTAAAATAATCAATATAACGCGATAAAATCCGTAAAAAGTAGTTTTATTTCAAGACATACTGACATCATGGCTTTTCCACTATTCAGTATGGGCCAATGTGTAAACGCGTCATAATCATAACTTAGTGTTACAACCCCTGGCGTTGTAGACTCGATGCATCAAACTGCGCATTACCACGTAGCCATGGCCACGTGTAACCATGAATGCAAATCACGTATTACAACACCATAACTAATACGATCACATACATAATAACCAGTGTACTTGTACTGAAGTATAAGGGTAGGGTTGTCCAAAATTTGGCCGACTGTTTTTCTAGTAAAAATATTATTAATCCAGAGGCCACAGGTTGTGAGAAAGAGATTTAACCTGTAGAACTCTATCCCTCCCTCACAATAATGATCCACGAATGATGAATGGTATCCTATAAGAATGATCACGTTATACGATGTGGTATGGACACTGTTCATTATTTAATTATAATTAATTATCAGTTGCCCGGGTTTTCATTCTGGTTCCAAAAATATTAACTTATAACTCGGCTTATATGTGGCATATGGCGTGTTACTGTTCATCAGCTATCTGTAAATTATGGCTCTGCACGTCACAAAACCACCCAATACAAAGACCGGCGACATATTTTCCAAACCCACATCAAAGAGGGGGCATCCCTAACCTGCTAGTGGCAGTATCCACAGCGACCGATCTTGACCGCTAAATATTTAACAGGGCTGCACCGAGCTGGAACTATTTGCGTTTTAAATAATTCAAACACACGCTTTGTGAACACGCTGTATAACATATATGGTGTTTACTGGAGCTATTTTAAGATTTAGGAAGATTGTCGATTCTTGAGCAAAATTTTTAACTATACAGAATTTTAATAATTGTTAAATAAATAAGTATATTCTTATCTGCGCTATATTATATAAATTTGAATATCGAAACAAAACAAAATAACAATATACATTCATACATGTAACATTTCATGCGCAAGAGTTTCTCCGGCCTCGCGCTCGCGTGCGCTGTGTCAGAGGTCGGCTAACAGTTCTTTAATACGCTATACAATTGCCGCGGCGTCGCTCGCTATTATCGTAATCATGGAGAGGCTATTGTAATAGCGAGCTGAGATGCTTTGGCTCTTTCTTGTGCTATTTGGTGACCTAAATGACGCATGAGTTTCTGTTTTTGCGACTATCGAGGATCTTATGTTATACATAATTATATTTTTATAAAAAAACTTATGCTTAGGCTAAGAAGAAATAAAAACGATCAACTTATCGCGCCAAGGAACATCGTTGGCAAAAGGAATAAGAATAATAGAATAAAGCAGTAAGTATTTATTTGGCCAAACGATCAACAACGCAGACACATTGATCATTTGAATGGAATGGACAAATGATACAATTCTGAGAATTTAGTGTTCTAGAAATCGGCGGCCTGGTCGTAGTCGCTTCGTAAAATACTGATATTCAGCCGAATCTTGTTAGACTGTGAGCCAACGTGTTGGAAAAAAGGCTAAGCAGGTGTATTTATTTCATTCCTCTTTCCAAATATCTGTGGAATATTCCTAACAATCTTTATAATTGTATTTGTAAGATTGCTCGGTATAACTTGAAATCTATTCCATGCCCACGTAACTTTGAAATAACAATGGTGAACCACTGAGCTACTTTTTTCAATGAGCGAACTTTTTTCCATCAATCAACCCCTTTCAAAGTTAAATTAGTCTGCCTCAAGTGTCCAACTATTAAGTAGGTATGGGGGCTTTGCGACCCCGCGTAACACAATCTATAGAAATGTATATATTTGTATTTTAGAGTAGTTGGCATGTCTAGATGCCAGAATGTATGGCTAGTAATTCCTACAGAATTTAGTCTTGAAGTAGCAGTTATCAATACCACCATCGCGAAATATGTTTTCCTTTCAGTGTCTGTAGTTCTGAATTATACCGATGAAATGATATTTTAAAAGGAAGTTTCATATATTTACTATAGAACCTTAAAATATATAACGAATAGATACGTTAAAATCCGTAGTCTTCATTACCACTCATAACTTTAATATTATCATTACGTTGCAGAGCATAAGCTGTCTCTCTTATGCGCCATTCATCCCTGCTTCGACCCAATCTTGTCCAGGTCTTTCAAACACAATTTCACGTCATCAGCTCAATATGGCCACCGGTCTCCCTGCACTCCGTGTGCCTCTCGGAATGATGGACTAACCTAACTTTCCACTATTTATATCTTGGTAGAAAGCGTCTATTACAGTTCCGTCTTATCCTTTCAATGTATTAACATTTAGAACGTTTAGCAGACACGAGGGATGCATGGCAAACATAACGTTGCCCTTGAAAGCCTTTCATCGCCATGGTAACTAACTGCCGACGATTTTCCACCATATTCACTGAAGCATGCGAGTCAATGACCTACTCACACAACACTTTCATTTCACCTTCCATCCATTGCCGTTTATATTCGCATGATGTACAGCAAACATCGCACTCAACGATCAATGGATGTGACACATGTAGATGTTTCAATTATAAAAGTGGGGTTTGCAGTGGGAGGGAGCGTTGACATTCTTTTGCGCCCGCGCATCGGTAAGCGGTCGTCGTACATTGCGAGGCTGTTTTTTGACATTGACAATGCAGGTTTTATTGTCTGTTTATGGTGGTCGAAGGTTATTCGTGCACGCGTGTGTCATAAAAATGCATGGTATGTGGAAAAATACATTATATCGTGCAATGTTATGCTTAAAAACCAATTTTTATTTACTTTTTATCAATTTCGATCACAAACTACCTTTCTCAGAGAGCTCTTTAACAACTTGGGTTTTAATAAGACGGATCTTAATGTAGAGTAAAAAACAATTACTTCCTTAAGGCATCAATTAAATGCGAGGACCGGATTTGTATTCGGCATAGAAGACCGAAGACACCGCTCATCATGAGGCTATTAAATACTGATTATAGACACTTGCCCCTCCGACACAACGTCTCAATTATAATTACCAGTTCTTCATTATCACACGTCTATCACCAATCACCAATATCTTCACCTGTTCGCACGCGATACGATCGCAAGACGTAATCGCGTGCGCACGTAATTCAAACTTTTCATTTAATTGCCAGCAACACGCTTCCTGTTATGCAAAACTTTCATGAAATAAAGCAATTGATTTCGCTGAAGAAACTGTTCATTGCCGAACAAAGGAGAGTTTTGCTTAAGATGTAAGTGAAAGTATTCACTTCTTTTGGTAATCATTCATTCTGAATCATACTTTTGTAGCGCCATACTGCCACACTGGATTGCCGAATTCGCCCAATGTGCGCGCGCATTTCGTAGCACCAATGATAAGCAAGTCCATGTGCCATAGGAGCAATTACTTTGGAAGGATAGAAAATTAATAAATTATACTGGATCATCAAAATAAGCAAACAGAGATACACCATTGGACACACTATATTTTACTTCTATTCGTATTTTGCAGCCAAATTTAGGAATATGAAAAGTAGATCGTTCATGTTTTTTTTTTTTGCTGATCCGATGAGTGAAAAAATATTCAAATTGGGAACATTTAATTAATCAACCGGCGTAGAACATACTTGTACATCATGAAATGGCTCCATCATACCACCTCAGATTGGGCGACCATTTTAGGAAGATTCTAGAAACGATCTCGTTCTTAGAATCTTTTCCATTTCGCCCAACAACAAATTCCCACTAACCATCGAATAGACATAAATTGGCAAGCGAACCCATAAAACGGTAGAGTAGCGCCCACAGCGCGAGTACCACTTGGCCTAGCGGTTAAACAAGTTCAAGGCAAATGCTTGCCAAACTGGTTTTGCTCACATGCTCCCTCCCTTTCACTCCTTGGAACCAAGAGCGGGACACTACATGTTTAGATACGACTTTAGAATGTTTTGAACTTAGTTACACGTAGTAATTTGATGGAAAATCCGAGTATCTTAGAACAAGTGGTCTCAATAAAGTTTGTAGTAATTAATTGGACTGGCAGTGACAGACAGACCCACATTTTGAGAATGACAAGTTGAGTTACAAACTCTTGACGTTTATATTATTGGACAATATTTCGATCTGCGAAGAACTATTTCATTTGGTATAACCCATTGAATGCCTATCTTAATGAGTTGGGTTATTCATGGTGATAATATTCATGTACTCATCGCTGTATTGTTATTGCTCGAAGTTTAGAGATATTTGGGTTTATTGAATTGAAGTTGACATCATTATTGTGGGCAATATTTTTCCATAAAATGGTCAGTGGGGATTCCACGTTGAAGATAAAAGAAACGACCATTGTCGACCATTTTAAACACATCTAACAAACAAACAACACAGATAAAAACTCTTAAGTTTATTTTTAGCACAATTTCGAAGTCTGAAATTCACAGTGATACTTACTAAGGTGTTGTTGAACTCTTAAAAAAGCGATTACGTTCGCTTGTCGAGAAGTAGGAGTCGGAGAAAGTGCGCTTCGTGTCTATTGTCATATCGACCGCTTTTTCATAAAAACGCATATCGCGGTAAAAGTTTTTTGAGTTATTTTTTAATTTAACCATCTCTAAGAGAAACGGTTTTATAAATTTTATGCATTCAAGCACAAGTATGCTGCAATTGTTATTATGTTTCCGGTTCCGAGTTAAAATCCTACATAGATTCACATAAAATAAAACAGAATAAGTCCATATTTCGTCTTAAAAATAATCCGTTATAGGAAATAATAGGTCAAGTACCAGAACTTTCGATAAGTATCGATAAAAATATTTCATCAAAAAGTCGAGTTAGAGATTGCTTTTTTAAAATGTTAGTTTCTGAAAGTTATCAAAAAGTTCGTTCACAAACATAGCCTTCCACGAAAATCTTTGAACCATGAACTTTTTCATTACAAAGCCTACTTTTACCGAGTGAGAGGTAGGTACCAGCCGGCGACCGTGAAATCAATTAACGCAAAACAGCAAAAAAAGACAATCGTCAAGAAAATATACTAACCACGTAACCCAAATTCACTGGATTGCGGTCAGCCACACAACCAGCAATGCAAGTCTCGATGACTAAGTGCTATTTTGTACCCTACTACTGTAACTTAAGCAACAGATTCGCGTGTGCCAATTCCATTGCACCGACTTGTATGAAATTTCAGACGTCTCAGCGTTTTGGAGACTTAACACTTGACTACCAAACGGTATGATACTTTATTTTGATAGCCATACGGTACGATGTAGATTGTGTGGATGCTCTATTGGGTCATACTACCGGAAGTGACTTATTGAGCCGACAACACGTCGTCGCGACGAATCGTCTTCCGGTGGTCAATGTCGCCGACTACCCGAGTGGTTCTCAACTCACGTTTGATGCGAGTGCGACGTCATCGCCACAGATTAAGGAAATATAGAGGACCCTATGAGCGACAAGTAGACTAGCTTGCTTTGCTTAGCAAATGTTAAGTGGGCGGCAATTATTGTATAGTATGAAGTTCTAAGTTCACTATTGAGCACTAGACGTCTCTTTCTTTCTTTGCTTAAGATGTTTGCCGAGCTCTGTACATAATGTGAAGAGGCAATACCATACCGATAATGTTTAATTAAATTCGCCAATTAAATTCTTAATAAATTTTCAGAGAGCTATTGCTTAGCATTTCTTTATGCGAGACCAAATCAGTAAAGAGGAGATCCGTAGAAAATTGAGTTGTCGACATTGCTCAAATGATTAAGTATGTAGCAAGCTTAAGTATGTATAGTGTCCGGGGGCACATAGCTCGTAGAACTGATGACTGCTGGGTCAAAAAGGTTCCCGAGTGGATACCACGCACTGGAAAACGCAGTGTGTCGATCTCCAACAAGATGGACAGACACCCTGGTCGCTGGGAGTCGTTGCAGGCGGTATTTAAACGGTCATTGTGGAAATCATTCAGTAGAAATTAACAAACATCGTTGTAGTGTGTATTAAGATATTTACGATGTCTAGATTTATTATCGGATAAGTTTCGCTTGGAGCATCTGTTCCTACCTATTCTGTGTACCTTTACTAGTACGTGTCCGTAGTGAGTACATTGTACCGACAATCTCAACCTCAGTAGTTAGTGTATGAAATGTTATTTGCGGGTCAACGTGTCGGTTGGTCATTCATCTTATTTGGCAAAGACAAAGGATGCGATGGGATGATGCGAAATAATGGCAAAGTTTGCTGTGTGTACCCAATATACATTTATATATTAATATAGATTTTAAGGTCCATCAGTTAGGTCTTACGACGCGACAGGCTAGTCAAAAAATTTAATATTAATATGTATACGTAATGTCCGCAATAGATGTTGCTGACGTCGCCTGAAGACGTAAAATGTGGAAGAGAAATTCGACATCACAAGCAGTGATCTCGGTAGCTTAGTTGGTAGAAGCGTCTGGTGTACTTAACCAGACGCAGGTTCAAACCCTGTCTAAGATCGTTTTTTTTCTTACACTAGAAATTTTCTTTCATTCGAAAATTCATATCTTTGTGAACATTTCGCATTATTTGATGCTCAAAAATAGCATATTAATACATATTTATTAGAAACACTGTATAATTTGCCAATGAATTCATTTCTGTAAATAGAAGTTTTATTTTTAAATACACTTTAACAAGTCACTCTTTTTTTAAGCTAAATGGCGCAAGCATTTCCTATTTGACGGCTCTAAGAGAAGCCGAAATAAATTTAGAGTCATTATCTCTTTCAAAGTCTAAACAGATATGCAAGATTTACAATGTAGGACAAAATCTGAACAGGCCTTTTAAAGAAAGAGCCATAGCAGCTTTGAGTGGACCTGTCCTAACTGACGGCACGCATACATCAGTATTCGTGTACCAACCATTATTTATGGAGCTCAACAGTAACAAAACTATACAACAACAAAACTATAAGTTTTAAATTACGATTATATTCACATGTATCACCGATTTCTCAACCTACAAAATGTGTGCAAAATTCCCAGATTGACCAAAATTCAAGAATAACAAATTAATTGAAAACAGTTAAAAAATATCGCCGATAACTCTTTATGTATATTTTTATAGGTACCTATTGAGATTTTAGGTAGTGCCTTGTCTTATTTTTATACCTGAATATAAGCTGTAATTGACCGATTAACTTTGTCATTGATAGGTCGATGGAGCTCAGTCAACTCTTGCTGTGAAACTTAAACTACCTACTTTTAGGAAACTTTAAAATTAATATGATTTTATGAAGTAGTGGTAACATAGTGATATGAGCATTGGACTGCCAAGTTTAAGTTCTTGAGAAGAAGTCTGCCAACTCGCACTAGGGTAGCGTGATGGACTGGCATCTATAGCCCTTATACAACATAGAAGTTCAGTACATTACTTATTTTTACTAATTTCACGGTAAAAACTATTTTACCTTACTCTATCTTCAGATATCAAAGTAGGTAGGTACGATGAATCCTAAAACCTACAGAAGAAGGTACATTACAGTTTTCGTGACGTCACTATAAAAGTTATTGACTCGTAGTTAACAACCTTAAGTGCACATAAGACCTCATTAAACCATATCAAAATTACATTCCTCTTTAGGATCCAAATGGAAGATCCGTTTCGATGACATTTTAACGACTGACCTTTTTTGGTCCATCCAACCCGTTTGAAAATAATAACATGTTTAATATTTGCATAAATCTCCGAAATCAGTAAAATTTGTGTCTTTCAATTAGCAATTTGGAAACAAATAAGTTCTTTAAATAACTTATTTATTCGTTATTATTTTATTTCCCGTGAAATAAGTAGGTTAATAAATATACCTATTTAAGTACGTACGTGTATTTCACTAAGATCCTCAGAGTCATAGGATCTTAGTGAAATACAGGTAAATCATAAATTTCTTTGAAGATTCAATCTTTTTACGAAAAAAATAATCCCCACTGCCACCAGCTACCTAGGTATGTTAGCGGGGAAGAAGGCTAAGATGGCTAATTTAGCACCTGAACACCACGAAAATATAACCCTGTGCCACGAACCAAATTAAGTTGCCCCCACAAATATCAATGGTTTCTCGTTCAGAAATGACTTCCAACCGTACAGAGTGAAGTTATTGTAGAGGAAAAGATTTCAACGAGCGTGTCGCATTTTGACTTTACAACAAACTGCAATTTATAATTGTAATTTTAGTCGCCAAGTCCAGATGTCCAGGTCTAATACCGCCTTCCCAAGTGTCAAACTATCCTTGAGGATTTTCCAAACTATAACAAAGGGCCAAGGCCTGACCCTGCAACTCTTCGGAACAGTGCAACAAATTTTTGACTTTAAAAAAAAAGTTAGAATATTTTGACGCTTCCGTAATTTCATCACTGAAGATAAATAGGATTACGAGGATTATCGAGTCGATATCACCTCTTCTATAGTTAGAGAAAATGCTTATATCCGACTGCAACATTGCCTTACTGAGACAGTACCAAGTGCTGAAGCCTGGTCATATTTAAACAAGGTTGCCAAAATAATGTCATCGTTATTTATAAACATTTGCCAGGTAGGTAGGCAGTAAGTAGGTTGTCAGCCCTGGAATAGAGGGTGCAATTTTTTTATAAGATGTGAACGAAAAGAAAGTGGGTAATAGGTGCCTACTTGCCTACTTGAAGCAAGAAGGTTATCTCAATGTATAGTTTTGTATAGGGCTTTGTTCGTTAATTAAAATTTGGACATGATTTATTAGATAGGTAGGTATCTACCCAGAATAACATAAATATTCAAGCGTGTTTTATTTTAACAGTTATTTAATATTCACAAAAGATAGCTAACAAAAAAACTCAGCAGTTTAACGTACACAAGCGAGTCGCCTTTCATTCTACAAGCACGTAGGTAGGTACCATAGAGCATTGTCTATGGCCATTGTGATGCAAACGCTCCGTTGTTTAGTGCGACCAACATCGCTAATTATAGAACCTTCACGCCCACCATGTAGGATAAGTAGACTTGACCATCTCCAAATCGGTGCTTGCGACATTTACTCGTATTCAATATAAAAGACAAAGCGGGGACAAAGAAAATAGGACTATTTTTATTTTTCAAAATTTATTTCTTCAGGACCTTTTATTGAACAGTCACGCTTATGACCACTACCTACACTTATAACGTCTTACGTACCACAGGTATTACCTACCTATAGGTACCCATTGTGGGAACCAAACCCACGATACGCTCCGCGCAACGATAGTGGCGAAGTAACCAAGTTATCTGTTACACCAAACTTGATTAAAATTTGTAATTTTCGTTAACAATGTTAATTTTTTAACAACAGTTTGAACTCTGCCCTTATTAAACTGTTCAAAACTACAAAGAGTAATATTGTAAGTCTCTGAAGCAAACGCTTCCAACAAATGTTGCTAAAGTAGGTTGCCTTTGCCCGTCACGAAAACTATCTCCGACAATTTACCGTTACTTACTTAGTTAATAATATTATATAAACTGTACAGCAATCAGAAGAATAGGCAAAAATAGGCACAAAAATATTTCATAGTTCGGCAGCTTCGGTAGTTTTTTAAGACTTCCTAAAAATACAAGTTAGCCAAGTTTGTAAAACTTGCGTTCCAAATTCAAATTAGGAATATAACTGTACCTACGTCAGTTTGCACGTGAAGTAAAAATACTTGTTCCTTTTGAAAAGGTACATAAGAAGGTAATTAAGATTTTCTGACCTGATAAGTGCCTCGTGTCGATCTGTGCTGCGGCTGCCACAGCCAGCAACAGGAGGCAGAACGCCTCCCAGGCGCTCCGCATCTTCACTTCACCTCAAACCACATCAACACAAATACAAACACTCACAATAATATCAATAAAATTGGGCACTCGCGTTATTATTTTATATTAGTTTAGTAGGACGTTGAAGAAAGTTAAGTTCGGGTTGGAAAGTTTTGGTGACGTGTCGATGCGCTCCGCGCGACGACAAACGTGAACTCGAATCGGGCGCGGACTTGCGACTGACGCCGCCGGCCGGCTTCCTCTCAGGGTGGCCAGCTATGGATTCGTATTCGCACAAATTAGGAATTTTCCAATTAATTTTTACGTATTTTTTTGGTTTTTTATGTCGCTTTGTCGAGTTGAAGCTAATTAAACAAAAAACTTATTGCATGTAGGTCTAAAGACTAAATTGAAAGAATCAAATTAGGTTCCCACAATCGAGAGTTCAGTATATTGTGAATTTGTGACCAGGCATGATGATGATGATGATGATGACAATGGCTCTAAACGTGGGTAAGTAGTAATTTAATGAAGTTGCTTTCTTTATTTTGAGTAATAAGGATAGTTACCTACTTCTTGTCTTACATAATTTTGTTTTATTTGAATAGGTACATATATTTCATTTACTTTGATAACCTTTTAAAATCAACTACGTAGCTATCAAAATATTTATATCATAACAATTAGTCAAGTCTCTTCCCCACTATAAAAGTTCCTCAACACGCAGGTCTGTTCCTAAGCTTGCAACACCACCGCCTCGCTCGCACAGGTGGTCGCAGGCACGCGGGGTTGCAGGTAGGCGGTAGCGGGCAAACAGACTCGCTACGTCAACTGCCCCCGGACTCCGGATCCGGACCTTAGGATAACGGGCTGTGCGTGCCCATCCCTAGGTAGCATTGTTAGCGATAACGAGAACAGTCATAAAACTGAATAGTTTCTTAGAAAATGAACAAAAAACGCGTTTTTATGATAACTTAGCAAGATAGGGCTGCTACACGACGCCGCCACTGTCCTGTTCTAGCACGTGCCCTTGTCATATTATTATCATACCACAGACCATTATAGCCACAGGGCCACGACAGCTATATTGCCATCTCGATCAGTGTAGGTTCTATGCGAGGGCGCATACAACGCAGTTCATGTTCCTAATTTTCAACCGACTTCAAAAAGGAGGAGATTCTCAATTCGTCTGTATGTTTTTTTTTGTATGTTTGTTACGCGATAGCTTCGTCAATTGTGGACCGATTTTAATGATTGTTGGTTGGTAGGTCATACTTAAGAGGTGCAGTTTTGAATATATTAACAAAAATCAAAAAATTGTTTACACCGATGATATTATCGTTTACTCCGAAACATCGCTGTCTTATTGGAGCAGTGCGTAGTTGTCTAACAAGTACTTCTAAACAAAACTTTTCACTAAAAATTACAAAATAAAATTACTTTTAACAAAAAAGTTAAAAAGTTTGGGTTGGTTGGTTGGGTTATAAACAAAATTATTTTATTATCCATGATTGTTCCTGTGCTTATTAGCAGCGCCTTGCTTTAGAGTTCGCGGTCACGGCTATTGACTGCTGAGCGAGTGGACCGGGGTTTGAGTTCCCTAACATTCCGAGAGGAGACTTGTGCCGACCCAGTAAGATAGTAAAAGGGTTGATGAGGAAAATAACACAAAAACTGACGAACTGGTACGTGTGAAAAGCGAAATGCTAAGAAAATAAGCTACTTAGGTACTTATTCTGTGTTAAAGTGAAAATATTCACTGCCTAAACTAAACACTCATTGCAAAAATTGTACGTATAAATAAACCTTATCATTAACTCTGAGTGGCAAGTTATTTATAGGCTGTTGGCTAAATTAAACGTATTTAATCTAAGGGTGTTAGTATGTGGTAAGTATCCGCTAGGCAGGGATTGAGCAAAATGACTACTTACAGTTTCGAGAAAAACAAGATGAACGCTGAGCACACGTTCATCAAGTAGTTTTATCCATACTGCCTTACAGTGGGATAAAGTTCTGTGGCAAGAAGTTAGGTTACAGTTTGTTCGAAATAAGTAAGCCGATCGGAAGTTGTCTGCAAGTGGTTTAGAAGTGGTAAATTTTCACAGAAAGAGTCGGTGTAAAGATAATTAGAGTCGTATATGCTTCACATTTCTAATTATTATGTTTACTAATTTCGAAATTGATATATTAAAACACTTAATTAAACGATTTTATCACCGCGGTAGTTCGCAACGGCTAACTTCCGATCGGCTTACTTATTTCGAACAAACTGTAGTTGAGGACTTGAGGTTACACACTTACAATTTAATTTACAACCATTTTTTATGGGATGACTCTGAAAACGAGCAGGCGAGCCATCTTATGCCCCCCCCCCCATGGACATAGTCTGCAAAACCAAAGGAGCTGCAGATGTGTTTCCGAGCCAAGGAAAAGGGAGGGGACGGTTAAAAGGAGAAGGAAGGGCACTAAGGGGGGAATTAGGAATCATTCATAAAATCTTAAATCTCATTTTGCCTACTTCTGTATGCTTTGTAATTACCACAGAAATATATTTTGCTTTAAATGGAGTTTGTTTTCCATTTTAGTAAAGTGTACCTAGATAATGTCTTTTGCCCGTTTGGCCCGCTATTCATTTTCCGGAAATTGTAGAGATCATGGATATACGTAGTCATTGGAATTTTTGACAATGAATACTTATGAGTACCTACCATAACCATAATCAACAATTTCATCATCATCATCATCATCAACCCATTGCATTGTCCCACTGCTGGGCACGGGTCTTCTCTCAGAGTGAGAGGGATTAGGCTGTAGTCACGCTACATAGCCTACTGCGGGTTGGCAGACTTCACACGCCATCCACAGATCTAATAAAAAGTCTATTTTTTTCCTTCACCGTTTAAGTGCGTGATAAGTATTATTACTAAGAATCAGAAAATCCCAATAACACTTTGCTCGATCAGGGAATCGAGCCCAGGATCTCATGATCAGCAAGCTCAAGCCGCGCTGACGACCACTTGATGAATACGATGATAGACCAAGGACCCTCAAATACCGATTGAATTGTATAACTAACATTAACATTCTGATTTACCTTGATGTTTTTCTAATTATCGGTCTAAGATTGGTCGATCTATCGGTCTAAGATTGGTCGTGTTTTGTCAAAAAAGCTATGCAAATGTATTGCATATTGCAATCATGTAGGTAAGTTTTAATATTATTGAATGAATAAGGTTACGTAACTAGGTTAAGAGGATAGTATCCGCTTCGCGCTCCATACAAACGTAGTTTGGCCCTTGCTTGGATTTTAAACAATGAAAGTCATTGAAATTTTGCAGTTACAATCTTATCATTAAAATACGTGTTCCTGTAGTATACAATTTCATTTCAATATACGGTTAAAAAGTTACACGAGCTCAAAGATTGGCAATTTTCGTTGAAAAACGGCCCAACTTTATGCTAGTATTTCTCGACAATGTATCAATACAGAAACATTCTGATTCGAAAGAAACCCAGATAATATAGTGAATATATTTTTACAAGATTTTTTTTTACGTATTAACAATATTATGGGAGTAATCTCCAAAATTCGGAACATAAGAAATACGCGTGAAAATGTTGCAAATGTATTGTTGTTTCTCTTCTCGGGCACGCGTTCGCATCGCGAGGGATAGAGACAGCGACAACTGTGCAACATTGTTGCGTTCGCGAGGGACACTCCTCTTAATGTAAAAGAACACATCGCCGATGTCAAACACCGCCGTTCCGGGAAGGCAGCAGTTTGTGAACATACACTTGCCCAGCACTACATCAGATTTGATAAACCACAAGTCCTTGCAAAAGAAAACCGATTCCTACCTAGGATGATTCGCGAGACTATTGAAATTAAAAAACATCCAAATTTCAATAGAGAAGATGGCTGGGTCTTACCATCTGCTTGGAACCCCATCATAGATTCCAATAAATCCAAGCACAAGACTGCGAGACCTAAGGATACGGTGAGCTCATTCTGCGTGACCGGCATAAATAATAATCAACAAAATGTAGGGTAGCTGTTGATAATTTTGACATTGGGACGACCAACACCTCAGTCCACCCGTGACCATGGATGCTGTAAAGGATCCGAAACGTCGGGAATTTAAAGATTTACAATGGGAGATCAGTCTAAACTGGTTTTGTATAGCTTGATGTGTAGACGTGTGCACTAGTCTACCGACCAAACAGGTAACTGCGACTACGATTGCGCAGGAAAGTCACAAATAAAACAATTTTGTTTAAAAATAATCAAAGCTCTAATGAAAATAATGCCAAATCAAAATCGTAAAAAGAGTAGGTAGGTATCTTTATAATAATATCAACTCAGTTTTTTTCTTTCTATCTAAAATTGTATTATGAACCAGACTGTCCTCGCAATATTATTTTAGCACAAAATTGACCCCTTGTGATTATTTTCCTTACTAAATTAAGTTAGTTATGTATAAAACACACCAGTACACGGAGGAGAGAAAAAAGTCTTCTTTCTATTCTCCATGCATCAGTACGACGGTTCGGAACGGCTAACTTTAGACGAGCTAAGTTATTTCGAACAAACTGTATCTATACAATCAATACAGAAATAATATCTACATGAATAGATGATATTACATTCCTCTATGTGGCTATATTTCTGTTTTGGTTATAGAAGTACCGTGTGAGTCAATTGCAACCACTATTCGTTTGAGAGCTAAGCTGAATAAAAATATTTAATTGAAAATCTGTGGGAAAAAACAGTTCCTACTGTTGACAGAACTATAAAAAATATATTATTAGCTTTATTTTTTTTACAGCAATTTTCATCAGTGAGAATGGCACACACAAAGGCCTCTGAAGCCATTTTAAAGTATTATAAAAAAATGTTGAATGACATTGACATTTGTCAATTGTCAACGGGTTGTCAAAATGTCAATAGTCTTTTTAATAATTCCAGTTCAAAAGAGTACAAATTTAATAATCATGTAATTTTTAGCATGAAATTATATATTCTCACGCTCCTACGCATATAAGTGTATTATTTTGTTTTACTTACATAGAAGATAAGCTAAAAATATCGAATCTTCAATTTTGGAACGCATTGGCGAAGTCAAGTCAAACAACGGGAGTTTGTTTTTTATCAAAATGTTCTGAATCAATACTTTGACGCCAAGTCGCCGACAAAAATCGGGAATAATGACGGCAAACGAACAACCGGACCTTTTGTTTTTCGATACATTTTCTCACGATACCAGTGAGGTACAAAAAACTATCCATTGGCGAGGCCCTACAATGTTTTACTGTAACCTTAGTTTAGCTATATCTGTGAATTATATGTTTCCAGGAGCTGAACTTAGACTTGGTGCAATTCCCCAAGTCTGTATATGTGAGGGAAATACGTATAATACCTCTGGGTGCGCGCGTCGAAGGCGACTTCCCGGGTGGTGTGCGACTAGGCGCCACCAATCCTACAAAGTTCCACATAGACTTCTTTGTGAATGACCTGAGTAAGCCTGGTGCGTCCACGTTTGAGGCTCTGGGCAGCTTGGACTACTGTCAGAATGGACAAATACACATGGAGTGTGGTGACGGGCTGGATCAACCGCGGATACCAACTGATGGACTTGTTCTTAGAGGTTAGTTTATGTTTTACATAATTTATTTGGTACAATACGCATTTTACATGAAACCTGAAATAAAGCAATCATTCTAGAAAGATGGTGTTTCTATAAACTCTCTGAACTTTGAAAATGTACTGATGTCTTCAACGGATTAGCATCATACTTACACATAGTTTTGTGCAGTAAATAAATATTTGGTTTGAGTCACCAAAACAAACTCATTCGTTATATATAAAATGTTTGTCTGTGAAAAGTAATGGAGTTTAGCATATATTTTTTTTTTGTATTACACATTTTCTAAAGTCACAAGGCTTGTTGAAAGATATTTCAACCATTCAATATATATCACACTAACCTAGGCATGGGTAACTCAACAAAAAGCTGAGCTGCAGACCAGCTTGTGGCTCACCTGAGTATCTGCAAGCTAGCTCTCAAATCACACTTGAGTCATTCAAGTAATTTAAAGAGGAAGAGAGTGTTCAATTTATTGCAAGCTTGTTGCTCATTCTGTGACTCACTGACAGGGCACGGCTCAGGGGTCTAGGTGCAGTGCATGGCAAATAGGTTCTTATTGGATTTTTATTACATTTCCGTTTTCTATTCTGCTGCGGGAAACAAACAATTACAGTAGTGTGCATTGACTGAGCTGTGAGCTGAATATTTTGTCTGGAGGCGCAGCTCAACAGCTTAAGCTGGATATGATCAGACTAATTGAGCCGGTCCAGAGCTGAGTTACACACCACTATACCAACCAGACATATAGTCTAGTATACTACTATTACTCAAGTAAAATACCATTTTGAAGTACTGTTCTACATTGTCCTGTTACATCAATAAGCAACAGCAGTTTAATAATTTACATCAAACCATAAATTAATATAAACAAAACATTAACCATGTATAATTATTTATAATGTATAATTATTATTTGTCTAATGTATTAATGAGTAAATGGAGTAGCGATAATAATCAATTCTGACATGTAAAAACATTTATTCTAGGTTGGTACACAACCATCACTTTGGCTGTTTATGGGAACCTGACTCAAGTACTTCCAGAGACACCTGTGGGTGTGAATCCTCCTCCAGTAGTACAGAGACCAGTGGTTGCACGTGAAGTCCCACCAGCTCCCCCTGCTACGGTCACCTCAAACCCTGAATGGACTCCAGAGCCCTCAGTCCCTATACCTGCATACACAGGCAATGTAGCTACTGCCAACCCTGACACCTATGGGCCCCCTAACTATCCTGAAAACTATGAAGGTCAAATATACAGAGCTGATTACTATGATACTGAACAACCGAAAGATCCTCGCACTTATCAGCATATGGAAGATAGCACCTGGGAGAAAAGAGATCTTAGTTGTGAAAGAGATCCTGACAGGCTACGTCATAGTCCCCGTTCAATCGAGCATGATAGGGATAGGAGGGATGCTCGTAGTCGGAGACGTTCCCTCGATAGGGGTCGCAGTCGGGAGCCGTCCAGACTTCGTGATAGAAGCAGGGAGATCGACAGGATGGATAGACTGCGCTCGCGATCCAGGAGTCGCGACCGGGATTATGTGGTGAAGGGAGAATATCGACCACTTAGCCGTTCGCGGTCCCGTAGCATCGATAGAATGCGCGCAATATCCACCGACCGCGACTGGGATAGGGGATCCTACAAGAAGGATGATTACCGGCGCCATCGCGAGCCGTCGTACGACCGGTCTCGCGGTGGATCTTACGATAAGGAAGCCGGGCCCTATGAGCGTCGATCTCCTTACGACAAGCGAGCACCATCTTACGAAAGAAAAATACCGTACGAGAAACGTTTGTCTCCATACGAAAAACGTGCTTCATCGTATGAAAGACGAGCACCTTCCTACGAGAAGCAGACAGCGTACGATAGGAAGCGTCATTCGCCTTATAGCCGCATCAGGGGCTCCAGTTATAGCAGTAGGTCTCCTAGTCGCGATGATCCAAGGAAGAGACCTAGGACTCCACCAGGCGAGAGTAGCCGCCGACCTTTGTCACCGCGAGAAGTGGAGGCTTCCAGTCCCATCAACTCTATAAGGTCTGAAGAAGGTGGTGAATATGATAGAAGTGGAAAGCAAATCCCGAGAGTCGACTTTTATCATCAAAGCTATCGACACAAAACCTCTATCCGTAGTCCCTCTCAAGAAGCTGAAAATGCAGCATATGTAGAACAACAACAACATACCAGCTTAGTTACTGTCCCAATCGTTGACAATGCCACCGCTAAGTCTGTGGAGTCACCGAACAGAAACCCTGAGGAAGACAGGTCTATGGATGCTGAACAATTTGAACCTATTTTGTCAGACGAAGACATCTGCGATGATCTGGAAGGCTCATCGTATATGGAAGTGGATTACGACGTAAACGATTACTGTGATGTCGACGACATCATCAAGTATTACAATCCATTCAAATGTGAATGGAATAAATATGAAAATACAAATAAAATACATTTGCTCGGCCCAAAACGGGAAGGAGTTAAAGACGTTCTGAACGCGACATTTGATGAGTTATGTGATGCTAGTCCCGAGCTATTTAAGATCTCTGAAATGGCGAAATCCAACAAGAAATTAGATCAAAAGTATTTTGCGAACACTTTCGGGGATATTGACAACACCGCTAGAGAGGAGTGGGTTCACCAATGTGAACAGCTTTACGTCGCGATGACAGTTCTTTGCAAGAACACTGATATTGTTCTGAGAATATTTAAGAATCCAAACCGAAATGATATATCGGATGAGTTTACTGAGATTTATTACTTATTCGTTACATTCTGCAAGATTGGGCTGAACTTCGAGTTTGCGTTAGCTCAGCAACAACCTACGTACAAGATCAGGCACATGAAATGTGGTATTCGCCTTGCTGAAGCTCTTATGGATCATAGACACAATGGAGAAGTTATGAAAATACTTTTGATGTCTGGCATAGATATGCCTATGTTACTTCTAGAAATGTATGCTAAGGAATACATGGCCTTGAGCATCCGGCTCATGATATTAAAAGCATTGAACGCTTGTCTTTCATCAAAGGAGTCCATGGATCACTTCATGAGAGAAAGTGTTTTTCCGAAATTTGATAAAAGTGATGACAGGAAGCCAAGGAATGGATATCAAGCTTTGATAACAATGATGCAGACAAACCCTCTCTCTAGACTTAAGTTTTCCATTAGTGCATTGATTAAAAAGCTGAATATATATGAATTATTGAGTAAAATGCATGATTTGGTTGTAAACTACAGTAATAGGAGTAATCAAGATGATATAGAGTTTTCGGAAGCCGATGCAAATTTTATCGCAAATGCTGTGGAAGAGATATTATACATGTATCGTTCGCAATGCTTCTACTTATCGCAACCGAAACGTTTCCTACCGGTTTCGGCGCAGTTCGAAATCAACAAGGAATGCTCAAACAAGACATTATTGGAATTCTTTGACACTCATAAAATATTAGAAGTCTGTCTGTATTTGCTGACTTGTCCTTCCACTTGCAATAACCTCGTTGTTGTCAGTCCGATCCATGATTTCATCAATGAGCTAATAAACTCCCAAAGCGGGTTGAATTTCCTATACAAGAATATGGAAATGAGCGGATTACTGTTTAAAACTTTGACGCAGCCCTATAGTCAGCAAAACACTGAGGAGTTTCTCTACCCTCATGACTTGAGTAACTACAGTGATCTACAAATTTTGGGCTTAGAATTAGCGTACAGATTAAAAGCTCTATATCACTTGCACTCGATCTGCGATCACCAGGCCGGGAAGGCTGAGGAAAACGAACTCATAGATCGACTGCAGTCACTGTACTGTTTAAGTTTCGGTAACATCGGCAGGACAGCTGTACCAGACGTTATCGTCATGGGAGATAACGCCGAATGCCTAATGGAGGTTTTCGAGAACGACTTGAGAGCCAAGAATAAAACAGACTCTCCTTTAAAACAAAAGTCGCCAGCGAAAGGTTATGCCATTGAGCTGATAGTTTCGGCAGTGCGGTTCGCAGCCAATGTTCCATTCTTGAAGAAATATGGACAAAGATTAATTAACGTGTCGAGAGAACACGACAGGTTTGAACCCAGTGTTTCAAGTGTGCTGCAAGAAGTGATTCCTTACCTCAAACCTGTAGAGAAACCTACAGTATTATCTGGTGAAGATATGGCTGAATGCGTGGAAATATTAAAGGCTAGTTCAGAGCACACGCCAGACTTGCCTGGAGAACTTATGACATGTTTACGAATCTTGAGACACTACTGCATATCGGATTACGAAAACAACGTTACAATTGCTTGTGAGTCGGCCACAGAGGAATATGTGGAACTGAAATATAAGTACAATGTTCTTCAATTGTTCTCACTGGACGGTGTGGCGCACCTGGCGGGAGTTCTTGACCGCTTGACCACACATTTCGATCAGCCAAGTATGCACACATCATTGTTTGCATCAGTGAAGGGTTTACAACTGGCCCAGATACTGCTGCCGACCTTGCGACTGCTAGACTCAATGTTGGCTAGAGTCGTTCGCTGTCGAGGACCAAGATTCCGGGATTTGACAGCAGCACCTGTTTTACTAAAAACGTATGGAATAGCCAAGGCATTCCCGGTAGGTTCTGTAGGAAGTAGAACTGCTGCAAAAGCAGCAGAGGCGTCAGTCCGAGCATTACTGGCGTACGCTCAACCGATAGCTGATGATGCAAATGACGGTGACTCCATCCGTCGGGGTCCTTGGACTTCCCTCTGTTCTGAAGTCATATCTTACATCACGACAGCTCCGTACACCTTTGTTCCTGGTCTACTAGTCTTTTCTGAACTGTTACCGCTGCCGTTGCCAATGCAGACTAAAGCGCCGCCAACCGACCGAGAGATAGCCGACGCATCTAACGAGAGACGTTTATGGTCAGCACACCTTCACGCGCTGTCGAAAGACTTGACAGATATGATCCAAATAATTTGTATGTCAACTTATAGACCTGTGGTGCATATGCTTCGTCGAGTTTGCGTTCAAATAGCTGACTTAGCTCCGAACACAGCTGCTACTGTCGCGCGAGCGGCTGTTGGCGCTGTCACTAGAGAACTGAAGACCGGAGAGCCGGCAACAGCCAGCATTGCTCGAGTTTTGGGCTTTCTAGCATGCTTAGTATCCCACGCACCGGTGAAGTGCGCAGTCCTACATTCTATGAATAGCGGAGGGCCCAGAGCGACTGACGTACAAACTGCCCTTTGCTCTGTACTTGGTTTAGCTAACGCAACAAATGAACACGCTGCGGCTCAAGAATACGCAGCGCACGCATTAGCAGCATTCTGTGATGCTGAAATAACTCTGACTCCTGTCAATGGCTCTTCAGATATCATACTATCAAACTCTTTGCCGAATAAGGATGCTCTGGCGGCATTTATGGATGCAACAGCAGACTGTCTTGAATCAACAACTAAGACCTGTTCCGTCGCGTCGTCCATACTCAGAGCTTACTTTGTGTTGACAGAACATGAGTATGGTTTCCAACAGTTCAGGAAGTTTGTATCCAAAAGGAGAGAAAGCTTGGGGAAGTTTTTCAAATGGGCCTTGGAAGGTCAGGGGGAAGACAAGGCGGAGTGCTTGAGTTTGTACATAGATTTGATCAGGATTCTTAAGATGGAGGAAGGCGAAGGTTCCGTGGGCCGAAAGACCATGCTGACGGTGAGCGAGATGGCTGATATGGTCGGGTACTCGCCAACCGATGAAGAACACCCTGTTTTGAAGTTGGATAAGATTTTAAGGGTACGTTCTGAATGGTTATTGTTATCATTAACTAGAATACGCATTGCTTCGATTGTTTTTTTTTGTTTTACCAATCCATATTTACTTTTTTATTTTGTTTATGTAGTGTAGATATTAAGAGTAGACTTTCCTTCCACAGCCAAGAGAACAACACAGCAATTTTAATCACCGTTTTCAGGAAAGAAACTCGGATGAAGATGCTCTAGCGAACGCGAGCTTCCTAGCGAGCCACCTACAAAAGCTTAAGGCGCTGGATGAACCAGCCACGCCGCCCGAGGCCCAGGAACTCGTGCTGCCAGCTCCGGAGAGCCTGGTGGCACAGTTCCAGGCCAGGACCATATACTCTATAGGAGAGGCTAGTGATGAGAGGTTGACGTCCAGTTATTGGCTGAATGTGCCGGCCGCTGGTGGCGAGGATGATGTCAATGATAGTGAGCTGGTAAGTCTACATAGTACCACTCTTTTATCTAGATAATTTTGTTAGATTACAAAAAGTCTCGATGAATTATTTAAAAAAGGGCTCATGACTGAAACATCGAGACGCCTCTGTGCGTCACAGATTACGTAAAACCATCTGTCCTATCGGTGAATTCTTTTTTATCTACGAGCTATATTTTATTTATAAATGTTTATTTAGGCTATGCAATCTATTTTCTCTGTTTTTAGAATAGAATAGAATAGAATAATCTTTATTGTACACCATAATAAGAAACATTTACAAAGACATAATTAAAATAAGGGTACAATGGCGGTCTTATCGCTACAAGCGATATCTTCCAGACAACCTTTGGATGGACAGAGAAAAAGTGAAAAAAATATTAGGGGGGGTAGTCCGTGGTGTACTAAAAAACTTACTTAAATAACCAAATAAATACGAATTTATATATCCATACTTATATACTATATAGATAATATAAATATATATATATATATATTATATAATAAATATGCAATATTATAAATAAATAAATAAATTGTATGAAATTATTATACAGGTCAAATTGAAATAATATTATAGCAGCTTATGTAGCCAGAAATACAGCGTGAGCAGCAATATCCGTTTAGATAGAAAAACAATAATGTTATGAAAGAAACAGACTTGGTAGATTGATAGAAGGAAGAAGCAGGACATTCATTCACTGACGCGCGATAGAATTTGACGGGTTAAAGTGTCAAGAAATGGCCGTGTACTAATTTCTTGAATGTTGCTAGTGTCTGGGCACGTCGAATGGACACAGGCAATGCATTCCACAGCCGAACAGCCTGTATAGTAAAAGATTTATCATAGAATTTTGTGGAATGCATTGACATTTCAAGCTTCAAATTTTCCGATGATCTCAAGTATCTTGTATGTGTGTCATGAAGGAACTTAAAACGTTCTTTGAGGTAAGAGGGTGTAGCGGGATTAAATAAAATACTATATAGTAATGATAGAATATGAGCATTCCGACGAAGGCGAATTGGAAGCCACTTGAGTTTAGTACGATATTCGGAGATGTGATCATATTTGCGTAAACCAAATATAAATCTTATGCAAAAGTTTTGAAGTCGCTCAAGCTTGTCTAATTGTGCTTCAGTAAGGTCAGGGTAGCTGGCATCGGCATAGTCGAGGATAGGAAAAAGAAGAGAATTAGCAAGCTCAGTTTTGGTGGTAGTTGGAAGGAAATTTCGTAATCTTCTCAAGGACCCACCTGCAGCAAACAGTTTACGACTTAACTCCTTTAACTGTGGCCCCCATGTGAGATTTTTGTCAATAAAAATCCCCAGATTCTTGACGGAATCACTATAAGGAATTGACGTACCATCAAAGACAATCTGAGGAACTTTTGTAAAATCTATCCTAGATGTCATCCCGGGGCTGCCGACAACAATGACTTGCGTCTTTATGGGATTAACCTTTAACCCATAAGCTGCACTCCATTCAGGTTTTTAAACAGCGTAGTGGCGGGTGAAGTGCCTAAATTACCAAGATCCATGCCCAAATTAGGCAGAGGTGTACGAATGTACACCCATACTTCGCCGGTATGTTTAGTTCCCATGTAATAGGAGGCGAGATTTTTGCCATTAACCGGGCACAAATCCAGACTCGGAGTTGGTGCTAAGAATTTCATACTAAAACCCAATAACACTGCTCGACCTGGGAATCGACCAGGACCTCTAGCGTAGCAATTGCGCGTAGGACCACTAGACTAATGAGGCAGTCTAAAATGTAATGATGTATTATTTTAGGTGTCGTGCGACCTGATGGAGATAGCGTCGGGGTACGTGTGCGGCGGCGGCGAGGCCCTGAGCGGGGCCGTGCGGCGCCTGGCCGGCTGCCTGCTCACCTGCGACCCCGCGCCGCCCGACGACAAGCGACCGCCCGGTTACTAAACTACTACTACACTTCCTGATACTCTCACACCACCATACATTTCATGGAACACCTATTATTTACGTAATAGCTATTCCAAGTGCCCTCGTTTCGAGCATCGATAGATGCTGTTAAATGTAAATATTTTAAATCAAATATCAACTATCCTAGCTGCAGATGTTTAGAAACGTGCAAATAGACTCTTATTCAGTAATGCTGTTGGTTCCATTTATCAACTTAATATACCTAAGACTTGTCGAAATACAGATTACAATAAAAGTCTGATAGCAAGAATGTAACTAATTAAGCTATACAAATCCACTATCGACTGACTTCGCATTGTAAACGCTTTCAACACAGTGCGAGGTCAGTCTATACTGGATTTGTATAGTTTGATGTGTAACCGTGTGTGCGAGGGACGTTTACAATACTCTACAATCGCGTTTTCGTTTAGATCACTCAATTTGACTGAAACATAAAAATCATGAACTTTTCTAAAATCAGATCCTCAATAAAATACTCTCTATTGTTTATAGTAGCGCTGACGCGCGTGCGCACGGAGGGAGGAGCAGACGCGTTCCGCTCCCGCCCACCTAATACGTCACGTCCGCCCTCCCTGCATGTCGATGACTTCACAGCTCTGCACCAGCCCTACACCGCCACCCAAGTTACCAGGTAACTACCATCTTACATCCTTAGCACTGATTGTCTCGAACAGTTATTTCTAAGTATAATGCATTATCGGGTTAGTCTCGACATGCAATAGTCCATTTAAATAAAAAGATTTAGCTTATTAAAATAAAGTAGTCAATAACACTAAAAACTATATTAAATGCATGCCGATTGTACCGCTATTTAACTTTACCTTTAGGCTCTAGACAGACGGACTGCATTTTAACTGCAATCCAACCGCAAATTGCAGTTCGGATGCAGTCACAGTTCACACGATTGCACGCCGACTGCAATTGAACTGCAATAAGACTGCACGTTTGGTTTGCAGTTTTATTGCAGTTGCGTCAACTGCATTCAAACTGCATCCGAACTGCAATTTGCGGTTGGATTGCAGTTGAAATGCAGTCCGTCTGTCTAGAGCCTTAGTCAGTTACCATTTGTGGTTGCATTAAATTAAATTGAATGTGGAATGTCTTTGCATAATATCGCCTCAATCATTGGTTTGATTGTCGCATTTCAACTACGAAGGCCGAGCTAAATGCTAATGGGAGT